>CM019180.2:41647713-42113489 GCA_009739505.2 Apolygus lucorum
GAATTGACTCGTACAGTATGACAGACTAGTTAGGCTTACACCCTGTATAAGCAAGTATTGAAACCAGTCTGGACATATGATATTCAGCTCTGGGGCTGTACGAAGAAATCGAATGTCAAGATTATCCAAACCTTCCAAAATAAGGTACTAAGGAGCATAGTTAACGCTCCCTGGTACGTCTGAAATGACGATCTCCATTGTGACCTAAAAAGGGAGACTGTCAGTGAAGTGATCAAGCAATATGTGATTAAACACGAACATCGGCTTCATGGACATATAAATCCGGAAGTCCTCCGTCTTCTAGACAACTCCAACGTCCTTCGGCGGCTTGATAGGACCAAACCCTTGGACCTAGTGATAAATTGATACACAGTGTTGAGTTACCTGTACTTCAGAGCATAGCCACTGGGCTGTTGACTCCACAAACTGTTAGATTAAATTTTGAAAGTAAATTAACTAGCTCCTTATGTGCTCAGTTGTTATGTTATTGATATTTAATAAATAAAAAATCATTGAAAAAAGTCAAGTTCAACATTTAAACAACAATTACATTTTCCCCGTTTAAACACCGTTTTATCAGAAAATTAAGCAGATAAAAATTGATTTTAACAACCGTTAGGAAGTTGCTGAATCGCAGATATTTTTTCTGAAGAGAGGAACGTTCGGGAATGGGTGAAAATGTTGTAAAGTTAAAAAAAAATTTTAACTTGTAAAAATGTTCACTTTGGCATTTTATTTTACGGACACAGCATGCGTGAAAAGTTTGGACATTTAGGTAATGGTCTTTCCGTAGGTAAACTCAAATTTGAATATTCGTGTAATGTAGAGAAAAAAGGGAGTTTTGGGAAAAAATTCTATAGCACAAAAGCTGTTGTAAATTAGTCGTAGGATACTAGTTTAGATTATTAGTCTTGAAACACCCTGTTTATCTTATATATAAAGAACCAGCAATGATAGCTTGAATCGAAACGGCTCTTTGAAACTCGACCAATCAGTATTCTTTAGACGCGTGAAGCTTGAAACCTTTTATATGTATGACCAAACGATTTAATAAGTTTACACTGACCCAATCTCCCAAGTATGTTTGTTTCAAAGGAGTTAGAGAGTTAGAGTAAATTGAACCAGGAAAGGAGGGGTTCTCTTCGTAGCATATCGGGATGGTTCCTCTCGATAAACTTACAGTCCTAAGCCCTTTGAGTAACTAACACCCTCCTCTAATCGTTTTGAAAGTGCTTTACACTGAAGTGACCAATAAGGGTTGAGGACTTTGGTTGAAGAAGCGATAACCGCCTTTTGCATTTGGACACCTACATCAAACATAGTCGCTTTCGAAAATGCGAAAGAAACAAGAATTCGTTTGAGGCAGACGATAATATGAACAATGTCTTAAACAAACCAAAAAATTATACAAGTGTCAAGACTGGCAATGTCTACAATGTGGTAGTGTTGGTTTGATTCCTCGTCTTGTTCTCCATTGATACATCGCATCACATACAAATTGAAAGAACAAGATACCGTCGCAAGTGTAGCTTTTAGTCATGAATCCAGTTTTACACGTTTGCCTCACCACAATCTTAGTTTATTAGAAAAAAGCCTCCTGAAAATTTGCCCCATCTCAATGGGGGAACCCAGTTGGGGGGGGGGGGGGGGGTCGTTTTGATTAAAGAAGTGCAAAGCAACAAAGATGATAGAAACTTCAAGAATTAATTAAGCTTCAGTATTTAACATTAAATACCACAGTTTTGCATTACACAATATTAAAGATAAAGGCTAAGCGAGTTTAAATTTGAAAGGACACTGTTTTCAACATTGGTATTCATTGTAATAAAACCAGTTTTATTATATTCGTTGAAATGAATTTTATTTTCATTCGTTGTTTCGAACCTGACGAATGCAGTCTGTGTTCCGGCTGCAAGAAATTAATATAAATTGTCTTGACATCATACATTTTCTAATCAAGATAAATGAAAAAAAGAAAAACCAAAGACAAAAAGCAGACAATTTTATTTAAAGTAGTTAGTACCTACCTAGTTGTGTACCAGGGAGTAAAAGGGTTTGCGTTTCAAATCGAAATAGTTAGTTCGTGCTTTCAGGGTTGATACAAAGCTTTCTGAATGAATTTGATTTCGTTAGGTAAGTCGGTAGTTACTTTGTCTCAGGAAGAACTAAACTGTTAAGTCCTATTTTTGATGAGGTTTTTCGGAGCTTTCTTCATGGGGTTCTCTGGACTTCATGAATTAAGAATAAAGGTAGTTGGGGGCTGTCTCC
Source organism: Apolygus lucorum (assembly GCA_009739505.2). Lineage (NCBI taxonomy): Eukaryota > Metazoa > Arthropoda > Insecta > Hemiptera > Miridae > Apolygus > Apolygus lucorum. The sequence continues at coordinate 41,649,982 of CM019180.2, forward strand.
AACACGATTATCGATCGAATCAGTTTTGTGTTGCGCTGCGCTTGCGTCATCTTGAAATATATTGTTCCTGGCAAAACTCCAACAATATTGAATCAATTTAGTCGGAATAGACCGGGGCTCCTCCTAATATGGGTTTTCAATTACACTAATCAGACCTATTCGGTAGAAAAATCTGCCAAGTTGGGTGGTCAATGAAAATTCTTCGTCTTGAGCACATAAATTAACACGTTAAAGGAATTGATACACAGTTCCGAATCGGAAATCGTCAACATGATCGAGGTTTTTTTCATTCATTGGGCACATCAACCGGAAGGTAATCAGCGCCAAACATATAAATTATAATAATATTTTTGGTTTACATGATAGGTTGATTGATTGAATGAGAATTAGTTTATGTTTCGTGATATAAGGACAGAGACTTGAGGATCTGGAAGAGGTTTCGAAAACACTTGGAACCATTTCCCAGGAGGTCCGCAATGTTTCGGGTGATTTCCAATGTTGGTATAGAAAATGTTGGGCATTCTGTGAGAAGGTTTTGTACTGATAGTTCTGAGAAATAGCGAAGTGTCGTTTAGTGGTGGGAAAAGTCACGTTTGCCCATGCGTTTATCAAAATATACCCTGATAATTTCATCGCAGTTGGCCACGATTACGTTATTGATTAAACTAGGTATACCCAAAACTCGCCACAGATCGCCTTATAGACAAAAACGGAACCGGAAAATATCATGAAAAACAAGTTTGTCGGGTTACTTCCACAAAACAATGGTTTCATAGCAGCTGATTTAATGTACAACCGTAAAAAGGGCTAATTGTTATTGAATAAAATGCATTGCAAACTTGGCCGTATACGGGTATATAGGGTATACTGTCTGGGAGCCGCCATGGTGGGTGGGTCCGGCCCGGCTGGGTACCCCCTGCCGGGCTCCGCTGCTTTTGTGGCTAGGAGTTTTCTTATTACTTTTCTTCTTCCCCCTTTTTCTTTTTTTTTTATTACCTAATTTGCCTGTACCTATGTAGACTATTGTTAATGCACTACGTGTTACACAACGAGTTAGTTATTTATGTCAAAAAACAATGTCATTTCAATTTCTAACGTTATTCATGTACAGGACGACTTTCAGGGATCGATTCAAGAACATAAATTTTTGTAACAAAAAGTTCTCAATTACATATTATTAAACTTTGAGAAAGTTAGGCTGACCTTCGGTGTCCAAAAGTTTTTTAGGCTGAACGTCATCAAAACATTTGATTGCTCTGAGATGCGGCCGGTCCAGGCAAGGCGTCCCGCTATTTTACAGAGTGGTTCTATAAATTGAAGAGTCCTCTCCAAGAAAGATGATAGTCAGCTTTTTTCGAGACTGAGAAAATCGATTTTGAAAGTTTCAAGTCTCGCACTCACTATTAAGAAAATTATAATGATCCCTAGCCCCCTAAAATCAATCCTGCTAAACTTCTTTCTTTTTTTTTGATAACCCTTTCCACCTTCTCCTCCACTTCACTGCGCTCACTCATATCAAAATTTTTAAAGTTAGATTACCTAGGTAAAATCTGGTGAAAACTGGACAAGGTTCAAACAGTAGGTAAACAACAGTAGTAAGCAAGTAAGCAAGTAAACAACCTTGCAGCCTTCCGTCAAGTTATAAAAAAAAACAGGTGGGAAACATGACACTACCGACCTTCAACTTTTTGTCCATCTACATGTTAGACGCTCACGCTGACAAAGTCTCATGTTTCTCCCTGGGAAACCGAATCGTTGCAATTCGACTCCGGAAAAGGTAAATCGACGGCTCCCAGGGAAAACAATTCGTAAGGCCCACGTCGCCAAAAAGCACGGCACGTGGAGTCCCCTCCACGGTAAAATCTACCGCGGCCTGATTAGCGGAAATCTATCCCCGCTTTCGCTAATCAGTCGAAAAATTAACTCCCAGGAAAAGATCTGCACCCAATCAGCGAGGAGAAGTAGGATGATAACCCAATTATTTCGGGTTACGAAGATGGAAACTCATAATAATCGCACTGAATCGCTCTCGTAATAAAAAACCAGCTTTTCGTAAACAATCTTGTAGAATATAATGATGCGCACCACCTAGTTGGAACAAATTGCAACACTCAGCGGTGTAGTGGGTATTCACCTTTTATCTGCCAAAAGAGAAAAAACAAGCCCGCGAATGGGCGAGTTTGCCGGGATCTTGCAAATGTGAGTGTTGATTGTGGGAGGAGAGTCGAGCACTCAAGGGAAATGATATGGAAACCACGTTCTTGCATTATTCTATATTCTGGAGGTTCGCCCGTGAAGGAGAGAGCGTTTTCCCGTTTCTTCCATCCGTGCTGCGGTGAAAATAAAATTGTTCGGCTGTAAAAACCCGGGAGGAGCACGAAAAACTTCGTCAGTCCCGGGTTTTTGTCTTTCGCGACTCGAGTTTTGCGGGGTTTTGAAAGGAAAGTATAGTTTTAGTGGGAGTTGTGAAGGCCAAGGTTTATGCCCCCACGGCAGATTTAAGACTTCCAACTGTTCTCTTGAAACTGAAATTGGGAGGAGGAATTGTTCTCGTAGTTCCCGGCAGATGAGTTTTGTAATTTTATACCGAAAGAAAAAAGGTAGTATCATCATTCTTAACGGCCCTTGAGGTGACTGTAGTAATAATAGCTCACGATAGAAACAGCTTAAATTATTTTAAAAAATTACCATGTCGGCGAATAACGTAGAACAAGCTTAGGAACTTGCAAGTAAGTCTTTATCTATTAAAACCACACAGATTCACTGATTGATAAACTGTTTGTCTTATTAACATGGAGACAAAACAGCTTATACGTAAGTGAAAAGTTCGAATTTTGAGTCGAATGAGACTAACCCTATCCCTCATAACTCAAAAGTATTTAGAAGCGAGGAATGCATCAAAGTATCAATATTTGAAGTGTCGATAATCCACAACATCCATAATAAGCAATGTCAAAAGGTGGTTTTTTGAAACATTCGCCTAGTTGCGCACTGCATCGACAAATTATTAAAATTTACGAAGGGTAGGGAGTTAGTTTTGTAAAAATAATGCCAACTATTGAATATGGTTGTCTTTTACGGCTTATCGATAAAAATGGAATCGATAAAACGTTTTCAATGAGGATTTTTTGTTGAGTTCACACAAACAGTGTCTTGTACGTCAATGATGGAGCTTCCTTCTTTGAAATGTATTCAAATATGACCTACTGATCTCAAAAAATGAAAACGTCACTGAAGCCGCTAAGGACTGCAATCAAGGTGCTATATTGACAACCAATATTGAATGATAGAAGTTTCAATTAAATAAGTACTTGGTTCTGAGAGGAATATTGTATGAGGAATAAAGTAGTGTCTCCTATCTGAGGGATCCATTTTAAGGACGAGAAATTACAGACACTTTTCTTGGTAATTTGGTGGAAAAAAATGTGTCCGAGAAATCCAACCCAACTTGTATACCGGGAATACCGAATGAAAGAAGCGCGTAGAGGATGTTTACAGCTTATATTTTCCGGGTTGAGTTTTTTATACTTATTTTTCCAAGATCCATTCGATAGAACGCACGGAAATGTTCTATCATGAAAGAATAGTTTCATTCGAATACCTGGTATTGAGGTGAATACAATTTTACAGGGGAATAAAGCAGTGTCTTCTATCTGAAGGATCCCTTTCAAATATTAGATGTCATCCTATTGTTAACAGTTATTTCGAGGTCAAAATTGGTAGGTGGTGACATTCGCCAAATAGCGAATGTTCGGCAAAACCAAGTCTCTTCTGGGCCCTTGTGGGAACCACGAGGGCTGAGGCACGGACATAAATGATTCGCAGAGCATGGTGCTCGTGCTTTGCAGGATGAAAGGTGATGCTTCAGTCATTGCTGGAGCAGCCTGTGTAGAAAAGTGGTTGCTGGTGCAGCCTGTACAGTTCTGAGTATGGGTACTAGACGTAGGTTGGTCTCTCCCAACAATTAAAAACACCTACTATTCCAGTCAGCTGTGAACTGCAACGAACCAAAAGATTACCGTCCACCATCTTCATTCCCTCTTCTCCTACTCCTTCCTCATCAACATTCTTTGCACCCACTCCTCAAAACTGTGTAAGCTGCTCCATGCTTGACTCCTACTGTACTACTGAAGCTACACCGTTTATCCCGCAAAGCACTATCATTTGTCCATAACATTGTAAGCCCTCGTGGTTCGCCAAATAGCGAGCGAAGTGACTAGGGGCTCGTCGAATATTCGTTATTTGGCGAATTCAAATGTGTATGCCCAGGTTTAGACCCAAATCATACTATCGGGAATGTACGATGGAAACAGGATCTGATTGACCTATGTTACCTTTTGGTTTATCATCAAGAGAAAAAAATAATTAAATTAATACAAATAATTCAACTGCAACGTAAAGTAGTAACAAGCTATCAAGAATGTGCCAGGATTTTGTAAGTGGTTTGTGCTGAAACAAGAGTGATCTTTTTTTTAAACAAAATTTTATGATTTATTCATAATCAGCTTTATGTCACGATAACATTGCATTGTCATCTGATTTAAATACATGCATCAAGTGAATCAAATTTAACTTGAAAGATTTTATTACAAACAGGTGAAACTAAATAAAAGCTTGTAATAATAAAGCATGACATGAATATGACTATTCATGCATTGTGACATGAATATGACTTTTTGCACTGAGTAGGACTGTAATAAAAAAACATCCAATGTCATTTCACAACCACCCTTGGTTACCGCAGTTGATAGTAGCAAACAAACATCATCAAAAATTAATAATAGAGAACGTTCGAAGGGAAATGATACTCAGTCGATTTTCCACCTAGAAAAACGGTTATCCACTCGTTGGAGAGCTCTCGATTTAATTCAAACTTTACGCCGACTACTTGCCCATAAAAAGCCGTGTTTTAATAACAACAAAAAAACGTGTAATATAAATGAGGATTTACCTCAGGGAAAAGAGATATCCAGGTAAAAACGTTGAAGTTGTGTTGTTTAGCCGACAGTGGTATTAATTTGTCCATGATGATACGTTTATTGTAGAATGAAAAATCTCCTATCGCACGTAATATACCTATTGCAGTATTCTAGAGAACCTTGCTTCATAACTACCGATATGTAGCTATGATTTTGTTTACCAGTATCGCGTTGAATTTTTTGTGGCAAGAAAAAAGTGTCGCGAAAAATTCCATGAGAGTCTAGCCCCCAACAATCCTTGTCGGGTTTCAGCGATACCTTCAGCAACTTCAACGAACCACCATGCCTGATTACCATAACTTCTTCTTAAGATTGTTGTCTCGTAATCGTTTTCGTTTCTCTTATTGTTTTCTCTCTGAACAGTTATGGACTTGAAAATGATGCCAAAGTAATTCAATTTCAAAGCTGATCTCCAAAATCGTCACTGGTTCATGTTATAGAAATATGAGAAAAGAAAACGATTATCAGACAACAATCTTTAGAATGGCCGTTATGGTAATCAGTAGGGCTAGGATTCGAGCATATTTGCATATTTTTTTCCTGAATAGTACAAAATGAAAGAAGCCTTTTGGTGGTATTTTCACCTCTCTGGGACCAACACAATTTAAATTTATCGAGCATATAAATGCATAAAACCACGGTTTTCAGAATAGAAGCATATAAATGCATATTCTTGTGGTTTTCGTCTAAATAGTTTGTTTTTCTTCGAATTCTCTTCCCGAATTCGGGCCCTGACCACCCATAAGGTTCGAAAACAGGAATGTCTGAAGGTTATTAATCTTTATTGAGGTCATTCCCACACCGTTATTGACTTTTTCCGGATTAGAGTGCGACTCGTCAGGTAAGCTGTCAAAGCCCCAAGCATCCTTTCTCTTTGAAAGGAGGTTGTAAGGGATTTTAGAGGTGTGCCTATTTGGGAACCAATTTGTTTAGGTGGCTTTTTCCATGAAGTGGGGGAAGATTCGATCCTAGTGATGGTCAAGTGAAGTTTCTGCATTCTACTCTCAGTTCGTAATCGTTTCCGTACCTATCTATCGAGTTCTTGTGATTTCAAAGTCCGCGATGCCTAAAGTTAAGGAACCTTTGAGTGTTTTACTCCAAAGATGTGCGAAGGAAGACCCTGACTCGTTTTTCGAGCATATTCTGCATATTTAACCACATTTAATTGGTTTTTGGAGCATATCTATCGAGTATATAATGGGTTTTTCGAGCATATAATGGGTTTTTCGAGCATATCTATCGAGCATAAAACACATGGTTTTCGAGCATATCTGGAGATTTTATCGAGCATATCGATCCTAGCCCTAGAAATCAGGAATGGTAGTTCGTTGAAGTGGCGGGAGGTAGCGCTGAAACCCAACAAGGATTGTTGGGGGCTAGACTCACATAAAAATTCCACCAGCCAAAAGGCATATCCATGTCAAAACACAATCTGGACAAAAGCTGTTTAAACCCCTCAAAATTTGCTGTTTTACATTTCAAGGCTGTTTAAGACGTTTTTGAGAACTCAAAGAAACCTTCTCCTGACACTTATTGGAATGGCATTGATGAGAAAAGTAACCAATTTCGTATAAGGTGATGTTTTGAAGTTTGGTTCAGTCAGATTTGTCATCTTTGACCGCAGGAGGTGGACGTAGGAGTCACGTAGCGGCCGTATAAGAAACACAAAGGGAGACGGTTAGCTCCATCTAGAAGGCAGAGGTTGCTCGTCCAGGAGGGGGTTAAAAGCTGGGAAGGGAAGCTGGTATGTGCAGAGCGGCGCTCGCCGAACCTCCCACAACTTGCGGCAATGCGGAAATCCTGTGGGGATCCGAGCAACAACCTCTACAACCCCTTCGTCTCATCACGGTTCTGAAGTTCCACGTTCCCTCCCCTGGCTTCAGTATATCACCCGAGTCTGCCTACTTCTTCACGGCTCGGCTCGTTTGTGTAGCGCGTAACTCCTCTACGGGTCAACTAACTCCACCAGGATTGTAAACTCAGTTCATCTACGTACTCGTTTGTTAATTTCCACTGATTTTTGTTGATCATTATGAGAAATAAATTGATAATATACTTAAATAAGCATCTACAAACCAAATGTTGCTTCTTATTTGCACCGTCATTTTTTTATTCAGCAATTATCTAGAATAATATATTTTTAAGGACCAGTGCGCATAAGCATACATTTTCCTACATCGTACACGTTGTTGATTGAGATTGCAAAAAAAAAAAAAAAAAAATTAAGGAAACTATGGCAAAAGTAAATTTATAAAATGACAAAACCACCTTTTGTTTTTAGTAAAAATAATTTTTCATTGAAATCGACGAGCTTCAGAATTTAAAAAAACTAAATTTGAAAATATGGGAGCTTTGTAGATGCAAACATCTTTTTAACTCCCCTTAATAGACTTCAGGAACGGAGGCACAATAGAAATAGAACTGAATACAATGAAAGAGTAAAAGTGGGCAGGACGAGAGTTGGAGGATGTAGGGGGATGTAGGTAAGGAAAAACCACCAATTCAGGTAAACGCCGAGCAAAACGAGGGTGGTGACGCCAAGGGGTACTTTGGCAGAGATTCCGGTATCACGTAACTACGTGGCACTTCTTCAGTTTTAGAACTACCCGGATGTAGTAGGCCGCTACTCCTGCACGCTCAGATATCGCTGGCTCTTGTCAATCATGGTTTTGTTTTTTCTCCCTCCAGGTCCGCTCAAGATTCATTACCCAAGTTAAAGTAGACCCTTAGTTGATTTATCCTTATTTTTGGCGCAAGTTTATTGAAAACAACAATAAAACTAGAACTTCTTCTAAGAGCCTTCGGCTAAAATTACAAAACATGGATATGCTTTGGCCTAGAACGTCAAGTATCGATCGTAACTTTCTTCGTTAACTCTCCATTTGCTCTCATTCATCCGGCATTATTTATTAAGTTCATAATATTTGCTTTATTGAATCACTTCCTAGCAATGGATGTTTATCGGTATCGCACTACTTTTCTTCCAATAATCCTATTCATGCTAAGAAGAGGTTTACGAGATCCAGTAGTGTCTGATAAAGTTGCTACCACTTTAAATTAAATTTATTCAATAGTTTACCAAATTAAAAATTGACCACAAGGAATATACCATGATTGTTGGCCATAGCTGGATTACTCACAAATATATGAGCAAATTCAGAGACATTTGATGAAATGAGTCCGCAATGAATAGAGATGACTTGACGGAATGACAGAAACTTGCGCCACGGTTGCGAAACCCCGCAAGTGCGTATTGGTAATAACTTTGCTCAGTTTTATGTTTTCTTGACACTGAATAATGTCGAACAGTCTGTCCAATCAGCATTTATCCGAGACCAAAAATCGTTGGTATAATGTACGAGTTTTGTGTCACCATGGTTTTCAAATGAGGAAGGACGCTGATTTGATTACTTACTCATTTGGCGACAAAAGATAACACAAAATCATGAGTTGTTATGTTTAGTAATAATAATACGCACGCATTGCACACACGCACCTTGAGACAATTGTCCATCATAGTACAAATTCGAACAATTCTACAGCTTGTGGCGATTCCTGATCAATTGGACTCCCCACTATTATCGGTGAAACCACCAGCAAAGATAGCTCAACAGATCTCCCACACAACTTCTCCACTATAATTGGTGCCCCGAGGAACAAATCGAGGTTGATCTGAACTGACTTGAGCTGCCGCCGCCAAGATCCCACTTGTACACCACCTTAAACTTGTCTGGGTGGAGTTTTGTGGTGATTCCTGATCAATTGGAATTTCTACCATTTTACAGATAGTAGTAAAAACAACAAACCAGAAAAATTTATCCAAGAGTTCATCAGATCCCTGATAACTCCAAATCAAATGTTCCTCTAACTTTCAGGAGAGGTTATGGAGTTGTCAATTTACCACATAACAAGAGTTTCAATTTTCTCAGCAACTCAAAGAACACCGATACACCTCCTCAATCAGGAAAGAAAAGTTTTGGGAAATATTGGCTCTAGAAAGTGAGTTTGGTATTTTATTCGGTCCCGACAACCGTTCTTTCTCTGCTTCGCCTCAGAGTTTGTTTTTCGTATATCATCAACGATGAAGGTAATAAGATAAGAAAAGGTTGAACACGTGTGGCGCACTGATGTGACGGAGGGTCCCATTGTGTGACTTTTCACATGGAAACAGCCATCCTTACCCCTCCACTTTGGAACATCCTCCTCCGCGTAGCCTTTTCTTACCCCAGCCCTAGGGTTATATCTCCTTCAATATCGAGCTTCGGCCATTTGATCCTCAAAGGAGGCCTCGGGCTGTAAGGTAATCGGGCGGAAGTGCCCTATTGAGCCCAAAAGCTCCCCTACAGTCCTCTTTTCGGCATCAAATCTTCTCGCTGCCTCAAACCCCGAAACGATCAACCGCATTCGCTTATTATCGACTTAAGGAATGAAACCACTGGCATTTCTTCCGCAAACCCCTCCAATGGTAGCCTTGGAACGTCACAAATTTTGAAACGATAAGTACAATCAATTCGGAACTGTTAAGCGTCTGATGTACCCACCATTTGCATCAGTTTGCTCATCATTATAATATAATGATGAGCAAACTGATGCAAATGGTGGATCATATTATGATTTCAGCGGGGGCGTGGCGTCCTTAAGGCAGAGAATCTAGACCCGGCAAAATTTCCCTCACTGCAAGCTAGACTTTCACCTCAAAATTGAGAAAACTCGCTTGGAAAAGTGTTCCCCCAAAGTAAAAAAAATCCTAGGAGAAAGTTTTTTTTCTTCAAAACTCTGTTCCATGATGATTCATGGATCTTTTACAAGTGTAAAATAATTTCACACTGACATGAAATTATTATGTCCAATCCTTGGTGGAAATAAAAAGAAGAAGTAGGATGGAAGTTGGTCACCAGAGGCTGTCCCCACGACCTGCAGAACCACCATGAACCTAGAGAGAAGAAGGAAAAGAAGTAGGATGGAATCGATAGGTGCCTAACAATCGTTTGTCCACTCCCGATTTTCTTATATCTTAAAAAATAACTTGTTGCCAAGGAAACTCTGGGGCTCAAACAATTCGTGCCCCAGAGTTGCTATAGTAACATGGTTTTTTTAAAGTTTTTTAAATCTACATTAGCTGTGATTTAGGAGAACCTACCTACTTTTTCACAGTTCATCCTAGATTTGCAATGGGTCGTCAAACTTCTACCTATCTTATATACCTTCTCATAATGTAGGCCTTGCTACCACGGCACATTATGACTTGCTAAGAGCTCGGAAAGATTAAAATCCACCCATTTCTTATCAGGGGACTTATTGTTCTATGAAAACGTTGTTGGTATTGCTCGACTATCATTGTAGGAAGTCACGCAACTCGTTTTTAGCGCATATTTCTACACATTTTTGACTAAAATTGATCCCCGAATATTTTAACCACTGGAAAGAAGTTGAGGTGTGATTGTTCCCCAGTGGGTCCTCTGTCGCAATTTGTATTTTCTGGTTTGGTGCCCCACCACTTTCAAAGGCCACCCAACGCCCCTGGATTTCAGTCCTTCCAAGTTACGTAAATTGGATAATTTTTAAGTAGTTTCACTTCACACCGACGTAATAGTTTTATGAAGACCAGCTCTAGAAAAGCAATGAGAAAAATTTTGATTATCCCGAGAAACCAACCACTTTCGTGAAGTTCGGGTATGCAGAAGATAAAAAAGTTAAAAATGATTATATCATACTTCGCAGCAGCTCCGCGTGATGCTAATTCGTCTGTCTATTCGTGGATTTGTTTTGAGTAGCCGCTTAAGATTATCGCTATTTTATTCACATTCATCAACTTCAAGTCCTGTTCGCTTCTTCAGTCGCTTCAGCTTCTACGCTTAAAAAGTTGATAAAAATAATAACGAAAATAAAATATAATAACATTAGATACTTTTTTTTGCACGACTAAGGGAATTCCAGACATGCTACATCCCCTGAGGATGTGGTAAAGCTTCCCGTATTTTGTATTTGAACACTTTGAAATCCTACCAACAGCACCCAGAAATACTCGATGTTGACTATAACTATAAACTGTCATCACATTCATCCTTAATTATTTACAATAAGAACCTACTTTTCCAAAACGTCCTTTTCTTCACTCGAAGCTCTTTTAAAAATATACACACGTTTCCAATTCCGTATTTGTTTCGTTTCATTCACCCGAGAGATTTGTCTCTTCGCTTTCACATAACGAATACCTTCAGTTAACCTTATAATTATACCTAAAATGTTTTTCTTGTAATATTATTATAACAATTTTTGATTAAGATTTGTTGATTTCGATCTCAACAAAGAACAGACAAAAAAATAAAAATAGAAACGGCGAGGAAGAGGCGCATATGTACACATTTTTCTCCCAATAAGGATGATTTATCGCTATTTGGAGAAATTTTAAGGAGAGAACGAGTTTGGGGAGCTCAGGGACTACTTACACGTATACAGAGTGGTCCCAAACGTAACAGACTTACGTCGAGGTTTTACAGAAAATTCCACGCAAATATTGAGTGAACCACTTTTTAGGGACACTGAATGGATCACAATTTTTTGAATACAAAAATTATGTTTTCCAAGTTTTTCGGTGTTTAGGGGGAAAATACGACAAAATCAAAAACCATCTAATCATGCAGGAAAATGAAGTATGCCTCGAATAGGATCAACCAATATGACATTCAATATTTTGACAAAGTGGGTATTCAACATTAAAAGTACCTAGTTACATTCCTATAGTTCACATCAGCTCAATGCGGGTCTCGTTTCATCCTATTGCGGATCACCACTTCTCTCTGTACTCAAAGGATCGAGATTCATTCTTCCTTCCTCCTTTCTCTACTTAGACATGAAAACTTTGAAAATCATTTGGAAACCGCATCTAGAGCCATGAGGTTGGTCTCATGGGACCAGAATTTAATTACAACGTTCATTAGGAGGTATTCTTTGATTTTCCAGTTATTCTTCGTGTTTTTCAACGAAAAAGTAGTTGAGAAAGATTCAGGGACCATAAATTAAGGCGTAACTCGTGATCAGCGTGAAATTTCCCGTAAGACCAAAGCATGTCAGTTTCAAATGAGAACACCTTGTATTTAGAGTGAACTAAGTTGGGGTGGAAAAAACCTTTCGAAATATGAAAAAAATCCACAACTTTAAGAAATTCCGTTGTGTTTTGTGATGAGCTTTTGAGTAATTGGTTTTCCAGCGGTCCTGGGAGAGATGTTGTCCTGGAGTCGTGTTTTTCCCATCTTTTTACGCGACTGCCGGGTTCAACAAGACCGGAAGAAGGATATACCACACGGCCGCTGATATGATGGGGCCCGAAGATGACGACTTCCGCCGTGAAATGGCCGCCATTTTGTCTCCTGTAACAACAACAAAAAAAAGAGGATTCCTTTATTGTGTGTGCTACCGATGTCAACGGCAGGAGGTTCTGACAATAAGATGGGCAATTTATCAAGTTACGACCGAACAAAAAACACAATAAGGTGCAACCCTATACGGTGTATACCGTGACTTATAGCGGCCATGTATTGCTTCCTCACTACCGAAGATGGGGAATATTTGAATTCGGGCGGTAGGTCAAACCAATTTGCATCCTCCCAAATCCAAATTTCACCGGCATTTAACCCTGTACTTCGCAAAGTCTAATATACCATACGTGTTTTCCGTTCAAATTTTAAATTATGGAAGCTTTTTCAGTTTTATCATGTTTTAGAGGGCTAAGGGTACACTTTAGGGGAAGAATTAAAACAAATCCCCATAGGAAAAGTACCAAAATTTTAGATAACAAACTCGTTATTTCTTTAATTGAGACTGCGTAGTTATATTGGAGTACATTCACGTTTACTACTTCATCAAATTAGTACGTACAGCAAGTGAGAAGGTATAATAATTATTACTTGCGATTCTTCCATTATTTTATTTTATGGATTCTTTTATCCCATTTGTTTTTTTCTTTTAATTTTATTACGATTGAAATAGAACGAAATACATGTCATTTAATAACAATTCTCATTCATCGGTGACTTGGCAGTGCACAATATAAATGTACTTACTATAGCACATGTGTTGAAACTTTGTTCAAATTTCAACAATTTTAAAGATTTTCAATTCAACATGTTTTTGGAGGGCTTAAAGTTCAATTTATGGGGGGAAATCTGGAAGAATTGCCATGGGGGATACTTTTGCCAAGTACAGGGTTAAGCAAACCAGTCAAACCTTGTTATAGACATAACAATTAAAATCATGGTCTAATGTTGATGTAATTCTAAGCGTTGATGCTTAGTATCCAGACGATCCCATTAGAATTTCGTCAGCATTGGACGAAGAGAAGCGTTCGCGCACGTTCAAATGTGAATTTACAAAAGCTTTATCTCGGGATGTAACAATTTTGCTCAAATTAGGAAGAAATGTTGAAGCCGAGCACAAAAAGGCCGTTCATTTATTTCATCACGATCCGATCAGAAGTAACTACGGTACATGTGACAAAGTAAATAAACAATCATCTACAACTCAAGAAATCAATCGCGAATATTTTCAAAATCAAAGTGTTTTTTGGATTTTTATGGATTATACCATCATAATTGTACTATTATTTATGGTATATAATTCAGATTCAGCACGAAATTTCTTATAGAAATGCAATTCAAAAGAAAGAAATCAAAATTAAAAATTTCCAAAAAATTTTAAAGATATATAAACAAACGAAAATCTGCTTATATTCGCTGTAAAATGCAATAGCCGATTGGGTATTCCATGAGTTCATGGAGACGAGTAGGACATGAATATCGATACCTTAAAACACAAAGGCGCTATATAAAAAAAAGAAGTTTTGAGAAAAACGCAAAAGAAGGTTTCAACAGTGCACAACTCCTATAATAATGGCTTATTACATTTCTTCAAGAAATGTTCAAGCTATGAACCGTGAAGAAGGCCAATAATAGTTTTTTGAGTTCGAGTTTTTCTGAAATTAAGAAAAAAATGTGGTAGGATAGACAATAGCGCCTTTGTGCTTTAAGGTATCGATATGGACTCTTTACATCTTCAAAACATATATGTTGACACGGGATATATCCCGTGTCGCGAAAGCGAAATTTATTTATTTGTTTTGTTATTTGGGATATACGTAAAAGTATTGTACGTATCAACATAAAACCACCTGGAACTTTGGTACAATTCTCAAAACGTCAAGTCACTAGTACGGTCAGCTCCTGTTACGATCCTCTAGCTCTACTGAGTCCTGTGATCTTGCCTGCAAAACTATTCGTGAGACACTACTCGTGGGAGTTGTAGTAACGATGAGATGATTTTTTGAAGCTCGAAGGTATTTTCTCCAATAGAATTCTGTCTCGATTTATCGAAAACCGAGTGAAAGAGATTAGAACACTTGCTCATCACAATCAAGTCGAATGTTGTTATGTGCCATCGGAGCAAAACCTTGCTGATTTGGCGACACGAGATAGACCTTATGACGAGTTGAATCGTTCTGGTGGGAAGGGCCGCTTTGACTCGAACAGGAGGCTCCAAATTGGCCTACTTGCCGATTAGATCAAGACATTTTTGAAATAGGAAAACTAAATTTGGAATTTGAGAAGGTAGCAACTCTTACTACTATGGATAACTCTCGCTACCTCTCTCCTTTTCAACAGTTTCCTTTTGAATTGAAAATTGAACACTTCAGCACCCTTGGTAAATTGCTGCGGGGAAGATGCTTAGTTCTTCGTCTCGGGAATTTCGCGAAAGCGAAATTTATTTATTTGTTCCCGATTTCGACAGACTAAATTAATTACCTTCAGATTCCAAAGTTGAAAACTTATTGGCAATCAAAATTATTAGCTTCATCCATGAGATTATTTAATATGTTATTTGTCTTGAATAAAAGTTCACTGTTCGTACGAGATTCACGGAAGCCATTCACGGTAAGTTCAGTATATTGGTACGCACTCAGTATATTGGTACGGTATACTGAAGAAAGCAATAATATCCGCGTGAGTTCGGATATTTTCCATTTCATTTTATCTTTTTTTGAAATGTTTTTCCTGTCCTTTTCGCTTCAAGTTTTCAGGGACGAGGAGAGTATTTTGTGAGTGTTTTTTTAAACAAGCACAATACAATAATATTTCGATTTTCTTAACCATAACTATACAGATTTTTGGAAAATTCGCTCATTAGATCATGATGTATGGATAGACTTTTGGTTTATGATTTTCAATAATGAACCTTTGGAATCGACCAAGAAGAAAATTTTTATAACACCCCCTTAAAATTTGATGGTTTACGTTTCAAGATACGTAGAATCCAAAAATCGAATAAAAATTTGGCCGTCCGTCCGCCAAACGCACTTTTGCCACTTAGCATTGACCGATTTTGATGAAATTTGGTATGTAGGCTCCAGTTGGGGTCTCCATTTGTGCCCCGAAGATTTTGGTTGATGTAAGTTCTAAGGGTCTAAGGGTTCCAAAATTAATTTTGAAATTTTGAAAACGCCCTAACTCAAAAAATGTTGATATGAAGGTATTGTTTTTCCTTCAATTTAAGATTCTATAGAATTCAAAAAAATTTTTGAGACCACCCTGAGCTCTGTAGGACAAACCGTTCGCTCTCTACGAGAATTTAGGGTTTGGACATACGATAAATCAGAAACACGAGTGTGAATCGCTAAAGAGGCCTAATCTCCGTTCAAATTATAGCTTGGATGGTAGTTGGCTTTGCAGTGAGAAAAATAATAAACCTTTGTGTAATAATTTGCTGCGTTTTTCTAACACAACTACTTTTGACTGCCCGTTTCTCCTGTCGGTTCCTCCGAATGAAAATGAAGCTGCTGAGCTCAGGGCGGTCTCGACGGGGAAGCATAACGATTCCCTTTAATTCCATAACTGGAGCACGTTCCAGCACTTATCGCCGCCCACAATGTATTTCAGCCTCTCGATTTACGGCCGCTACATTCCAGGAGCCATCAGCACTCGCAATTAAGACTGTCCGCAGACCCCCCGTCCTGCCGTCCTCTTGGCGCTATTTTGTTTCAACTAATTAAACAGACGCTTCCCAACAAAAAGCCGCTATGCAAATGGAGTCGTGCAAACCGCCAGGGAGCCCAACGCGAGGGCATTTTTTCCCTCCTGTTTTCGCAGGTCAGTCAGTTCCAGTCTCTGGGGTGAAATTCAATTCTGTTGTTTCAAAACCTCACGGTTTTTCGGTGTTCCTGATGAGGACGCATTCACTCTCCTGTGTTCCTCCAACTCCCTGCACTCTGTTATACTCGCTTTTCCCTCTGTGGGTGAGTATGTGTCTGTCTTTTGTTTTCAGAACACTGAGTGAGAGATGTAGTTAATCATTCGTTTTTTTTGTTGTTATTTTTGTATTTTGGAGCTATACAGTTTTTTCCAATATCATAAATAGGATCATTTGTGTGAACGAGAGAATATTGATCGAACCTCTGTCCATTCTGGAGCACTGAAATAAAATACAAAGCAACTTGGGGACTCTTGAAAAATTGGGAGCAAGTCAGGTCAGGTGTTTGGGTGACGAAGATATTTTTCAATTGACATTCCTCATACACCAAAATGTGATGATCGACCCAACAAACAATTCTTTGTCAAATTGATTGGGAATGAAGTCCTCAGGAAAGAAACTCTTTGCTGAGCTTTCGGTAAATTTATCACCATCCTCAGGGCTCGAGTGAACATCACTTCAGCGTCAATCAACTACCAGGTAGTTAAAGATGCCACCATAACTGGTGGAAAATGAAGATTTGGAGCTATTGCAGGTAATATGAAAAAATGGAAGAATATGGTTGGGGGGGGGGGGTTAAAACATCATTTCAACAACATCAAGCTGTGAATCCTCATATTTTTTACTTACTATTTACAATATATTTATCATTTTACCTGCAATAGCTCCAAATTGTCATTTCCCACCAGTTATGGTGGCATCTTCAACTACTTGGTTGCTGATTGACGCTGAAGTGATGTTCACTCGGTAACACATCCTTCGAGCCCTGAGGATGGTGATAAATTTACCGAAAGCTCGGCAAAGAGTTTCATTCCTGAGGACTTCATTCCCAACCAATTTGACAGAGGATATCCCTCACATACCATTAGATTCGATGTTTTTTCGTTTCTTCGAGTAGAATTAAGTTCTACACAAAATTTTTGTGTCACTCAATTGCGCGTCCCTAGCAACCAAGAATTCGTAAAGGTGCCCCAGACACTATCAAGCGGGTTGATCAAATGCCTGAACCTCTGATTGATGGAAGCTTCAAGCGTGCTTCAATCAACCCTTCAATATTTTGATGAGAACTCTCACATCAGTCGAAGCATAGAAGTGGAACAGTGTGTGTTGCGATCGTGATTTCGCTTTTCCGATTTACAACGGTGCTAAATTAAGATTTGGGCTTCCTAATCGCAACATTGGTTGAATCAAAAGAAAAAGCATCGGCGGTCTAAGGAGTGGTACAAACTGAGAAACCGCTTCACTGATGAACACCTCCTAAACTTCCTGAGTGATTCGGAACCAGAAGACTACTGGAACTTGTTGAAAATGGACCAATGCAGTTTTGATTATCTACTGGGTTCACTCCGCCCTGACATTGAGAAGAAGGGTACAAAGATGCTCGAAGCGATTCCTGCAAGTCAGAGATTGTCTATTACATTGAGGTACCTATCATCTGGCATGGATTTAGAAGACCTGAAATTCACGTGCGCCATTGCTCCACAGACTCAGCAACACATCAACGCCATGGCTTCCACCGAGTGACTGACGCAATGCTTAACGATTATTGCCCTAGACTATCAAGCCGCTTGATCATCCGCTTGAGTCATTCAGAGTTTCTATCAATCACCGCCAACGCTTGCTTCAAGGGTCAACGGGCTTCTAAACTATCAATCATGCTTGACACAATCAATATGATCAAGCCGTTCGATAGTGTAAAGGCACCTTAATGAAAGCACTCACAACTTTTGGGTATGAGTTGAGATGATACTTTAGATACTGATAATGGAAAAGCAGTGTTCTTTGCAGGGGGATGATCTACACAGAAACAATAAACCGTTGTGTAATAATTTGCATAGTTTTTCACTGCCGGGTATCCTTAAGTTATGGGATCCTGACTCCTCTAAGCAATAATCTGCCTAACTGGGGGCGTTTTCTGGGTCCGAGACTCGAACCGATCTCTGCGCGATGCTCGCCGCCCCCCTCGTCACAACCCAGGGCGGTGAGGCAATGGGAAGCTATGAGCGAAATCATCATAACTTATTCTGATCTTCCTTTTGGATGACGTCCGCGATGCCAGGAATGACAGTCGGGTGAAAATTCAACCTGAAATTGTTAATTACTTAATTTACTTTACTTCCCATAAACTTGGCTAAACTCATTTCTTATTTCTTTATTTACGGGCAAGCCCAATATACATTCTAAAAAAAAAGTAGGTCATTCTAACGGGGAGAGAAATTCGAGAAATCAAATAATAATAAATAATAATAATAATAATAATAATAATAATAATATTTCTTTATGAGAAATTCTCACAAAGTTCACTTGTCTCTGCACTGTGACTGAACACCCGAACGGTTCCGAGATATACTAGGGGCCTCGTATCCCTATTCACCTTCAGTAGAGGTACGTTCAGTTTATTCTTAAACAAAGAAATTGAGGGGTTTCCTACAAGAACAAGATAAGCCCAAAGTTTGAAAAAACCGGTTAAGGCGCCATTTTGTTCCTGAATGTGTGCGATATCTAGTAACAAGTTCATTTCGGCAAGAACCGAACAGGTCCAAGTCTACGGGAGGCTTCAAAATGTGCGCATTTTGCAGGAGAATTCTAGTCTTCTCTATTTCCGCAAGAACGAAATAAGTCCGCGCGCGCGTGGCAACACTGAGCCTGAAGGTAAGGGCGTCGCATTCCCAGCTGTTTGTTTTCCATTCTTATCTTTTCAACTATTGTGTGAAGATGTTATTCCCATGTGTATTATTATTTTGTTTATTGTTGTTTTATATTTCTGATGTTATTCCCATGTGTATATTTCTTCTTTTTTTTGTATATTTCTGATGTGTATATTGTGTAAATTTTCAGTTATTTTTTCTCTCAAACCAAAATATTTGGAGTTTCTGAACATTTTCTTTCTTCCCTAATAAAGGTTTTTGATGAAACGACTGCTGGTCTACTTATCTATTCATTCATTTTTCAAATCCTTAAGATAGTAGGAACTATTATTTTCTCCTTCATGTTACTGATGGTGAAACAAAGAAAACATGGAAATTGAACCAGCAACATAGGCATCTAAAAAAACATTTTAAATGTTCTAGTTGTCAGTTTTTAAACACAGTTCGGAAATAGCTTCATTATTACTATAAAAAACAGAAAATTTGATTACCGTCATAAACATGCAAAACGTGTTCACGTCATAAACATGCAGTACTTGGGCTTTAATGAAAATTCAGCAAGAACCTAACAAGTCACGTTTTGCAACAGGAGGGGGGAAATTCAGGAAAAGGCCTTTCACAAAATTCAGCAGGTTTAAAATTTTCGATTTCGGACTTATCTTGTTCTTGTAGGAAACCCCTCAATTAGTTTTAAATGTCAAAATTTTATCTCAGATTTGTCAAGTTTATAGTCGTTAGAGACTTGAGAGCTAGGAACGTTGTCAGATCACATCGTTACAAGATCTTTCAAGGGAATTCTTCACGCCGTAATGACTATAACACCTTCATTAGCATATATACTCGTAGTTTGTGGTTATTCAGGAAGAACCAACTTCTTCGACCTTCTTGCTAAGTTCCTGATTATAATTGCTCGGCGTTATGGAAAATAATATTTATGGTATATACATACATATACATATATATACAGAGCGTAATGAGGAGCAGGTTCGAAGATGTGAAACCAAATTGTTCTTCAATCATTAAAACTCTCTTTGCCTCTGATCCTCTTTCGTAAGGTCACACTACTTGCGAAGGGGTGCCGCTGGCTCCCCTTTTCATTCCCGTAGAGAAGAGCAGAAGTCTCACAAAGAGATCAGAGACGGAGTAATTGTAGCGGGAGCTGCGACACGGTTCCCTGGAATGGAAGTAATTTCATTGCAAGTTGAACTTCAAAAGGGACTCCTTCGCTTCCTTCCTTCTCGTCTCAGTGTCGTTTCTTATGAAGAGTCTTCTCCCCACCTCTGAGGAACATTTTTGAGGGCGGACAAAAGAAGCAGGATCCGATTGGCGATTTGGTGAGCAGCATCAAAAGATAAGAGAAACAAATTATGCGAAAAAGTGAAAAATCTTTGAATGCGATTTACAAAAAATCGATTTTTGGATGACGAAAATGCATTTGTCGGAAGCTCAACAGTAAACGCGTGAGTTTTGCTGACACCATTTTCCTAACCTGTTGAAATGTCAACAAGACATTTTTTAACTTGTACGTTAGGAAAACTAAGATACTTCACTTAGTTCTTATTGTCCTGAAATTAGCACTTCATGATGGTCACACTAAGTGGATTAGATCGTGTGGCTTGGTTCTCTTAAGTCTCCTAAGCAGATCATCTGTGTTGAGAAGCTGGACGACATCCTCATTTACATGATCTTGGAGCCTCAAAACGTGATTCATGTCTTGGCTGCCAATGACCTCATCGATAGATACAATATTCAGCTCGTAGTGAAGTCTGTCATTTCTGAAGAATCTGTATGCATCAACGCAGCATCTCAGAACATTATTCTGGAGGTGCTGAATTGTCTCGATTTCTCTGGGCCGTGCATCCCCACAGTTGTGCACCGAAAGTCCAGACAGGCTTCAGGACTTGCTTGCACAGTATGAGCTTATTGTGGACAGACAATTTTGGCCGTCGGCCCATCAGCCAGTACATTTTCCTGAATTTAATCAAAAGCTCTGCTTTTTTCACTCAGGTGGGACTTCCACCTTAGTTAGGCATCCAGCGTCATTCCAAGATATTTCGGTTCATTGTCATACGCTATCACCTTGTTATCGAGAAAGGCTAGTACATAGTTGATCCTTTTATTCGTGAAATCAACACAAAAACAGCTTGGTAACTGATTCACTGTTTGTTTCCCAAGTCGCCAAAATTGCAGTATCATCCGCAAACGTAGCGAGCGTATTACCTTCAGTTTCTGGTAAGTCAGAAGTGTAAAGCAAGTACAGTAGTGGGCCCAGTACGCTGCCTTGCGGCATCACAGCTTGTATCTTTTTGGCTCTGAAAAAGCACCATCCTATACAAAAATATCTGCTGGGTATGTAGGACTGCAAGAGTTTAGCATAGGATTCTGGCAGCAGCTTGTGAAGTCCTTCATGTCAAACTTTATCAAATGCCTGAGTCACAGTCAACAAGAAATGTTGTAACATTCTTGAAACCTGGTTTGAATGATCGGAGACCGGGTAACATCGAATATGAAAATTCCGTCTGAAAATTCCTGAACAGTAATCACGGGAAAAGGGTCCGTGTCGAGATGAACCAATGAAGGAAATGACCGTAAAGAAGAGGGGGTTATAGAGGGTGGCGAATCATAAAAACGGGGATTATTGTCTGAACAGGAGTGCTTAGAGTGGAAACGGAGTGAAGAGGGGGTAAGGCAGTAACCATAGAATTAAGTTTAACAACCCTCAGACCGTTGCGTGGAAGCAACCCTAATTTGTTTTCCCGCCTTCATGAGATCTTTCCACCTCGAAGGTCCCACCTGTTTTCCTTCGGGATTTCCCTAATCAGGTGCTGCAATAAAGTAACCCTAAAACAATGGTAGCATTAATTTTTTCCCCTTTTGTGTTCTCTTGTCACTGAAATTTCAGTCGGGAGAAACCATCGCTTTTACATTTCTGTGGAAAATGAAGCCTGTTCCTCTCTTTTACCTCCTTGAATTAATTCATCTCACTTCTTCGAGGTTAATGAATACAGCATAATGGAAGGAAAATAAGAGTTGGAATTGCCTTTAAGCCATCTTGACTTGAAAGAAACTTTCTATATATAAGAAAGTTTCTTCATGAATGTAAAATTTACCAAACTTTTGTGCTTCTGATTTGACCTTATTCAGCATTCTATCGATATAAAAATAAATAATTTATAAAAAAACAAACCAAACGAAAAGACGACGGTATATTTTTCTGTAGAGAGCCGTCTGCAGAAGATCGCATATCGCATTTTTGATCAGCTGAAACTTGCCTCCCATCAGTGAACGTTCGTATGCGATTGACACTAGTGTTTCTGAAGCATAATTGGTCCAAGAACCTATGGGCAGGTGGAGGAGGGGCACGGAGATTTTTCGGACAGGTTTCACTAAAAAAGATGGGTCTGATAAATTTCACAATAAACTCGTATTTGAATATTATTGTTCGACTGGGTGGTTTGGTTCGTTTTTAAAAATTGAACGATATCCTAAATTGATTTAAAAAAAAGTCATGGAACACTCACCACTAGGTAGGTAATATAGGCTTCGGGTGATATTGAACAGTTCTATAAAATATCGTTTTTAAATTATGAAAAAACAATACTTGTATAAATTGACCGTTTTTGGGCTAGGGCGTTTCAAAAACGATTTCCTCCACTTGTTACTCCATAGAAGTGACTGACATCAACCAAAACCTTGGGAGCACAACTAGACCCCAAATGGAGCTCATGTACCCGATGAGCCGATTGGTCGATGGTAACTAAGGAAAGAGCTGCGAAATTCATTGGACAAACTTGCACAAATCCTTCAAATTTCATCGGAATGGGACGAAAATTTCCTGTAGTTATGGACAAGGATTTTACCACAGACTATAATAATAATAATATAATTAGAGAATAATAATAATAATTGTTTCGAATTGATCAGAAACGCAAAATGCGAATTAAAACTTTGATTGCGGAGGGCTCAAATATGTTTACCTGCTGCACTATAAATTTAAACTTGGACGAATATTTCACCGCTACAATCGATTGTATTCACACTAATATATGCACCAAAGTATGTACCATATCCATTTGGCAGCTTGGTTTCAGGGTCCAAGATCCGACCCTCACATTTGGGTTGAGATACAAAATATTGAATTAGCTTGTCTTCGCGTTGATGGAGGGAAGATTAGCCTGTTTTGGTGGAGACTTCCGATACATCAATCACCTCTTGGTGACTTGGTGATCACCGAGAGACTAGGATGACAACCTCGTTGTTCTTAGTTGAAGTGCGGCTCAAGTAATAATGTACATCCTTTACGACGAGCGTATCCAAGTAACAGATTAAGGCAGAGAAATGGAGGGCACACCTTGGTCTTACCATGGATGAGCAAAAAATCTAGAGCACAAGTTTGGCTATTTAAGTATTTGAGAGCCCGTTCGGCAGAGGTGAATATCGCCGACACGCCTGCCTCTCGTCCTCACTCCTGTTGGTAGAGAATCCGAATGAATTTTCACAATACTTAACCAACGACCTCCATTCCTGTAATTTCGCTGAAGGGTTCCTGATCCATGCTGTGCTACCTCACCAATTCCGCTCCATTTATAGTTTGATAGAGGCGTTACTTGAAATTATTTTCCTCTAAAATGTGATTTCCTCCTTCAAGTACAACGGTACCAAGTTAATCTCCAGGATTAATAGTGGAGACTCCTCTATAAAAGTAGAGACCTCTTCATTCATAGACGTCGTCAAACAAATGGGAAGATCGTGAGATTTGTAGGCCTTTGCCCACGTTTTTCTAAAGAAGCGTTTTTACGATCAACGGGGTAACTAAATTCAGAAAGCATAAAACCAAGTCTCGCGAACGGGAACACGCGATATGGTTGTTTATCAAGGCTATCCGTGACAGCCATGCTGGTCGGAGACGTTATCACTTCACCAACGGTTGTTTAATGCGAGATACCTCACGTTACCTTCTTCTCGATTTTAGTAGGTGCCTGTCAACCTTTACTAAAGCTGTGAGCCCAGTGATTTACTTTATGAGCACTCTCTTGGAACGAGCTACTCAGAGTTCGTTTACTTAAAACAGCAATCCAACCCATTTTAACAATATTCGACTTGAAGAAACAATATAATTTTCTTCGGGAATTCCAAGATGTTGTCCAGGAGGCAACCCTGAAAAATGACTTTCCAGGGAAATGTTTGAGTATAAATATCGAAAATCACTTTGAGAAACATTTTGCCTGTCCCAAAAAGATGGTATCAAATTTGGCTTGGATTCAAATTCAGTATTCATTTTGGTGCGGTTCAGCAATAGAAACTACTTCCCACAAGGATGAGGAACTTCAATGGAAAAATTGGAATTTTAATTACCATAATTTTTCATCAATTCCAGTACCCAAAATTCATCCTAGACAGCGTTTTTGATTGATTATTATGAGTACTAGCTGATACCAAAATGTTTAGTCGTGGGCCAAAATCGGCACTTCCTTTCTTGTAGTGAAGGTCGGTAGCTGATGACAATGGATTTTGATCGATTTTTAAACACCCAAAACCATAAAGAGTAGGTCTCGGCTTCGAGAAAGACGGTGATTTCCTTTTTTTGGGGGCATTTAGGATTACCTTTAAGATCATAATTATGTCCGATTAAAGTCCTTTTGAGGAAAACTCAAAACCCTCAAGTGGTCCCTTGGGTGTAATGGACCTTTCCAAAACTAACCAGCTACAGAACATAACTGCCAGCTTATGACCTTTCAAAAAAGCTGTCGATAGATCGATAACCAATTGAAAGTAAGTCTTTGAAGCCAATGGGAGATGAGGCATGGAGGACAAAGGAAGGGAAATAGAAAGAACGAAAATCGCTCTCGGCGGAAGGTAGGAATGGGCATTAAATTGAAGCTGAGGACTCTATCTCGGGCGCAACATGACTAGACCGTTTCCTCTCCCGCTGCTAGGGCTTTTCGGGGCACTTTCACCTTGAATAATTCAAGAAATTAGCCTCACCGACCCGTTCAAGATTTATCGACCTCTCTCAGGAAGCAATTGAATCGGAGATCACCCCCCTGCTTCTGGAATCTCTGATTGTTTTTTAAAACTTGAGTTTGGCCGTCTAACCCTGAATGGATCTTTACAACTAGGTTAAAAATAAGCCATCAATGAATCAATAACCAAGAAGAAAAATTGAAGTACTTGGAGAAATTTTTTTAATCAGAGTTTTTTCAATTCTTACTCATTTTTCCAAGCAAGGATCCACCAGAATAACAAAGACGTGAGAAATTCGGTACAGTCACGCAAAACCTTGGCCAGCATCGTCGAATTCTACAAGGGCTGAGTCTGAACAGACCCATCGACCAATTAATTTCAACATTGGTCCGGAAGAAACGGGTCACTTTCGCACATTTGTAATTCAAATCCAAGACAAGGAGTTCCACATTAGATGATTCCCGCTGATGACTTTCCATCAGTGTTCAGACCATCTGCATCATCAACTACCTTGGGACCTGTCAATCAGCAGGAAATGCTTATTATAGCCCAGGAAAATACAGAAGTAAGAGGAAAGTTTATTGATAGTCGTAATAACCCAGCGAGCCGCTTATCCAGCAACTTTGAGGGAGAACTATTTGCCATAAAGCTGGCCGTGGAAAGCATGCTTGAGAGAAATGAAGCCAGAATTGCCATCTTTGTAGACTCTCAGGCAGCTATACAGGCACTAACTCACAATAGTGCAACGAACTTAGCAATGGTCCCAGGTGGTGCTGCAGTGGATACTCTCGCACTTTCAAATCGAGGGCAACGAGAAGGCAGATGCGCTTGCTAAAAGAGGCTGCTGTGATCCCCAGCCAAATCCACCCACACCGTACAGCTCCGCCAAACGTTTTATAGATTGATACAATCAAAAAACTCGCGAACCGGCGGGAGCACGAGTGAGCTGCAATAGGTAAATCGTGGGCACCCCTGTTAAATGCACCAATACCAAGAAACCTGCCAAGAAGACAGAGTGTTTCCTGTTTCAGGATACAGACAGGGCACGATTTCTTGGCAAAGAATCTGTGCCGACTAGAAGTTTTCGAGAGCCCAATCTGCACACTGTGCCACCTCGAAGACATGACTGCGTCTAATCTTTACACCTGCCCTTCACTACAGGACATTAGAGACCAATATCCTCACGACGAAACTATCTGGTTGAAAAAATGTAAATTATATGGGCTGCGCGGGAACGGATGGTTGAGGTGCCTCGTATACCGGTGTAATTAAAAAAAAGCAATAACCACGATCCTGTATGTTATTTTGGGTCGGTAAACACGATTCTGAAGTTTGCGTTTTTCCCAAAAACATTGTCTCTTTGTCTTTGGCTCATATCCCCATAACTAGTACTTCTAGCGACATGACTACTCATACAAAATGAAAGTACGTGAAATTTGCAACAAAATGCACAAGTTAATTTGAAAATGGTGTCGAAGAATGACAGCTAGAGCGCGTTGCAAAACTGGAAAAATCCCCAAAAAGCAACAACTTCCATAGACGACCAAGTTTAACATGAAAATATAAGGGAAAAATTTATATTGTTTTATTTAATTTTCGAAATATATCTTATTTTTCATTAATTCATTCATTCTTGATCATTTAAATCTTAATATTTATGATGTCAAACTCTAACAAACACAATTATAAACTCTGTAGAGAGGGCCCGCTGCCCAGAAGTAAATATGAGAATATGAATGTTACGTATTGTCATTTCGTCTGGAGAAGTAAATTCGCTAGAATGCATAGTTTTAGAATTATGAGCAAAAAAACCAAGAAAAAAGCCAAAATTTCGAGTTTTTTTTTAGCGATTTTGACAACGTTTCTAAATTATATTCAGCAAGCTTCAGATTCGGGTTCAGACACCCAAAAAACACGGATAATTGAGGTCCCCCCCCACTAGGTCTTGGCATATCGTCTAATTCACTTCGTCGTCTAATGTACTCAACTGACTATGTTTCAAAGTAAGGACATTGTATGTTTCTCTGAAACAAGTTGGGAGAACATTATGAACTGGTATCTTGCCGTTATCTTGCGTTATGCATGTTGCTCTTTATTCCCCACCTCATGATTATTTGAGTTTCGACCTTCAGAAGTTCATGTACCTACCCAACTACCCTATTCAATGATAATTATTATTAATAATTAGTATTAATAATTATTATTAATACAAATTGAATTGTTATAGGCACCAAATTCCTGAAATCCTAGTTTTTCATTGGTATTTTATTTTCATTTTACTAATATATAATGAAGATCGCATTTTAATGAAAAAAAACGTGTAATTTTCTTAAGGAAATAGTTTGTTAGGGTGTGGTGAATAGATGGCCCTTTTTCTTCTGAAATTATATTTTGGTACAAAACAGTGCCTCTATCTATTTTTCCGCTAAACCAATTTTTGGTAGTTTGCTTATTTTTCCAAATATTGTTTTGTCATGTTCATCTAAATTGTAATCATAATCTAGCCAAACATGGGGAAGCAGGATGAGATGTCAGGATTTTTTGGCTGTGGAATCTCGCCGATTTTTCTCGTACGTTGTATCGAGAGGATTTGGATTTATTCCCTCCATAAAAACTTGTCCTAAAAGAAACGACAATTGGCAACCCAATGACGCGGATGTAACGCAAAAAGTGGTCGAACCCTAAAAATCCACCGTGGAAGTAACAGCAGAGGACTTCTCCACATTATAAGCATTAGTTTATTGTGACAGGCTTCCCGCCTGACTTTCAAGTTGGAATCCCGATCAATTCAGATAAGGGAGAAAAGATAAAAGTTGTGATCTCAACTTCATTTTATATTCTACTTAATGCAACAGAGGGGGGGGGGGGGCACCAATACGCCACGAGGGGATAGACGAGGGGTTTCATATTAACTTGGCTAAAATAGAACATCGTCTTTATTGCTTCTAAGGCGCTTTGAAGTTGAATGAAAAGCAAACTTTGAGCTTACGTAAACTCTTGAGCACTGAGCAGTAGGAAGGGAAAGTCCTAAAAGTTTGGGATTTCTTCCCACCATCCGCACTAGAGGCGTAATGTAGATAAAATTAAACGCCCCCTCCTCCCGGCAGCTGCTAAGATTATGGCGTTATTAAACGCAGCAGGGAAAATGGAGGATTCTATTTGAAAAACACCAAATTGATTGAGGACTCTGGAGAACCTCACATTCGGCAGAGGAGAGCGCAGAGAATCCGCAGGGCATAGTTAAATTTATACGAAAAATGGTACCATTTAGACGGTATTTCCTGAGCTTGTGGTGTTTGTCCCTATATGACTTTTAATAAACTTCAGCGCCATCAGACCATTAGTAGTTTCAGCGAAATTATGAATTTCCTCAAACATTCAATTCATGATCTATTTGCCCGGTCTAGCTCACATCAGAAGGGTAGTTCGGGGCTCGGCCTATTCACTGAGGATTGCCGACAGGATGAATGGGTGAAAGTTGAACGAGTAAAATTGAGGCACATCGCAGAAAACTTAGTCCGGAGTTGAATGATACCTATTGTAAGTCTGGAAATTTCAAACGTTTCAATATCGTCTACAACTACAACTCGTACGTTCATAATTTATTAGCTATTATTTCTAAAAAGTCTCATTCTTGCAGTATGATTGAATGAGCGAATTTTCTGTGAAATATTCCAACCGATTTTCTGTTATATTTTAATTCATAAAATACATACATTTTATGCAGGGAATTCCACGCAGACTACTGTTCCGAAACAACCATAATACTAGCATCAACAGAGAATTTCACACCAAAAACCTCAACAAATACTAGCTAATTATATTAAATTGATTTTTAATGTATGGTACTACCATACTGTACGCAAAGGGTATGAACACAATGTTTTTCCAAATTTTCAATACCTACTAGAATTTTTGAGGCTATTGCAACAGCTTAATTTTTTTCTCGGAAATTCGATAAAAGGAACAGTGTTGCTCAGTCGACAAAGTCTGTTGTTTTTGATATTCATCCAAGGCAGTGATTTTGCAAAATATATAAAAATGCCAAGTGGGTGTGGCACATAGCTGCCTCGTATCCATAACCCGATTATATAGATGATCCGATGCATAGTAGTTAATCTCAAAACACCAATCTCAAAGTACCTTTCACTACCCTCGTAGGGGACCATCTACACGCTAATCTGGACAATCCTAGAAAATTTCACCAAATTCGGATGAAAAATGTAAGTGATATGGCTGTTACAAGGATTTTACGTTTGCGCATACGCAGAGGCTACTGTAAATTTTATGGCCTTGATTTTCATTGGGGACCTTCTACAACCTAATCCGCGTAATCCCTGAGAATATCATCAAAATCGGGTAGAAAATGTGGAAGTTATTGCGGTTACTACCTTGGTAGACTCGGAAGCAAAACGTTGCTTTTCATTACACAACGGCTTATAATTTTTCTGCGTAGATCATCCCTCACAGCAGTGACTAAAGAACTCGTTATCCCAAAGTTTTGAGTGCCTTCTAATCAACATTTTACTTCCGAGTCTACCAATGTAGCGGGAGCATTGTTTTCACTTTCTAAGGTTGATAGTAGCCGCTGCGCATGCGCAAACGTGAAATCCTTACCCTAGCCACAACTTCTACATTTCCCATCGGATTTCGATGAAATTTTCAGAGATTGTGCGGTTTGACGTGTAGGTCCCCTATGAGGGTGGTGCAAGGCACTTTAAGATTGATGTTTTGAGATTAACTACAATGGATCGGATCATCTATACAATCGGGTTATGGATACGAGGGAGCTATGTGCCACACCCACTTGGTAGACTTTTTTATCCATGGCTGTCCGGGAAACACTGATGGTTGATATTAAATTCTAATTGAAGTAACAAGAGAAGATTTCATTCGATCAGCTACAATTCAGATACCTATCTTCCGACATCGAACATTCATGTGAGATTCACACTCGTGTTTCTGACTCGCCATGTCCATCCCTCAAAATAAGGGGGTAGGTATAAATTGAACTCTATCTTAAATTTATGAAATAATGTCATGGAACTCCATATATTATTATTATTATTCATATTATTTACTTATCTATAGAGCCCAAAGATCCTACAACAAAGTAGTTGCACACAGTAATTTCGATTTATTTTTTGAACCAATCAGCTTCATCAAGCGAGCATTTCTTGCTTTCTTCTTCATTTCGTTTTTTATATACATTAATTCTTATTCAAGTATAAAATTAGTACTTTGATTTCTTGGGAGTAGAAAATTATTTATATATTTAAATACTATGTAATTGGGTATTTAGCCCATGTATACAAAATAAACAAATAAAAATTTTAGGTGTAAAAAAAAACACAAAGCACTGGGTGGTGTCAAAAAATTTTGAATAGAATTTCAAGTTCTTCAGAAATCTAAGTTATCAATCCACCAAATTTTACGTATGAGGATTTGAACAGAATGCCGCATTTCCTGACATCGGCAGTGCCTGAGCTGTAGTCCGCCCTCCGAGATAGCGCCCGAATAGCGGTTTTCCAGATCGATGACATTCGGTCGGTATTCAGTAAGCGAGCGATTTTATATATTCGGGAGAGACCTCCGCACCTGCCGCGACTCTCCGGGAAAAACCCGGCCCTGGAGTGTATTATTCCGAATCATTAGACGGAACAGGAATGGAAAAAGGCTTGAAGCTCCTGCCCGGGGTTTTAGAACATCCCTCCATGAATATTTAGTTTCCGGCCCGAGGCGTCACGAAGGTTTTTTTCCCATCCCTCCTCCCTCCTCGCCTTCATCCTTCCCGGAAAACTTAATTTAAGTCACAAACCCCCACCTCGCCATTTCTTTGCCACCAAGTAATTCCGTGCTCGGAGCCTTTTGAAATGTAAAAGGCGATTTTGGGTGAAAAAAAATCCACATTATTATAGAATAATCTGTGGGAATTAGTTTGTGTAGTCTCTCATATGAGACTCTAATCTCCAGATTTTCGGTTTTATCTACACAGAAAAACTAGACTATTTCGTGGGCGTTTTTCTCAAAGAAGTAACAAATTAGTTGTGCAAGATCAGTATGACGTCACGGAGCTCGGAGGTCTCTTTGTTTGGAGTTTCATGACATGACAAGTCTGGCATCAGAAATAGAACTTGAACCTCTTAAATAAGATATGGTAGTTTCAAAGCAGTTAGGAGACAAATGTCACAGAGAAGTCTCGACTTGAATGTTTTACTAAAAGTGTTGGCAAATTAGCTTCGATATTCATCAAGATTATGAAGCCTCGCTGATGTTTCAGTAATTCCTCGATAAGCCATCAAAAGCTGTGAGATGACGATAGCGGTTTGAACCCTATCGGAGATGACTCTGAGAAAATTAAAGATTTGACTACCTAGACGAACAGGCTGACAGAAAAGAGAATAGTTTTACAGAATAGAAAACGTAATTTTACAAGAGTCGTTTTGGTTTATTTTTCCAATAATGAACCTTTGGAATCGACCAAGAAAATAGTGTAACCCCCCCCCCCCCCCTCAAAATTTGTTGGAAATTTTTGGCCGTCCGTCCGCCGTACGCGGCACTTACCTCAGTTAGCATTGATGGGATGTCAAACACCCGAAACAGCCTCGCATGTGCTCCAGATTTGCTCAGCCGTGGTGAAGTGTGCCCGTCACAATTCTGCCCTGAATCTACTAGATTCCTACGCTCGCCGTAAAGGATGGCCAGTATGGCTAGAGCCACACTTCAAACTGGAACAGCCAGGTTATCGTCCTGACCTCTTGGTGGTAACACCGAGAGGAGCTTTCATTATTGATGTCTCAGTGGTCTCTGGACCTGGCCAGAGATCACTTGCAGACATCAATGCTTCCAAAATTAAAAAAATATGAACTTGACGCATTACTAGAGGCTGCAGCAGCGCTTGCAAACATTCAGCGAAACCAACTAAAGGTGATTGTAGCAACCTGGCGAGGGATATGGCATGGCAAGTCAGCCAAGGATCTGATTCGGGCTGGTTACCCACTGTTCATCCTAGAGTGGAAGACCACCCGAGTCCTAACAGGAGGATCATTCATCTGGTCTAAATTCAGGGCTTCGGCCACACGACGGCGTGCTACGGCTCGAGCAAATGGGCCCCGTGGGACTTGGAGCTGAACTCGAACCCCATAGGGAGGAGAAGCGTCGACTGATGGCATACCCAGAAGAGGCACAATCCTCCCTCCATCATTCGTAGAATGAGGTAATTCAACCTAGTCCCTCACCCCAATGTCCGAGGTAGGATCTCGGACCCTGATACCAAGCAGCCAGATGGACATGACTGCTGAGTGCTGATACATTGCTGTGATGTAATTATTTATGTACAAAACCATCAATTGTAGTGGTGAAATATTTTTTCCAAATATAAATTGTTAATGGTATACAGGCTCCATTTGGGGTCTAGTTGTGCCCCGAAGATTGTGGTAGATGTAGGTCACTTCTAAGGGTTGAAAAATAAGGTTTGAAATTTCGAAAACGCCCTAGCTCAAAAAATTTTGATATAAAGGTATTGTTCTTTCATCAATTTAAGATAGTATTGAATTTTTAGAGACCACTCGGAGCCCTGTAGGACAAACCGTTCGCTCCCTAAGAATTTAAGGGCTGGACTTACGATAAATCAGAAACACGAGTGTGAATCGCAAGAGAGGCCCAATCTCCGTTCAAATTTTAGCTGACCGAAATGCGATCGATGTTTTTCTTCATGTTGGTAGGTGGTAACAATCGCAAAGCCGTGTTCTTTGAGACGAGTGATCTATCAAGAAAAATAATAAACTATTGTGTAATAGTTTGCAGCGTTTTTGTAAAACGTTGATCTCCAGTGGTCTCTGGCATCATCACTGAAAGGAAACCCCACGAGGCTCCCTTTTGTTATTCTATATACATACTGTTTCTTTTTCATGTATAATTATTTCACTTCCATGTCGTCGATCCAAGGAATGGAAGTGTTTGAAAATAAGAAGAAAAAGGAGAAGCTGATAGGTAAAGGTAATTTCGAAACAACGGTTACGTGCTTTGTAATCACGACTAATCACAAGGGTGACACTAGGCGACTCGCCGCACCGCGCTGATACCCAACTTCAGATATTAATTTACGAAAGTTTCAACAGTCCGATTTTCAATTTTTATTGTTGTAATGTCCGGTATATTGTCTATATTATTTTTTGATAAACTCCCCTTAAAGAAACATGGCAAGGAACCTTACATTGAAGTACACACATCAAACAACATGGGTACCTTTTGAGCAAAACGTCAAAAGTTCGTTTCGACAAATGTAACCAGTTCGTTCTACGGGAAATGAATAAACATGTAGGTAATTAATCAACGTGAAAGCAACTCTGTGAAACAAAAATTGGTCTCATAACGAACGTCGGTTATGGAGGCGAAAGATACTACTCTGCCATGAACCTCCTGCAAATGGCATGATAGAGAAAATGGGGTTGAAAGTTCAGTTTGCTCGAGGCCATTCCACACCCCAGATTTCAGCAATAAATGCAAACTTCGAGCAGAAGTTTTGTCACAACTACTTATAAATCAACGGGTTCTTAATAAACTCCCAACTTTCTCACCTTCGGAGACGAAAACGTGGATGTACGCGGGCTGAGTGTTGCTCGCAGAGCAGGTGTAGTTACCGCTATCCGAAAACTTAGCGTCGTGAATTGTGAGGTGACTTTCAGTCTTCTGCCCTTGTTCTGTCCTCACTTGGACGCCACCTCGCGACGTGTCGTAGTTGATCATCTTCGAGTTGTGGTACCAGAGCACGTACTGAGGCGGCGTAGGGCTCTGTAACAAGAGGTACATTTATTAAACTATAACATTTTATTAAAATATAAGAACTAAGCCGCGAGCAGCTTGACCCAGTAAAGTACGATCAAGAAAAAGGTCAGAAAAACTAGATGTTAGAGCAGCTGTGCGGTTGATACACAAAACAGATTGACTCTACTTCTCTTACCTTAATCTTAGTTACAAAATGATAAAATATCGAAGAAAGCGTCTTATCAGAACTTTTTGTTTGTAGAATTTGAGTGTAAGGTTAGTGACATTTTATGTCTTTACATGAACAAAAAAAGCGTTAAGCACTTTACCCACAAAAAAATTGCCGTATTTTTAAAAAAATAATTTTATTGAAACTCCTTATTATGACTAACATACTGTAAAATTTTCAGAATTTTTTGATAACGGTAAGTCGTACTTGTAGACCACCAAAGTTAGTAACAACAAACACGCTAATGATAATTTTGATAAACATAACAGATAGCTGTTGTTGTTAATGGTGAACTCAATATTATTTTGTTAGTCCTATGTAATCATGACGGACAGAAAGAAATGGAATAGACAGACATGGATAATAGAAACTAATAAATAGATTCGTTATTCGATGAAACGAGTGCGCGCACAGCGGCAGACCGCAGACGAGATCTCGCTCTCCTGTGAAATTATGTTTTCGCACAGTAAGGTACACTTATCTCCTGAACCATTCGGAAGATTTTGATAATTTTCTTTTTTGACGTGATAACGTCTTATAAATTGGTTTACCGGGAGACACTTCAAGAAACTGCGTTACGCTCCGCTCACGGAGGGGGTGCAGCTCGGCGCTCCTTAAAGGCGGGCGGCCCCTCCCCTTCCCCGGCGCTCACAAAAGCGGGAGCGCCCCGCCCCCCTTCCCTGGCACTCACTCCCCCCCCCACCCATGGGAAATACCTACTACCTACGGGTAATACCTACTCTGTGCAGGTTGACAAAGAATTTTATTTTATCCTTCTTCCTACTATACGAATGAATATTAACATTAAAATTATTTTACCACTCAAAGTCGTTGTCACGTAAAACTTTCGCCCGTATACCGACTTTACAGGCAACAACACAGGGTTTTTTTTTATGTTCGTATTGACAAGCTCTACAAATCTGCGGAAACAATTCATGCAGAAATGGGAAAAATGTTGACAAAATTTTGTTACTGAACCCAACAATCAGGATCACAAAATTTCACAAATCCAATTCCGCACGTTTTTAGAGCTTAGCAAGACAGGTACATGGAAAAAAGTCAACATCTCTTATAGTGACTGAAGAAAATAAACCTAAGTGTGAAAAGTTGGTACCTACAAACATCACCATTATTGATTCTTTGCGTGTCCCTTATTATGCTTTTTTTCGCTTCCATCCTGTTTTTGTGTAACATACCTTTGATTGAACAAGTGATAGAAATTTCCAGGTATTGGATTGAATAGATTGAATTGTAGATTAAAGTTCGACGTAGCGTCAGGAGCTGCCGGGGTGGACTGGTCCCCTTTAAAAAAAAAAGCGTCACGGTTGGTATTCTGATGATTTCCGCTTACAACCGTGTCGTTGCTAGGGAAATGAAACTTCTTCAGTTTTAAACAGACAGAATGGGTTCACCATTCGTTGGAAAGCTCTCAACTTATCACGCATTTCTTTCGTACTTGTTCTTGGTATTTATGTCGACATTTTATATTTATTAAGTAGTAAACAATGCCACCTGGTTTTTTGTCACTTGGGATCTAAAGACATAATGTGTTGCAGATTCGTATACCTACAAGCATTAAATAAAATTTTTATTTCTTCCAAATAATTTTTACAAAGCCCGTGGCCACATCTCAACCGTGCCAACGTCGCGTAGAATTGTGACAATGAATTTATGAGCCAAAGTAAAGACAAAATGCCAATAGAGAAGAGATACCATAAAAATAGGCTGTTGGTAGTTGTGGTAATAATTATCAAATAGGAATATCACCGAAAAGAAACGTTTTTTTCTTTGACCCTCGAGAAGAATCAATAACATACTGCTGAAACCTGCTGCTGAAACCTGCTGAAACATACTGCTGAACATACTGCTGAAATCAAAAACATACTGATCATTCTGTTACATTATTACTGATTACTAACATTGTAATCACTAAATGTTGTCAACTAATATTTTATGCTGGAAACAGAAATGAAGATGGAAGTAAATTAAAAGAAATGGTTTTTGCACGCAGGAGGGTTCGATGAGGAAAACGTCGGATTTTGGTTGTGTTAACTGATTTATGATAATTATTTGCAATTAACTCTACCAAGGAAGCATTGTTTTAAATTTTCAAGTTTGACAATTATCCCATCTCCATCATCAAAAGTGGGATTCGATCTCAGCAGCTTCACAACGGACAAACTCAGTTGTTTTTTCCGTCAAGTTCAAGGAACAGGTATGTGGAAAACCATACATTCGTGAATTATTTCAAGATGAATTTCAACCCCGAAATATTGGATCGTGGGAAGAATTCACTCGTGAACCGATGTACATAATGAAAAGAGTTTGGGACACAGGAGTCGTTAAGGCCAATACCAGGCCAGGGGTCGTTGGCTGGGTGGATATCCAGCCTATGTTTTTTTTTTAAATGAGAAACTCACACACAAAGAGACACGAAACCAAATTTGTTCATGAAGGTACAAAACGTAAAACACGATTGGAAATTTTGTTTTGGAGAACATTTAAAATTCTTAGCTGGAGAATATTTAATACTGTCATATTTATTTATTTATTTTTTTAAATTTTTTTGTGTAATATTGTAATATTCAATATTGTTTTTAATATTGTGTGTGAGTTTGTCATGAAATCCTTGTAACGGGCAAAACTATACAAAGTTATTGTCTGATTTCGGTGAAATTTTCAGGGATTGTGCGGGTTGTAACTGGTCTCCAGTAAAAATCACTACTTTCAGACAATATTTTTAAATCTACGGATACGCAAACGTAAAACCCCAGTAATAGCAATAACTTCTTTTTTTCTACACGAATTCGATGGAATTTCGAATTGGGTTTTCGATGGTCCCCTATGGAAATCATCGACCCTGGATGGTAGCCGCTTGCGCATGGGCAAACGTGAAAACCTACAAACAGCCATGACTTATACATTACCAGAGATTGGGCGAATTGGCGTGTAGACGGTTCCCTATGAGAGTAGTGCAAGGTACTTACAGATTGATATTTGGAGATTAAGTTCTATGCATCGGATCATCTATACATTCGGGTTATGGATATTTTATCCTACGTAATATTTGTTTAAAATAAGCATTGGTCATTGTTTGAGAAGCTGTTTGATGTAGAAGTTGGGTTGCTAGTAGTTCATTTCATTTTTTTTAATTTTTTATTGCAGAAACATTTTTGTGTATTGTTTACTCTATAGTAAGATAACAATAAACAGATATACTTATATATAACAAATAACTTGAGTTATTGATAAGTACTAGGAGCAGTCCAACAACTGCCTACTATTGCAAAATCTACGAGAACTTATCAACTGTATGGACTCCAAATAAAAAGTGCATGTTTTGAATCAAGTAATAAGAGAACGTTTCATTCAATTGAATCCCTCGGAGAAGTCGGAGTGATGTTTCCGTTTGAGGCACCTTAGATGTCTGGGAAGAGGTCGGTCTTGCGGAATGCTGCTCTCAAGTTGATTTGAATGAGACGACGCCGCCTTTCGGTATGATGAGTGGTATGTGGCGATTAAACGGTCTTTCGCAGTTGGAATCTCCAGGTCCTTATGAAGCTCTTCATTTCTGACGTACCAGTCCGCGCCGGTTATCATGCGGAAAACGCGATTCTGAAGTACCTACTTATACTCTATTTATTTGAGTGTCCAAGGCGGACGACCATAGGCCTGCTCCACAGCACCAGATAGGTTTGATCATGGAGTTGTAGATCAGGAGCTTATTTTTGATCCGAGGAGTGGTTTCAGTTTAGAGATCCTTTGGCGTATTTTGGCTGCCACGTCATTGATTTGATTTTTCCATGCGAGAAGTTGGTCCATAGTCATGCCCAGGTAAGTTCATTTATAAACCACTTTTTTTAGGACGTCCCACAGTAAGACTTGGACGTCCTTAAACCATTGACCTGGGGTGAAGTTGGACAACACTCAACAGAAAAAAAAATAACCACAAAATAATCCGTATTAGACCATTCTGAATCTAAATCCGCGAAAAAATAGGTGTATGTTTGTGTGTGTGTGTGACAAAATCTTGTGTACTCTGCCAGGCCTTAGTTTCCAACCGATTTGCGTGATTCTTTTTTTGTTCTCAGAAATCTTCCAAATTGCTCATTATTTCACCAGAGTATCAAAATTCACAATTGGAGGGGGTGAATGGAGGGATATTAGTCACAAACTATCCGATTTTTCAATATTTCGGTTCCTTTATAGCCTACTAATTGTACCCAAGCTTTGAAATTGAAGAAAAATTCTCAATATATAACTCCGGATTTTCATGAATTATCCTTTGTGCTACCGTGAAACAATTCAGAGCCACCATGGTGCCAGGACATCATAATCCGCATATTTCGTGTTTTTTTTTGTGTGTTCCACCTTGAATACGGATGTGAACCTCGACGGAGAATGGTGAGGGGGGAAGGAAGGAGAGACTACTATTTCTTGCCTAAAATACTAAATAAATTATATGGAGTGAAACAGTTTTATCGCTTACCAACTGGTTTAAATTGATCTAATGCTTATCCAATGGGACGTCCCCTGGAATGCATGCATTACTTAACAATGTTTTTTTTTGCTAAAAATTGAAAAATGTTGCTAAAAATTTCAGATTTTCGGTTTTTTAAACGTGAGTAATGTTTCTAATGTATTTTCCAACTCGAATAAGCTCAACTACGCGCGAAATAAATTTCATCCTTCACTAGATTTCTATAATTTCTCCTTTTTAATATAAAATGTTGAAAAATATCGAAATGTAGGAGGAACTTGAAGAACTATAAAGATTGAATGCAACAAGTAGGTACTACCCAGTTTATGAGGAGAAATAAATCCTCGAATACCAACTTCTAAGAACTTAGAGGTAAGTTATGAGCTTCCTTCAAATTTACTCCACGTGTTAAAGAGTCACGAACGGGCCAGGCCGAAATCGAGGAACGTTGATTTGTGGTCATCCCCGTTTGTGGTGGCCCTTTATGTTATTGGAAAAACTTGCCTTAAGCCCCCTTCCGATCCACGACCATCAACAGAACGACCACTTCTTCCCGAGGAATCGAACCAGGGTGCTAATGGAGAGAACAGAAAACCCGACTACCCGCCCTAAACTTCTGGACCTGTAGGTTTGAAAAGTTTCAATAGCTGAACACTCTAGTTCAGTGGAAGTGGGCAGTGGAAGTTTTGGGACGGTTAGCGACTGGCTTTGTTCGATCAATCCCTCTGCAGATTCGATGAGTTCTAATTGGACTTGGGATCCACTCTCATGGTGTTCCTAATCTTTCTGGACGGTAGCAGGTCTTGAGGAGAAATATAGGAAATAATAAAAAGGCTAATATCGAAGAACAACATCATGATCAATATTAGACCACTTTGGTGGAGACTGAGGTCCCTTACAAAACATTCTCAAGACGAAAACACTCATCAAGAAGTAAATTTTCCTAACAAGTGGATCAAGAGACTCCTTTGATGTGGCACCTCGATCTGATCACAATGACATCATGGGAGAGTTGAACCAAATCATACCATCAAGTCGTGAGAAATTGGTGATAGACGACGATAAACCCTTGTTCATGTGCAAACAGTATTATTGGCATTGTGGCATTGCTTGATGGCAAGTAATAAAGGAAATATTGAAAGTTAGGTTACCTGCTCAGGCTTGAATGTGGTGACTAAAAACACCTTTTCTTGTATCTTTGGTGATTAACAACATTTCGACTGGAAGTTAATAATTATTATTGAATTATTGTTTGGCATTACTCAATTTGACCCAGCAATGAGACAACACCTGTGTTTGACACCACAAGGAAATTTTGGCATCCCATTACATTCCAAAGCATACTTTCTCCCCAATTTTCTTTACCTCATTCTTCCTCTGCTCTGGGATTTCAAGAATCATTTCTATTTGAAACCGAAGTTACATTTTTACTACATTAATTCCACCTCCATTTTCCACTAGAAATTCGAATTTTAAAAATCCGAAGATCCGCGGACATATATTTTGGGTAGAATAATTATTTCAAAATACCGGCAAATTCATTGGAAGTAGAAACGTGAGCATTTTTATAAGCCGAAGTACTAAGATAGAAAAGATTTTGTTCCATAGGCTCGAGTGCACATACACGGATTTTGAATAAATTCATGATAATGATGTTGAATGAATCGGTCTGAGGTTAGAAAGTTCTCAGTTGAGTGATGTCCTTTACCAATATAGATTTACATGAAGACTTGAATCGAAGGACGTTCTAGAAAGGCAAAACGGAACGCAGGAATGATGAAAGGAAGACAACAGGAAATGTAATGAAGGGGAGAGATGGTTAAAGGAAGGAAACGGGAGGAGGTTGAAGAATCCAGAAACTACACATTGGTAGGTTGGAAGGAGAAAACAGGAGGTTCTTCAACTAGATCCGAGTAAAATGATGAATTTGCCGTTGGCTTTTTGGGGCACAAAACAATCAGTCGTTTTCTCTCTACCACTGAGGGATCTATTAGTTTTCCGAGGAAGGAAAGAGATTGCTTTCGTGAGTCGCCTCCTCTCACTTCTCTCTCCAGGCGATCAATCGTAACTTTTATTTTCGTCTTTAATAATTATATTCTCGGTGTACCATGGTTTCCATTTCAGTGATTCCAGACTAGGTAAATATCAACGCAGACGAAACACGAGTATTTTACTTCCGAGTCACCCAGAGGTAGAACTACAAAAGCCAAGTTTTATTTCCGAGAAGCGGACAGTTTTTCCTTCTAACATTGAAACTTTTCTCTCTATATTCTTCGTACTCTAATATTCCGAATAAATTTTGTGTCAACCAATGTTCATATTATAGCGTGAGTTCTTCACCAGTCGATAAGGAACAAGTAGTCGATTATATGTTCATAAATTCAATGCTTCAGCGCTAATTCAATTGCGTTACTCAAGAAAAATCGTGGTTTTCGTGAGGTAATTGGCGGGAAAGAAGTGATGAATCTCACTTTTGGTACGAATATTGATTATTAATATGGTATTGAATCTCACGAATATTTATCGTCATCAATATGGCAGACTATCGCATTTTTTCACTCAAAAACTAACGAATCAGCGATTATGCAAGTTTTTAGCAGAGCATAATTAAACATTTAAAATTTGTACTTTAAATATAGAAAGATGTATTTCAAAGCTGTTTTTTTTAAATGGTTACCTAATACTTACGTACGTACAGAAGACTTCCATTAGAAAGTTATTTTGTTTCGATAACCAAGCAATGATGTTTGGTTGATTGCAGGAACACTATCAAGTTTATTCTTATTATTAATAATAATTGTATATACTCTTATTATTATTATTAATAATTGTATATAATAATTGTATTACAATTATTGTAATAAAACAATAGAAAAAGATTAATACAATGATGAGATTCGCTAGTTTGATATTGTTGGAAATGACCCATATATGCGGATTCGTAAATTGCTACGAATTATAGTTATACACGGATTATAGTTGAAAAATTGTGCAAGATAATTAGGCAGGATTTTGACAGTTGATAGGCCGCCCTCCCTATTCCATTACCACGGCCGCTAAAACATAAATTCGTGAAATTCGCATATTCGATAGTTCTCTGACGATATTGAAAAGGTTTTATTAGGATCCAAAGCCTTTTTCTTCTTCTTCACGTAATTTCTCTTTCTTCTTCTCTTCGTCAATTTGCACGATTTTTCAACTTATGTACGGCGGCTGTAAATAAAGGTATGGAGCTCAATCCAAACCACTGTCGAAGATTTTTTTCCTCTACGTCTCCCATGTCTTAGCTTCCCAACTACAACTCCCTGCTCCAAGTAACATTGCCAGACAGCGAAAGTGATAGTTCCGGTTCGAGACCACCATCAAA
Source organism: Apolygus lucorum (assembly GCA_009739505.2). Taxonomy (NCBI): domain Eukaryota; kingdom Metazoa; phylum Arthropoda; class Insecta; order Hemiptera; family Miridae; genus Apolygus; species Apolygus lucorum. Next base: position 41,691,653 of record CM019180.2, read on the forward strand.
GTGAATACACGATTTCGGGGTCGAACATGCCCAACTAAAATTTTTGGTGTGTAACTTCCAACACTTTGGAAGTTACTTACAGAAATTATTTACCTACATCCTGTGAAAAACTTCCGCGTTTTTTTCTTCCAACAACGATCTTCAAGGTTCACTCCGACAAAAAGATGCCAAACTTCACTCACGAGTTCCGGAAAATAGGCGTTAAGAAACTCCGGCTGCCCTCCCTTCTAACCGGAGGGAGCGATGAAAAGAAGAATGGAAGTATGGGCATGTGGGAGGACTTTTTACTTAAATGGAAGCTGAAGGCGAAAGCTATTAAGGGCGCGGTTAAAAATGGCACCCACCGTCTCCGTCTTTTAGCGAACAGGCACAAGAACTCAAGGGAAAACCTGTTTCCTCGTGTCATGAGAACCCTCTGACGCCTGTCCTGCCCACTCTCCCGGGCTGCCTCGATCACTTGAGGACGTCAAAATGTGTTTGGCGTTTTGAAACCCCTCGAACGATCTATCGGTTCTTCGATCCGGGGAGTGGAGGTGGTTCGGCTCAAGTCATCTCCAAAGTTATTTCCGCGCCCAGGGATTATCCGAGAGCTCGCATTCCTTGATTATGAAGCTTGGAGCACATTTATCTTGCAGTATATTGAATAATGCTACGATCCGAATAATATAAAAGCCAAAGCTAGACTTTGACTCGAAATGCTCGTGATCCTTAATCTAGATTTTTCAAATTCCTTTTCCAAACTACGCTCAATTCGTCTAAATAAGCTAGTCTCAAAAATTCAGCAAAATTGAGCAGGATTCAAACTTCCATTTCGAGCTAGCTAAGCAACTTGTTGTGCTTGGAATAGACCTAAACTTCCCTATATGAGCTCGTTTATCATTTTATCATCAGCTAAATCTCGACTTATTTTCATGGACCTGACCCCAAATTCACTTTTGAGATGGACCCCCAACTCATCTGTGAGAGATAAGCCTCAACTTCTATTTAAATGGCTAGTCTCAGGGAGGAGTGGATAACGAGATGGTAGCGTAGATGAGTCAATAATTTAAGAACATTGTATTTCTGAGCTTATGTAATTCTACAATCAGTGATATTTTAACCGTGATGTATCGATTTCAAATCATTATTATTTAATTTTATGTTTCCAGTTTGTAGTATTGACTTGTGATGTACTGTAATTAGGCCTTGTCCTGTTGTAAATTCACCAAATATACAATGTAATATAATAAAATATAAATATAATATAATACATAAAGAAAGGATTGGAAAGAGGGAGATGACTGAAGGGTTTAACAGGGAGGGAGAAGAAGAAGAAGATGGTAGAAGAGAGGCGGCTTGAAGGAGTTGGAGTAGAAGAGTAGTAATAGGAGGATAGCGTAGAAGAGATTCCAAAGAGTGAGATGAGTGAAAAAGTTGTTGAAGAGAGGCGGGAAAGGAAGAGTGCTTAAAAGAAGGGCGGAGTGAAGGAGTCGCTGAAGAGAGGGAGAGGCAGGAGAGGTTTAAGAGAGCTAAGCGAAGTAGTTGTTAAAGAGAGCGTGAAATAGAGAGTTATTGAAGAAATAACGGAGTAAAGACGTGTTAAAGGCTGAAGGGAGTGAATGAGTAGTTGAAGAAAGGACAGAATGAAGGATAGGAGGGTGAGAGAAAGGAGATGGATTTGGTGAATGATCTGAGAGGAGCAGCTCAGTTAAGTGAGTGAGCTGTTCGGTGTTAACTGACTGCCTGAGTCGTTCTGCTCGTCAATAGTGAAGAGATAGTGTATTTTACCTAGTAGAAATTGGACTTTGATAGCGTATCTACTCGTTGAATAAACACTAAATAGACAAGGCACTCCTGAATAATTTTAGCGGTACCTAGGACAGGCAACCGAAATAAATCCAATAAAGTTTATAGCTTTGAACAATTTTTTGTCCCGTGATACAGCCATTTAAATCTTATAAACGAAAGTATCGACAGTACATATAACATTTTCACTCTTTTGAATGTTATAGGAGAGTTTGAGGTTTTTGAGTAAGTATCGACAGTACATATAACATTTTCACTCTTTTGAATGTTGTAAGAGAGTTTTGAGGTTTGTTAGATGAAACGTGGCTGATAATGAGTAGTATGAGAGATTTATAGAGAGAAGAGCTGTTCTCCTTTGAAATCGGGAAGCCTGCCAGAAGCGACTGAGATAAAGAAGGAGGGAAGCTGTATAGAGGCAGCAGGTATATATATATGGGGATTTTACGAGGTCATCTCAGCACACAGACGGTCAAATGTAACTCAACTCAATAAAACCCGATTCCTGAATTCCATCTCCTTTGAAAAGGTAGGTTGAGCCCTCTAATGGCCTCAGATCCTTGTGGCCTTTTCCATATCTGCGTTACTTGATCCCTCCCACCGATTCGAGTAGTCTTTCCTCCACTGAATCGATGGCCCGACCGGATTTTATTCTGAACGCAAACCCTTCCCGTTCCTTATACCGAAAGATCCATTTTCTTTTGAATCGGATCGTTTAAGCCGCAACCTCAAGGTCATGGAAAAATAATACCTTTCCTTTTCAAGTTGACTGAGTTAGGTCTGATACATGATAGGCAAAATGGAGCAAAAACCTGAAGGCTTTGATTTTATTTTCTACCCTTTAGAGATACTTTACCAGGTCCAAAATAAGCCTCATGTTCATATACCTAAATAGCTCCTCGACGCATTTTGGTTTATTATTTTCAATAATGAGCCTCTGGAATGGACCAATAACAAAAAATGTGACCCCCCCTCAAAATTTGATGGTTTACTTTTCAATGTACGTAGAATCCAAAAATCAAATTTATCAAATCTATCCACCCGCCATACACGGCACTTTCCTTAGCTATCATGGACCGATTTTGATTAAATTTGGTATATGGGCTCCATCGTATGGTCGTGCTTCTAATCTTTTGGTTAGTAACACTCACTTCTAACGGGTGAAAAAAGGGGTTGTAATTTTCAAATCGCCCTAGCTCGAAAACTCTTGATATTAATATATTGTTTTTTCGTCAATTTAAAAAAGAATTTAATTTTTCATAATCGAATGAAACCACAAACCGTTCGCTTCCTATGAGAACTTATGTGTTGGACTTAGCATCTTGGTTAGTGGTTTTAACTAAGATGCTCACAAGTGTTATTTCAGAGCCACTTTGCCTGCCATCAGTTGTTTCGTCTCTCCAACAGCAGAATTCAAGGTTGTTAGCGCTTATCAAGAGCTACAGAACAGCCCAACTAACACGAATTTATAACCATCAAAAAACTGTTTGGGTCAGTTTCTTGCTCAAATTTTCGTTAGAGCAAAAAATGCTCAAACGCTAGGCTAGGCTTCAGCTTATAGTTGAAACACACTCTCAATCAGTTTCCCACTTTTACCAGTATTATTAGCATTAAATAATTGAACTTGATGTATGTACTAAGCTCAGACGAGCGATCGTTAGTTTAACAAGGAGTTGTGACGATTAACTCTCTGCAATCCTTCTGGGAATGTTCGACGGTTTTAAACTTTTTCGTTTTAGGAGACGGAAGAAAATCCACTGAGAAGAGAACTCCGAGGCTTTCACCAGCAATTCTAATTAAAGAACGTAGTCGTCTCTCGCATTTAAAGTGGTTCAGCCCTTATTCGACTCCAAGGGGACACAGAAAAAATATATTCCAAAGGGGAAAAAGCAATAAGGTTCAAAATGCACGATCATTCACATTGCGAAAGCTGAAAATCCGTTATACCTTCAGCAGTTATACCCTCTTCTAAGAATAAACAACTGAGATGAGAGCCTAGAAGGTGGTGGTGCCGCGAGGTGCCTAGGTGGGTCTAGAAGTCCTACATCACTTTCATATTCCACTTCGAGCTACACTAACAGGTCGCGGTCATGCTTCTGCTGTCATTTCTCAAGTACCTACCTATTTGCATTCCCAAACCATGACCAGATTGGCTGTGGAAATGAGTGAAATCACACGAAACTTTGAATAGCTAAGGAGAGCCTCGTTAACGATGAAAGAGAACGTCTACGAAATTTACAGGTTATCATTCAATCCGAAACTCATTGATTTTTTGAAAAAAAGGAAGGAAATCCGTTTAGTTACACAATTAGAACAAACTAACAAAAACACAGAAATTGTCTTCCTCGATTGGCATCTCTACCGTGAAAACCATCATTGAACAACTGATTCTTGAGTTTATTGTCCACCTAATTTTCATTTTATGAGGGAAGAGCATTTTCTTGAATAACTACGTACTGGAAGTTTCCTCTCATTGGGAGCGCTGGTGTCGCTACCAGCCTTCTTTGAATCAGTCTCTTTTCGTCTTCTGGCATCAACGCAATCCCCTCTTCAAAAACCCCATTGTTTATCTCGGGAATGAGAACTAAATAAACCACAATGGTTGAGAACTAAAACGTTTATATTAAACAGGACTAATAAATGATTTGAACAGAAAAATAGAGAACAGAGTTAACTTATGTAGGTAGTTCGTTCTAGGTATAGCCGAGGCATCGGGACCACGGAGGAGTATTTACGCCGCGGCCATCTTGATTTGCCCTGTGCATTCATGTTCTATGTTGTTCTTAATTATGATTAATTATGATCGTCCTTGGTCTACTAGTTCATTAAATCTTACAGATCTAATACTGGCCTATTAGTTCTGAATGCAATAACCCATTGAATGTACGAGATGATCTAATTTGGTTCATTCTTAGGGAACTACTTTGTTGGTAAAAGGGACTACTTTCTCTTTGGGCCAACTGCCCACTTTGGGCGGGAAGGTCCAAACACCCATCTTTCAAAGTACTTTTCATAAAGTAAGGAAGGACCGGATCAGTTCAATAGTTGATGGTAAAGGAAAAAGAAGGAAAAGTAAAAGTGAAAACGGGGAAATTTAAAATAAAATTCCTGGCGGCGAAACTTCGGAGGCAGGAGTCGAACTAAAAAGACGGCCGGGGAAGCTTTAAGAAATATTTTTGAAAGGGAATTTACACAACTATGAGTTTGATAGCACTTTTAAATTGAAAGTGCATTAAAAACAGGATATGCGGTATTTTAGTAAGATTTTTTTTCCGTGTTTTCGACCTTGTCTCAGTAAAACGGCCGTAACTTATAGAATTAACTTCACTTTGGATATACTGTTCTTTCCAACGGTGTAATTAAATTTGGGGGCGTTAAAAGCTCCTTTATTTTGACAAGGTTGAAAACGAAAAAAAATTCTTAAGTAAAAAAGTTGAATTTTCAGATGAGTGAAAAAACTCTAAGAGCCACTTTTTGATGTAAATTAGTTGTACATTGAAGTTCATATGTGTGAAGCACTGCACACCTTATCATGTGCACCCTTCATATGGAAAATGTTCTGAAAAAAGAGGGTTTTGAAGAGGGGGTTACGCGGATAGCAGAAGAAGAAAAGAGACTGATTCAGGTAGGGACACCAACGCTCCCAATGAGCCTCCACCAGAGCCTGATTTCAAATGCAAACTTTTCAAGACTAGGCAAATTGATTTCGAACTGCGTTAATTGAAATAAAATGGATTCAAACCAACAAAAAAAACCCAAGAAAAACGGATATCAACATCTGACTCAGCTTTGAAAATTAGCGCTTAAAATGTACCACAGTTGGGTTTACCAACTGCATTGCCAGGTCTACCAGTAGGTCTTAGTATACGATCCTACAGGCAGTTGCGCGCTATGCAGAAAATCATTCGTGGAGTGTATTTTTCATGCAATTTTACGAAGAAAATCCTAATATAACGGAGATTAAAAACGTCTGCCAAGTGGGTGTGGTACATAGCTTCCTCGTATCCATAACCCGATTGTATAGTTGATCCGATGCATAGTAGTTAATCTCTACCCTCATAGGGGACCATTTACACGCAAATCTGAACAATTCTGAGAAATGTCGTCGAAATCGGATGGAACATGTAAGTGTTATGGCTGTTACAAGGATTTTACGTTTGCGCATATGCAGAGGCTACTGACAATTTTGAGGACTTGATTTTCATAGGGGACGATCTACATTCTAATCCGCATAATTCCTGAAAATTTCATCGAAATCGGATAGAAAATGTGGAAGTTATGGCTGTTACAAATGAATTCGCCTTTGCGCATGCGCAGCGGCTACTATCAGTCCAGGGGTGTTGATTTTCATAGGGGACTGTATACATGCCAACCCGCACAATTCCTGAAAATCGGACAATAACTTTGTATAGTTATGCCCGTTACAAGGATTTCATGACAGACACGGAACCAAAATTGTTCAGAACGGTCTAAAACGTAAAACGCGAGTGGAAATTTCGATTTGAGAACTTTTTTTTTCAACCTTGAAAAGTGAAAACAAAGCTTCCGCTACCTTGGTAGACTCGGAAGCAATAAATGTTATCCATAGTTTGAGAAACAACCCGAATGAACTGCGGTTTCCATGATAGATCGAGTACTTCGAACAGAACTAAGAAGTTTTTAGACAATATCAAAAAACTTCTTCGTTCTGTTCGAAGTACTAAAGATCTATCATGGAAACCGCAGTTCATTCGGGTTGTTTCTCAAACTATGGATGAATATTATTCATAATGATGATTAAAAAGTTTGCTTATCAGTTCGTGTTGTAGGTTTAGCTGGAACTTTCAATTTGTCAGAGTTAAAAGACCTGCGTTGACCAACAGCTTACCCACCTCGAAACTAGGTTCACCTAGACAACAAGTTATAGACAGGTGAAATTTCCATTAGCAATTCCTTCCGCCAAATGGAACCATATCACGCCGCGAGGGCCCATTAGGTCCTCCCCAGTCATAAATTAATCAACAATTTCCTACATTTCCATTTAGAAGCCAGAGATAATGAAGGAACCTCGGGTCCAAATATTCATTATAACCTGATATCAGAGGTCGTCTCCTGATAACCTGTGGTAACCTACAATTCTTGTTAGTGAATGATATAGGAAACCGAATGATAGTTCTAGGGTTCCTACTTCGAGTAGTGAGAAAGCAATAATACCTCATTCAAAAACATTAAGCCCCTCAGGGTGATGGATTTAATTAGAAAGTATTAATTTAAGTCCACTAAAATACAAAAATAGGTTTTACATAGTTCCACAGTGTTATCCTATTATGCAATTTACAAAGGTTATCGATTTGTGTGTGTGTGTGTGTGTCCTAGATTCGCCCATACTACTAATCCTACAGAGCTCAAAATTTTAAGTACAGCTGGAACTGTATTTTTAACCGCAGCTCTCTGTTTTCAGAAGTCGTCTCTCGATGTTGCGATGAGAAGTCTTTATTTACATTTTCGCATCAACGATTTTTAAATCTTCACAGAAACGAATAATTATTCCTCATAACGAAGTAGTAGATAATTGAAAAGCAATTAGAGCTTTGAAGTTTTGCTTTGATAATTTATTCATTCGTACAATTCAAAAGTCACTAAGAACCCCTATTAGCGACACTAATATAATCTCTTTGAAGGAATAATAATTAACGGGGCATGCTACCTTTTGTTCCTAAGGAGTAACTGAGATCGCAAATTACCTAAGTAATTAATTAACACCGCAGAATTCCGTTTCAATGAGGCAGTTCCAGAAGAAAACATTTCAAATGACTATTTGACTCTCTCAATCTCAGTTTGTTTTAAACACTTCTGGTTGCTTACGGGAAAAAATCAACCTCTGATCATGAAAATCATTATCATTTTCTCAACATAACTTCTGCAATATTCATCACTTTTAAATGAGCAACATTTCAAAACACCTCGTAGCATTTTAAAGCGCTTTCTGAGTAGCAACAGAAAGTCCTTTGCGTAAATGCAAAAAAACGTAAATTTCCCGACAAAACATTATGTTTTTAGCGATTGTGCAGGATGGGTCGCAGAAAGTCTTTACTTTCTGATAGTCCTATTCCACTCAGATTTGAAGGGTAATGTGATGGTAAACACGATGGTAAATGAGAGATCACTTATATACCTAACCTATGGAGCACTCAGAACGACAGCAGCCGATTAAGGCTTAAACGTAGTCGATTAATGATCATGATAATATTAACAAGATCATCTATACAATCAAGAAATAGACACACTAGGTCACAATTTCAAACTATTATTATTACAAACACTTGAGGATTCACTGGTTTAGGTTGTTCTTAGCTTTTGAACTGCCTCAGAAATATTGATCGAAATGTATTTTTTTTATATACACCGAGTTCCAGAGGCATAATAAAGAACAGTCAGATAAACTTCACTTAAACCTACTTGCCGGGAAGGTTTGTTTATTGAGCAGGTAGGTAGTAAATCATATTTTTATTATTTGGAAAATAAAATTATGTTTTTGTTCGTAAGCAAAATTGATTCTGTAGGGATGCAGCATTCTGTCTCTCTTTTCCCTCGTTCTTTCGACCCACCTATTTCCTCTTTGCCATTATTTGTACTTTTATTTCTTCAAGACCAAACTTTTCTGAAATAATCGTTCTTTTTCCCGTCAAGAAAAAGAAGAACTTGAAGCTTCGTTATATTTTTTCTCTTCTTTGCCCCAAGATGAGACTGAACTTTGCCCAATAACTTTCTTTCGGGTTGCGATATATTGAACCATTAGTACATTTTTTGTCCTTCCTTACGTTCTTGAAGGACAAAGCACAATTTGTTAAGAGCAATACAAACTTTCAGATGGTTGGCGACACCTGCTATGTATTACCTATGTATTAAATTTTGAAAGCCTCGCCTCCGCATAGTCGATATTTTTCTCTACTGGATATTTGAAAAGATTCGAGGTATAAAGTTTCGTGAAAGTCAACATAGCTCTAAGCTGAGGTCAGACATCCAAACTTCTCGGTTGAAAGGAGAGCTGACCAAACACCGGAAAGTAGTTTTAAAAAAATGTAATCAGTGGGGGACAAATTACTGTAATTACCTCCCTTGTGGCAGCAAGTTACTTCACCTACTTAGCTTCAATTTGAATAAGTTAGAGTGGCTTTCCATATTTGAAAAATAAATACAGGAAATATGTTTTTGATTTTTCAAAAATAATTATCATAATATTCATTACCTATATCGAGTTTTCGAAATTTTGACACAATAAAAGTAAACCAGTTTAAATGGGACAGCTGTTAGAACCACGAAAACACGTTGAAATAATCACGCCAAGATGGTAAAACAAAAGAGAAAACGCTGCAAATTGTTACACAAAGGTTTCTTATTTTTCTATATAGATCACTCGTCTGCAAAGAATACGGCTTTGCCATTGTTACCGGCAAACAACATGAAGAAAATCATCGATCGCATTTCGGTCAGCTAAAATTTAAACGGGCATTAGGCCTCTTTTGCGATTCACGCTCGTGTTTCTGATTTATCGTAAGTCCAACCCTTAAGTTCGCATAGGGAGCTAACGGTTTGTCCTACAGGGCTCCGCGTGGTCTCTAAAAATTCAATGCTATATTAAACTGATGGAAAAACAATACCTTTATATAGAAATTTTTCGAGTTAGGGCATTTTCAAAATTTCAACCCTTAGAAGTGATCTACATCAACCAAAAGCTTCGGGGCACAACTAGACTCCAAATGGAGCCTACATACCAAATTTCATCAAAATCAGTTATAACTAACTAAGGAAAGTGCCGCGGACGGTGGACGGACGGCCAAATTTTTATTCGATTTTTGGATTCTACGTACCTTGAAACGCAAACCAACAAATTTTGAGGGGGGGTTAAACAAATTTTTTCTTGGTCGACTCCAAGGGTTCATTATTGAAAGTAATAACAAAAGTCTGCTAGTTGAGTAGGCAAAATCTGTAAGCGCCAAAATTATTTAAAATTTATCGGAGGATTGGTGAATTTAGTGTTATAATAAATGAACGTCACAATCAAATTGTTGTCTTTATAAATCAAGAAACATCTTCCCCTTCGTTGCTTGAAGGGGGACCAAAACCGAAGTTTTATGAAATTGATTAGTCCTTTAACAAGACAAGATATCACACTTGTACCATCTTGGATTATTTCTCCCATGGAAGCTGTTTCTCCTGTCTCTCTTTATACTATTCTCTCTGAGCTTCTTACTACCAGTTGTCATCGGCTCGCTCCGCCAAAATTATACTCGATGTCGGTTTCTCGCACTTTTCACCTCCAAGTTCTGGATGCTGCAGCAGTCGTATTCGAGGGTCTTATTGGAAAGGTACCCTTTCTTACCTTCTTTATACTCGTTTGTAGCAGTTCCGCAAACTGCTACGCGGAATAAGCCTGAGGAGGCGCCACTACTCTCCTAGACTGGGAACGAGCTCGGCATTCAGTCACTTTCCTGCCTTGCTCCTGATAAGTGATCTCTCCACATATTTTAATATTTTGCGGTTTCCCTTGATACCCACAATCCATTCTCATTTCATTTCGGACCTCATAATATGAGGTCGTATATTATACGTACTCTTTAATCGTATATATTATACGTACTCTTTAATCGTATATATTATACGTACTCTTTAATCGTATATTATACGATTAAAGAGTTAATCGATATAAACCACACTCCGTTTTGTTATTGAACCATACCCAATTCATATCTATATTATAATTATTTAATTAATAGAATAAAATCAAGTCTGTCTCCCAGCTGGTCTACATTGGTGTACTTCAGCTCTTGCAGGTAATTCAATTTCTTTGCCAATGTCTTCATAACATAAATCTTCTCCTTTTTAATGTGCTAGGAGTGGCGCGCTTATAATCCATCATACATGTTAAACATCGAGAAACCAAACTACAATAAAATATTTCATGTGCGTGATGAATTCTTCACATCACTGTTCAAGTGGCATTGCTGTTTGGTATAAATTATGAAATCTTTCATGCTTGTTATATTTTAAAAATTCTGCGGTAGAGCATGATTGTTGTGTTTCAAACATCTCAGTGAATTATACGAGTAATATTCAGGAGAACCCGCGACTTTAGTAGCAGCTTCTAAATTAAAAGTAGAGAAAGGACTCCTTTACAATGTTCAGTAATATCCTTTTTCCGCTGCGTTATGAGCAGAAAGGGACTTAAACAAGAACATCGTCTAAGGAGTCGCTAACGATAAGACCCCACATTTTATATGTAGGAAAGCAGTAAATTATTTACGTATAATGTGTGGCGAGCATACGAAAGGAATGCATAATGAGAAGCAACAAGACTTCTCTTATAATTATTATTTCATCTCCATGCTTTCCCGCGGTAGCTCACGCACTCAGGAAAATGAAATAACTGGAGGCTTAAAACAGCATAACGAAAGTTGATTACAACCGTTGCCTTGGTTACTATTGTGAGAGAACCTTATTATTAGAAAGGTGTGCAGGGATGGCACAGAGAAGCAGGCCTTTAGCGTGCTATCTGGGGGGCATTAGTTTCACTTGGCAACAGATCGTTCTATCTCCCTTAGCGCCTGCCTATTGTTCTTGAGATGTGTTCACCTGCTTGTTCTACCTCCCTAAGGCCATTATCTCGAGTCCGTCGCTTTGTCCCCCCAAGCCTCTTCGCCCCAGAATTAGTTTAGTAGAGCCGAAGCAATCATCAATCCGAACTCACCCTGATAACTGGCTTTGCTGCCTTTGTGACAGGGGCAACATTTCATTATAATGAAACTTGCACAACAGTTGGCGGAGATCTAAATCGAGGACGTTTTCAAGTGTCGGGAACAAGAAAGGACTGTTATATTCATCGTGACACGAAAGAGCCATACCTGGAGACAATAAAATCAGGAATTTAATTAAAACGCCTGAATCACAACAACTCGAATGAGGTCAGAACAGTAAACTCGGAGGTGAAGAAATGTGAGACTGAGTTTGAGTCGATCGGTAGACCCAAATATGATAAATAAAGGCCAGCAGAACCAGCGTGGTGAAATTAATTTTTCACGCATAACTACAAAAATTTTAATAACCGAAATGGAATCAAAGGCGACCCAGTAAAGTGATCTCCAACCTCACAGTCAATCATTTTAACTACGCAAAAATGTGTGCTGAGGATAGTGCGAGTGAATCAGACTTAATTTCATTCTTAAGGAGACAGAAAGAAGGTCTCGTAGAAAGAATCCCTGATGGACAGATATTCAAGAAGAGAGCTGTACGGACTACCAGGTGGAAGATGTGAAAGGCACTGGGGAAGTCAAGAAAGACCTAGTTCACTTTGTCGTACGGAGAAGATGGAGTAGCCCAGTCCAGGACAGGAAGTAATGGCAATTCATTGAAAAGGGCCTTGTTCTGAGAGTCGTAAAGCCATAATAATTTTGTAAGTCAGTAGATCTAACTTAATTCTGTTAGCGTGAACCAAATGCTTGGAACCCTCCTGCGGCTAACGATGGAGCCCGAGGTTCATCATATAGCTGAGAGCTAGTTTTGGTTTATTATTTTCAAGAATGAACAATTGGAATCAAGCAAGGAAAAAAATTACCCCCCCCCCCCCCCTATTTTGATGGTTTACTTTTCAAGGTAAAATCCACACAAAACATCGAATAACAATTTTTCCGTCCACAGCACTTTGTTTTAGTTGTGCCTCGAAGCTTTTGATTATTGGCAGTCACTTTTAAGGGGTAAAAAGTGCGGAAAAACATATTCAAAACGCCATCTCAAAAACTTTCGATAAACTAAAATACAATTGTTTTTCACAAAATTTAAAATAGCGACGATTTTTCGGAATTTCCTTGATACCAAGAAATGGAAATGGATATGGATGGATGGATGGTTCTATGTTTTTTTGAAAACTAAAAAATGAATTTTCCATTAATTTAAGATACCTAGTGTTCAATTTTTAGGAACGAATGAAGTCACCAAGACGATCAACAAAAATGACTAAGTACCTACGCGATTATTGTGAAATTAATCGGGACACGACGTGGCCTCTGGGAATCAAGCTCCTAAGATCAGAACTGTCATCCCAACATACCTACTTGGAGAAGGCAGATGACAGTTGGTTCTCTCGCAACCCTTACGTAGGTACTCTAAACTGAGGGATGGACGTATTAAGTCAGAAACACGAGTGTGAATCGCACATGAACGTTTGCTGTCGGAAATGAGCCAAATTTCAGCTGATCAACAAAATTGAACTTTTTCTCGTTTCTTCAAATAGATTTTCATCTCAACCATTTGTGCTTCCCTAACTACCAAGATTTAGAACCGAATGTGATCACCCAGACAAACCCGAGGTGAGTAGAGAAGAGGTTTTTGGATAGCGAGAGAGGTTTTATCTCCTCTACTTACCGCTCGATCCCTCGAGGTCTTGAGGGTTGGACGTACGGCTGAAATGGGCTCGATGTCCGTTCAAATTTCAGCCGATCAAATGCGACCATCGTTCGTTTTTTAAAAATGCTGCAAATTATTACACAAATATTTATCATTTTTCTATATAGATCACTCGTCTGCAAAGAACATGGCTTTGCCACTGTTACCACCAACCAACACGATACCTAAAATTTGAACGGAGATTAGACCTCTTTTGCAATTCACACTCGTGTTCCCGGTATATCGTAAATCCATCCCTTAAATTCTCATAGGGAGCGAACGGATTGTCCTACAGGGCTCCGCGTGGTCTCTAAAAAGTTCTAAAAATTCAATACTATCTTAAATTGATGGAAAAAGTTAGGGCGTTTCAAAAATTTCAACCCTTAGAAGTGACCTACATCAACCAAACTACACAACTAGACCCCAAATGTAGCCCACATATCAAATTTCATCAAAATTTGTCAATGCCAAATTCTTATTCGATCCCACGGCCACATTTTTATTCGATTTTTGGATTCTACGTACCTACCTTGAAAAGTAAACCAACAAATTTTAAGGGGGGGGGGGGGGTTAAAACATTTTTTTTTCTTGGTCAATTCCAAAAGTTCATTATTGAGATTAATAAACCAAAATCTAAGACAGGTACTGGCAACAAAATTTTTGCAGTTCATATCCATGAATTTTTGAAAAAAAAAAATGATCAAATCAGGATTGCCCAAAATGTTCCATTTTTTTCTATACTAGGTATCTTAAATTGATGGAAAAACAAAACCTTTATATCAAAATTTTTCTAGTTAGGGCATTTTCAAAATTTCAACCCTTAGAAGTGACCTACGTCAACCAGAAGCTTCGGGGCACAACTAGACCCCAAATGGAGCCCACATACCACATTTCATCAAAATCGGTCAGTGCGGAGTGAGGAAAGTGCCGCGTACGGCGGACGGACGGCTAAAATTATATTCGATTTTTGGATTCTACGTACCTCGTAAACCAACAAATTTTGATGGTGGTGGGGGGGAGGTTAAAATTTTTTTTCTTGGTTGATTCCAGAGGTTCGTTATTGAAAATAATAAACCAAAATGAAGTTTTGTGTAGTAGGTAATCAGTTGTGCTTCCTTGGCAACCAAGAACCAAATTCGTAATGGAGGCACCTTAACCCAACTCTCGGAAAGCGATATTATTGCTGAGAGTCTATTAAGTGGTGAGTATAGGAGAAAGAAGCTGGCTGAGAAGTTCAGTAGATACCATAGGCACCATGGCCAGGTTTTGTAGACAGAAGAATACAATAAAAAAAAGGCAATCAAAATTCGAAGACCCTAAAAAGTAGTTAAAATCAATACGTCTCAACGTGGCTAATATGTATAGAAATAACGCACGGCTAATTGATAGTGGAGCCAGCAGTCATTTTTGAAAAAGAAGTCGATTTTTCCACTTTAACTTCAACATTCATTCTTCTCGTACAAAAAATGACTGATTCTGGGTAAGAAAGCAAAGTGGGTGCTTTCAGCTTCCGACCTATTTTCCTCATCTGCTCCTAGCACCGACGTCATGTGCCTGAATAGGCATCAGCTCGTTGAATATGGAATTCAGCGGGACCACTTCCACTTTTCCGTTTGCAGAATAGATTTAAAGGTGAGGGGTCGGAGGTAATCTCACAAATTCTATCCGCACGACAGCGAAACCGCCGAAGAGATGAAAACGCTTATAGGTGCGGCGGAGGTGAAGGGAAACGGTGCAGGTCGTGTGCTGTTGACACTAGGAAGCGGTTCCATCAACCCTATCGCTCCCTCATGCTCGTCCACCATTCGGCAAATACCCGGAACGGGAAGGAAAGGGTATGGGGGTTCATGGTGAGTTTGAATTTCTGGGCATTGTGCCTCGTCCCATCCCCTTCCCGTTGGTGCCAATTGGATGCATAACCCGGAGAAGCCTCCCTTTAAAGCAGTGTCAACACACCCTGGAGCCCTACCGGCGTTACGTTAGCCTACACGCCCTCGAATCTGTAAAACAAATAGAGTCTGATGGGCAAAACTCACCAACACATATACGAAGGTATTGGTTATCGAGTGGTCGTTGTGAACAGGACCAGAACATTGATTCGATGATGCACACGTTCTTAATCGTTACCCCGTTCGCCCGGAAATGGTCAGAATTCCGTAAAGAAGGGATCCGTAACAGCAATGTTCCTATGTGGAATCCAAAATACAATACATCTAGTTAACATCCTGTGGTCTTTTGTGCTCATGTGCAGAATGATACTCACCTCAATTACGAGTGAGATGTTCTGTCCACATTCTTCTGTCTACTTTCTCTGATTGATCATGATTTTGAGTTCAGAAGGTATTGTGATGTCCTCTTCCGAGGAATCACAGAATTAATCGCAGATGGGGTACTGGAGAGAGGAGAGATGGTGGAGTAGGGAGGTGAAGGCGCGAGAGAACACTTCTTCTCCAGCAGTCGGGGTCAACAAAAAAAAAAAAAAAAAAAAAAAAAAAAAAAAAACGCTGCAAATTATTACACAATGGTTTATTATTTTTTATTTTTCTATATAGATCACTCGTCTGTAAAGCCACCAACCATCCAACATGAAGAAAAACATCGATCGCATTTCGGTCAGCTTTAATTTGAACGGAGATTAGGCCTCTTCACGATTCACACTCGTGTTTCTGATTTATCGTACGTCCAAACTTTAAATTCTCGTAGTGAGCGAACGGTTTGTCCTACAGAGCTCCGGATGGTCTCAAAAAATTCTAAAAATTCTATAGAATCTTAAACTGAAGGAAAAACAATACCTTTATATCAAAATGTTTCGAGTTAGGGCGTTTTCAAAATTTCAAAAATCATTTTGGAACCCTTAGAAGTGACCTACATCAACCAAAATCTTCGGGGCACATTTAGATCCCAAATGGAGCCTACGTACCAAATTTCATCAAAATCGGTCAATGCTAAGTGGCAAAAGTGCCGCGTACGGCGGACGGACGGCCAAATTTTTATTCGATTTTTGGATTCTACGTACCCTGAAACGTGAACCATCAAATTTTGAGGGGGTGTTAAAATTTTTTTTCTTGGTCGATTCCAAAGGTTCATTATTGAAAATAATAAACCAACAAGTACTATTTGCAGCGTTTTACACAGGGTCTTTGAATCATCATTGTCAGAGAATCATTGTATACTACTGTAATTTAGTGAAACCACTCAAATCAGATTTTTTTAGAAAATGAAAGAAATGTTTTTGCATATTCCCCACTAGTTCTTCACGTTCCTACCCACGGGAAAAACCTTGAAGTTAGTACCTAAAAATTAAGATATAAGTAAGGTATTTTGCAAGCAAACGCTTCAATCAAAAAATAAATCAAAATAAAAAAGAAAAGAATCGTACAAAATTTCGATAGGAAATTATTAAAAACATCGTTCATGAAATATATCGACATTTTATGTAATTGTGCCATTAATCTTCCGTATGATTAATTGAGATTCGATTACTTAATACCCAAAAGAATGAAGTCTCTATGATCATTTGGAAGGAAATAGCATAGTCCAACAAACAGTGAAGTCCCTCCTGACAAACTCGCTGTAGAGATGAGTTATTTTATTAGGTACGTAATTACAAAGGGTCACTATTCTTCCCCGATCGCGAATTCGTAATGTATTTTCCTTGTCCAGACACCATTTGATAGACGCGACAGTAGAAATTCGAGACATGACCTAAACGACAATGCGAGAAGGGGGGTAACGAGGGGGAAGGAAGAAAGTTTGACTCACGGCAGGTTCTGGGGTATTGGTTAGGGTCAGTTACTACTCATAAACGTATATTTGTGGAAAAGGGTGTAGTTCTACGTTGGGGATACCCAACTCCCTGTCGGGCCTCGCGTTCATACATTTCATCGCGGGTCAGTATTTTCATTTTAAATGTGTGCTGGCACATGGTTGCCTCTTGTATAACTTATTCCGTCAGAGTGCTTGTGGAAATTCTGGAACACCAGCCTGTCAACGAACGATTTCT
Source organism: Apolygus lucorum (assembly GCA_009739505.2). Lineage (NCBI taxonomy): Eukaryota > Metazoa > Arthropoda > Insecta > Hemiptera > Miridae > Apolygus > Apolygus lucorum. The sequence goes on from CM019180.2 coordinate 41,708,856, forward strand.
GCATCAAAAAAATCTCGTCCAGTACTGGAGCTCCAAATCAAATTGGAGAAATATTTAAATCCATGCACAAAGTGCCATACATTGCCATTTCCGTTTGATAACGCCCTTTTCTTTAATATAATTTGTTTGTGGAGAGTCACTCTTTCTACAATAGTGATTGGAGAGCACTAATTCAAATTTGAGGCTTATTCTATTAATAAATTTAAATTGCCATAATTAAATTAATTACACTAGATTACAAAATTTAGGGGTGGTCTGGCTGCCTCGTTCTTTCATCACTTTTCTTATGATATTTGGTGCGCTGAATCCGAATCTGACGTCAGTTTTTTTTGTTTACGTCGGATTTTCAAGATATAGCTAGTTTTAAGATTTTTCTAGTTCTCACTTTTCTTCATTTTTTAGTGAAAACTCATCTTGCTCAAATCTCCTCAAAAAGTACTTAGACTTATAGGAAATTTCATGTAGAATCCGAATATGTACTTAGTTTTTAAGTAAAACTGTGTTAAACCCCCTATTTTCCACAAAACGTATCAAAAAACACCGTTTCTCAACGTTTTTTCTTCGGGTTTTCCCTTACATTTTGCCACTTGAAAAAAAATTAAGGCTAAAAAAAATGTTCTCGGGCTTTTACTTTGTAGGGGGGACACCCCAGAGGAGAATAACACCAATCGCAGCCTCCTAAACCCACTAATATGCAAGGAATGAGCTTTTTCATGGCACTGAGATGAAAATTCACAAAAACCGTTAGTTAATTTTTCGAGATAAGTATGTGCGTTCCTAAATCTGTTTTCCTCAAGTGGATTTTCCTTTCTTCCACATTTTTTATGCTTGTCGCCTATTAAGAGTAAGATCGAAAATAGGTACTCAAAGGGGGAGTAAATCATAATTGGGAAACTCTTGTTTTGTTAAGTGATTTTAATTCAGTTTTACAAACGAAACACAATAAACTGCAGAAAAGTTAACGGTGTAAATCTGTTTCATGAAGGCTCAGATGAATCAAAAGTTGGTAAAATGTTTGGTTATTCCTCCACCTGAGAGGTTCCACCAAGATATGAAAACCATGGAAGAACGGTACAAAGAGTATTGGGAAGTTCACATGATGGCGGACTATTGTTGGACCTTAAAAAGAGATTTACCTCAGGCGGCGAAGTTTTCTCTACATAGATACCGGCGATGAAACCTCTGAGGTGGAGGAATAACCAAACATTGTACCAACTACCTATTGATTCATCTGAGCTTTCATGAAACAGATTTACACCGTTAACTTTTCTGCAGTTTATTGTGTTTCGTTTGTAAAACTGAATTAAAATCACTTGACAAAACAAGAGTTTCCCAATTATGATTTACTCCCCCTTTGAGTACCTATTTTCGATATTACTCTTAATATGTGAAAAGCATAAAAAATGTGGAAGAAAGGAAAATCCATTTGAGGAAAACAGATTTAGGACGCACATACTTATCTCGAAAAATTAACTAACGGTTTTTGTGAATTTTCATCTCAGTGCCATGAAAAAGCTCATTCCTTCGATATTAATGGGTTTAGGCGGCTGCGATTGGTCTCATTCTCCTCTGGGGTGTCCCCCCTACAAAGTAAAAGCCCGAGAACATTTTTTTTAGCCTTAGTTTTTTTTCAAGTGGCAAAATGTAAGGGGAAACCCGAAGAAAAAACGTTGAGAACCAGTGTTTTTTGATACGTTTTGTGAAAAATAGGGGGTTTAACACAGTTTTACTTAAAAACTAAGTATATATTCGGATTTTTCATGAAATTTCCTATAAGTCCGAGTACTTTTTGAGGAGATTTGAGCAAGATGAGTTTTCACTAAAAAATGAAGAAAAGTGAGAACTAGAAAAATCTTAAAACTAGCTATATCTTGAAAATCCGACGTAAACAAAAAAAACTGACGTCAGATTCGGATTCAGCGCACCAAATATCATAAGAAAAGTGATGAAAGAACGAGGCAGCCAGACCACCCCTAAATTTTGTAATCTTGTGTCATTAAATAATAATTAAATTGAATTAATATCATAATTCTTTTAAACAAACAACTCCTGAACGACCTGTTGTGCTGTATGTTTGCTGCTTACTCAAATTTAAGTTTCCCTTAATAAGCAGTCTGCTCACACGCTCAATGAAGTCCCACCCCCCTGAAGATCATGCAGCAGTGTCGCCTTAGTTCAATTCTTCAAGTTTTTTCTTGTTATTTTGATGGGAAAGCGTAGCTTTTTAACAAAACAAATTTCTGTTCAAGGAATTTGAATAGGGGACATTGCAGTATCAACTAATTTTCCGATATCTGCATTTCAAGGAGCTTCACAATTTCCTCTTTCCGGTGTACCAGGTGGATGTATTACACTGAGAAGCTTGGTTACCCAAAAAGGAGTGGACACAGGGCGTTGCGAACAAAGTAACAGCACCAGAACATTGAATTGAAGATGCCTTACCGTTGTTTGTGAGCAACCTGGAATGATCATTTGTACACCCATAATCATAACAATCAACGATTGGGTACTATCCAAAACACAACATTTTCAGCCGAATAACAGCCTCTCATGAACTTCGGGCTCAGCATAATGAAGTAGAATTCGTGGAATAAAATTGTTTTGTGTTTCTCCGAGGGAAAACTAATCAGCGAAATTCCTTCCACTGGGTTGGTAGATTGTTTCTTATTCCCAAAACTTCCTTCGATTCCTGGGACCAAATAATTTTATTTTAGTGACCCAGCTGACCAGCAAAGAATTCTCCATCAGGAGAAACATAAATGTGACCCAGCAAAATTACCACATTGACGGCATATCTACCTCGTCAACACGTAGATATACTGCCAGGCTGTCAGTATCTAATATGATACCAGCTGGCAAAAAGTTGTTTGTCGACGGGCCCCTCTACAATTAGACCAAAGGGCGTCAGAAATTGATACCACACTGTTGTGCAGGAACAAAGCAGTGAATCATACTATAAATCAGGTTGGGAGAGGGTGAGATTTCTTGAACGGTTCCTCCACCATAAAAAGAATCCTCCCATGGATCCCATGGATGGATGGGTCCCATGGAAGAATGGATCCTCCCATTGGTTCGCACAGAGCATCATGGGAATTCGCGCTAAACATAATGGGGTAGGTACTTGTCTCCCTCATTATGACATGAGAGCCAGAAGCTATAGCGGTAAATGTTTAGGAGAATTCGGGAAAGATCTGCAGTTTTCCAATATGGTTTCCATCGCCCGGAAAAATACTCAACTGAATCACTACCTCATGTTTGAATAGTCACGACAGGCACATCGTCCACGCTTTAATCTTGACTTAACGTTGCGTTTACAGTCGGCTACACAAACGTTTGAACTGTTTTTCTCGAGTGGGAAAATTTTTTATCGTCGAGGCTTTTCCAGGGTTTTACGGCTACCTACCAATCTAATTTTTAAGCCGCGACTTTTCACCGAACTTTCGTCGGGAGGCTCAACGAGCCGTTGGTAATATCCTCTCGGGGGTTTTATCCAGTTAAAAGCTTGTTTAACAGACGGAAAGTTTATTCATTACGTCATCGCGTAAGTGCTTTGTCATTAAGCATTATTAATGTTTAAAGTAATCATTAATACTTCCAGGACTGCCCTCGATACGATGTCTAGCTGAAACGTTCCCGGAATTTTTCAAAAACCCTACATACAATCATTTGTACGTGTATCCCTTTTTAAAGTACCCCCTTGGGTACGCACACAGTTTTCCCAGAAGTGTTTTCATTGTTCCATGCATCTGGAAAACTCATCATGTCGGATGCTGTTGAGCTGCTTCTGCTTTTTTTGTTTGTTTCATCTCTTCCATCGTCTGAAATCGCTGTCCTTTTACCCGATATTTGAATTTGAGGAAAAGCCCAAACAGAGCTAGGCCAGTCGAGTAGGGGCGCTGGGGGAGGGTTTTCTGGTGAGGAGGGCGGTGTGAAGGGCGCGTTGTCCCCTGTCGCCCACAATTCTGTTTCATCTAGTGGGAGGAATTCGTGGTTCCCTTTGAATAAAAGAAAACAGGGACACTCGATCTCACCTGGCGAGATTTTTCGGGACTTGGAGAGGTTTTCAACTTCCACTGGGACGACTACCTGGTTTCCACGTCATACCATAGACCCACGACTTATCACCTGTGATGATGGTGCCCATGAAGTTTCGACTGGAATTAGTCATTTCCAAGAGCAAACCTCCATGCAATTTGGACCGATTTTGATGTAATTTGGAACGAGAAGGAGTATATCGATACCTTAAAGCACAAAGGAGCTATGTCCATCCACCTTATACATTTTTTTTAATTTCAGAAAAACTCAAATTCAACTAAACTATTATGAAGCTCCCACAAGACTAACTCCTCCACATTTACGCTTGCTTGCTCGCAAAAAAAAAAAACCCTTTGGCATAAATTAATTTTAATTTTTGGCAAACTTTTGGCATAGGTACCAATTGGAACTTTTGGCAACTCAATCTGAACTTTCGGCAAATCCATTACGTTTTCGACAACTACTGGAGTCCTTGTCCACCTTCATTCCTTCTACAATGTTCAATAAAGTGTTTTTTCTCTTAAAAAAAATATGAAGTTTTCTTGAAGATATAGTTTGAAAATTTATTGAGGTAATTAAAGAGTTTAGTTTAATAAGCCACTGTTTTAGGAATTGTGCATTGGTGATAATTTCTTTTGCGTTTTTCACAAAACTCCATTTTTCGATATAGCACCTTTGTGCTTTAAGGTATCGATATGGACTCCATTATTATGGGTCTAGTAGGTTTTGGTTGACATTTTCTAAACGCCCAAGCTCAAAAACTTTTGTTATAAAGGTATTGCTTTTTCATTTATTATAAATAGCACATATTGAATTTTTAGAATCGAATGAGACCACCCAGAGCTCAGTAGAACCAACCGTTCACTCCTTACAAGGCGTTGAAGTGGGAACGAATGAATAAGCAGGAACAAGAATGTGAATAGAAAATGAACGTTCACTGACGGAAGTAGGCCAAATCCAAGTTCAAAATTCAGCTAATCAAATGCGATCATTTTTCGTTCTTCGATTAGAGTTTAATGTCACTCAGTTGTGCTTATTTAGCAACCATGAACTACATTTTGTTATGAATATTAAAGCATCCACAACTCTTGGATTATGATGTTTTGATGACAAAATCAAGTTAACAGTACATCTAGCGTGATATTATAATGGGTACTAATAATGGAAAAGACGAGTTCTCTACGGGCGGGCGACCCACACAGAAAATTAATAACCCTTGTATAATAATTTGCAGCGTTTTGTCATTAGTGGTTGTGAAACGAACTTGGGTTTAACCCTTCTTATCTGAAATTTCTCGATCAAAATTACACACGACCCAAGTGAGGAGTGACACTCTCTGCTATCTCACGAATCATCAAATGACGATTCTAACGCGCAAGGGAGTTCACTTTGGCCACTTTAAAGTCTTCAGTAGGCATTTCTGAACGAGGGCCATCTTGAGACGATGTTCTGCCTTCCTTGAACCTTTCAATGACTCATCACATCATCTCCATAAGCTCTCTGAATCACTTTTAAAGTTTCAGTGAACGATTTGCCCGATTCCACACAAACACACTCCTCCTCCTTTGTGTCCATCACAACAAACTCTAAAACACGCGGAACACGAAAAAAGAGGCTTCATATGAACAGCTAGAAAACCAGTTAGAATGATAGGACAATAAATGAAGAAAGAGGTTACTCAGGGAGGTTTGTGCTGAAAAATTAGCACCATATCATCCTTCTAGATAACGCGAAAGCTCGTAGTTCAAGAAGCCATGATTCATAAAATTTATAAATTTAAAAATTTAAATTCAAAATTTTAATTTAAATTTAAAACTTGTTTAATAATTGTTGAATTTACTTACATACTAATAAATTCCCATCTTTTTAGATTAGGGGACTAGGTAATTATTTTTGAATAAGATAAGCATAGATGTGCTAATCACAGTATTCGTGGAATTCTGAGTTGAAAAGTGCATGGTATCCTACAAGGTGTTTGAGAAAGCTCTGTACATCAAAATCGCATAATTCCAACCCACTGGAAAGACGACCAACCCGTTCCTAGAGTTAATTGCTCTATGGACTACTTTTTGAAAAAAATTATCTAGTTCAATGGTGAAACGAGAGCACTTGATATGCTCAGGGAAGCTTCGTCGCAGGTTGGAAAAGGAAGAGCGTAAAATAGGGCGTTGAGGAGGTGAACGTAGATAAAAAGAAGTTGGGTAGCCGGGTCGGAAAAGGGTCCTCTATAGAGCATCAATAGCCATCGATAGTGACCTTCCTTCGTATCTCTTCCGCTGAGAGATAAGGGCTCCCCTGACCAACTCTATCGAACAAGGGTTATTGTAAATACCTAATGGAGTTTGCTAGACAATATACCTACCGAGTCTAGGCATCAATATTTGGACGGGGTCACTACAAAGAGTCTTGTTAGATAGCGAGGTGGTCCTATTTTCAGAAATGTAAATATCAGGAGAAAGTATCGATACTTCGAATATTGATGTATTGAATTGTTGTTCTAATTTTCAGTTAAGCATCCCTGAATGGTGGTGACTACCAATTTCAATAATCGAAAAGGTAGGTAGGTATCATGTAGTACCTACACATGATAGAGTTAGATAGCGATACGAGTATAAGACCTCTAACTGTCTACTCTAAATGGATGACCTCTTCCTGATAAGCTAGTAGTTGAGAGCTCTGACTGCACGAGAGAGGACTTGTAGATAAAAGAACGCAAATGAAGATGAAGGCCACCGTCCACACCTGCAGGCCCAGAACACTAGCCCTCCCTCTCGGACACGAAAATGAGTTTTCCGAATTTTTTGACTTCAGTAAAGATCACCGACAATCACATTTCTAGAAAGCTCCCCAATAAAACCATCAGAAAATGTAGCGGATCACGATAGCCACAAGGAAGTGGTAGTGTGGGTAACATTACATAGATTTTTCAGGTTAAATGACTTGGATTTCTACGCATATCACGGTTTATCTTTTTACCGTTTCTGAACACGAAAATTGATTGAATCCAAGTTGAAACATGTAGTTGATAACGAAATACCAGTACCCCCATGGTAGGTACTGAATGAAAACGACCAGGAAACCACTAAAGTGAAATTTACTGGGTTATATTCTCTAGGCATAGCAGATACAGTCAGAAATTCATTTGAGAGTTGGACAATGAGCGCCATGAGAGGTTTTTAAAAATGATTCATCCTTAAGTTTTCTAATCCCATTATTTTTTGTTTACTCGATACGACGCCATGCTCATCAAAACTCATAAATTAATGTTTCAGAAAAAGTGAGTTCACCAACATCGACAAATAGCTTTTCCACATTGAATTCAATATTTCCCAAACTGAAATTAACGATTCCGAATAGAATTCAGCATTACTATGCGAGTGGCCTTCACTCTGGATATGAAAGACCCAACCGAACCGAGAAGCTGCCATATTTTTAGATCAGGTTTTTTTCTAGACCGACAGGTCAGTGTAGACCTCGGGGATGTGTGGGTTGGGGGAGCTCCTGAATACCTTTCCACTCTGGCGGGTCTTGTTTTAGAACTATGCGTATCGATGAAAAGGCAATTTAGAAATCTATTTGGAAAGAGCTGAAATTCAACTTGGAAAAAGTGGAGTTCAATTTGGAAAATGTTGAATTTTATAAGGAAAATCGACTTTTTTCAGACGGAACAGAAAAAATCTAGAGAATCGAAACCAAGGGCAAATTATCAATATTTCAAAAAATTACTTATTAAAAACAAAAACAAATAAAAATTTGCTAGGTTTTTTCCAAAAACGAAAAACAAAACAAACATTGCTAGATTGTTTTCTGTTTTATTATTTTTAATAAATGAACCTTTGGAATCGAGCAAGAAAAAAAAATCCTAACCCCCTCAAAATTTGATGGTTCATTTTTCAAGATACTGTACAAGAAAACCAAGGTTCAACGGGAAAATAGGAAGTGTATATTTCAACAAAACTATCCGTAACAAAAACCTAGAACGTAACAACCATATTTTCAAAGAGACAACAACGTCAACAGGTGATGGTTTCCATCACACTGCCCCCGTCTTCTTGACATCTGCACGAACCAACCGATTTACGTGTATGAACTTTTTCAAACGTCCCAGTTGCACTTGATACAACACATCGTTCGTCTTCTTTACTACCGTCCACGGTCCCGTCCATTGCGGTTGTAACTTGGGACAACGCCCGACAGTTCTTTTGGGCTCGTGTACCCATACCCAATCACCAGTCTGGAAAAACACCGGTTTTGCGTGTCTGTCGAATCTTTCCTTCTGAAACCTCATTTGAATTTTCATGTTACTTCGAGTGAATTCTCGGATTTCGGCCAAGTCCTTTCGTAACTGGAATGCATAGGGGGTCGTACAGTGTGGTTCAACGATGACTGGCTTCACTAACTCCTCCGGGAGTTGAAGCTCTCGTCCAAATACGATCAACGAAGGAGAGAATCCAGTTGTGACGTGTGGTGCACTCCGGTATGCCAATAAGAATAACGGTATTAATTTATCCCAATTATCTTGCCTCGAATTTATGAAAGTCGTCAAATATTTCGTTAAAGTCCGATTGAGGCGTTCAACTAGTCCTCCAGATTGGGGATGAAGTGGTGTAGACCGAGTATGACGAGTTCCGAGAATTTTTGTCATTTCATTAACTAGTTTGGATTCGAAATTTCGTCCTTGATCTGTGTGGTGGACGCCTCAGGGCGTCCCCACTACCGCCCCCAACTGGCCTGGAGTAGGTACCCCTTCTCCAGCCAGCTAGGGGGTATAAATAGGGCCGGATGGCCCATAATAAATCAGACTGTGTCTCAATCTAATCGACTTATCATTCCTAGCTCTTAAGATCCTTTTGTCCAATTGACCAACCATATTGAATTATAAATCTGTCTCCATCTTAACTGTCGGCCATTACAGCAGCGCAACACACTGGTAACACCGACGTTTGCAGCCATCATACTTCGCCGAAGTTCGCTGCCATCTTTGCACGCCATTCGCCTCCGTCGAGATACCGCACCTGCGACGCTCCGGACCGGCCACCATCAGCACGACGACATTTTCCGTGCCCTCCATTCGCCTTCCGTCGAGATACCTCACAGAGACGCTCCGGAACCGGCCATCAGTCGCACAGCGACATTTTTAATACACCCATCTTGTGCAGCCATCATCGTCCGTCGAGATTCCGTGTTTACGACGCTCCGGACTCCATTCTGACCCGCCATTCAGCTCCATTTGCTTGAGGACGCCGCTAATCGGAACTCGCATTTGGGGCCCTTGGAATCAATCTGTCACTCATTCATCGATTGACCGCCGGACGAGAGTGAACGGGACCCCCCTCCTCGCGGCGACCCCCCACGAGGCCCGCTCTCCTTCTACCTGGCGCCTCACAGCTGTTCACGTTACGTCAGCCCCCGCCGCGCCCGTCTACGCTCGACAGGGAATCCCCTCTCTTCCGGGAAACTCTCGGCCCCCTTCCACGAATCTCAGCTATTTAACGAGAAATTCGCCGTTGATTAATTGCAGACCACTGCCCATCAGCTTCGGGATCACTTCTCTTCTCTTCTGGTCTCCACTTCGGCTCACCTCGACCTTCAGCTGCCATTTCTCCGCCATCGAAGGATCAACCATCAGCCGCCATTCTCCTCCATCGAAGGATCGACCATCGGCTGCCTTTCTCCCGCTATCACTGCATCGAAGATCAATCTCTCATTCCTCGAAAATTTTTTTTAAAAATTATTAGAGGAATAGAGGCGCCATCATTCCGCCATCTTGCACGGCCAACTTCAAGTCTCGGCTGCCGACCTTTGAAGAACACTCTATTTTCCTCGAAAAATTTTTCCTAAAATTTATTAGAGGAATAGAGGTGCCATCATTACGCCAATTTTCACGGCCAACATCGAGCCTCGTCTGTCGAACTTCGTAGATTACCCTACCTCCTCGAACATTTTTTAAAAATTAATAGAGGGGTAGAGGCGCCATCATTACGACCCGCTCCCGACAGACCCCTCGGCCGCCACCGGCCCCAACTCCGCAAACAATCATCATGGCTGCACCTACCAAGCTTCCGCAATATGACCCTTCGCTTCCATCAGTATGGATTGCCCAGGTTCGACTCGCGTGCGCCAACGAGGACCTCAACACGGAACCCGAGCAATTTCGGAGAGCCTTCCTTGCCTTGGACGTTAAAACAGCAGAACTAGTGGCGGGCATCGACGCAAATTCACCTACCGCCTTCACTTCTCTCTGCGACCGACTCCTACAAGCTCACGGACCTCGTGACGGATCGGACCTCTCTTCAATCCTTCAGAACAACTCGCTGGACGGATCTACGGCTGCCGCACACGCACGCCTGCTTCGCAGAAAGCTACCTACTGACACACCGGCCTCCATACTTCGCTCCATATTCCTCCGGGCACTTCCTCCTGACATCCGCTTAAATGTCGCCGTCTCGACCGAAACGGACATCGACAAACTGGCCGCCATCGCCGACCGCCTACTGCCCCTTCGGGACAACTCGTCCTCTACGGCCGCCACTGCACTGCAGTCCACTTCTACCTACTCCTCCGACGACAATGGAGACTCAGCCGACGACGCTACACACATAGCCAGCGCTGCTAACAGAACACGCACCTTCAAAAAACCTTCACAGATGCCTCCCTCGCGACAACGTTCATCACAGATGCCCTCCTCGCGACCACGAAACTTCGCACGCCGTCGCATCATGCCGCAACAGCGAGAACAACAGTACCCCCCAGACCGGCGCTCACCATACTGCTACTACCATCAAAGATGGGGTCCTACCGCGATATACTGCCAATCACCATGCTCCTGGAGACAACACATGCCAACGGGAAACGCAAACGCACGGTCGCCAAGGTGGTAACGACTGTGCATAACCGACCCAACCACCAACGCCTGTTCATCAAATGCAAACGCTCAAATTACGACTTCTTAGTCGACACGGGAAGCGATCTCTCCATTCTACCCAACAACCATCTGAACCGCCGCCGAGAGACTCCATCTTCCACGCTACTGGCCGCCAATGGCTCCAAGATTACGACCTACGGCTCTCAAACTGCGACCGTCCATCTTCCCAAGTTACCTCCGTACGAATGGACCTTCACAGTCGCCAACGTCAGCACAGCCATCTTGGGAGCCGATTTCCTCAGCCACTATGGCCTCCTTGTAGACCTTCAAAACCTCCGGCTCATTGATTCAGCCTCCCAGTCGTTTCTTCCCGGCCACTGTCTCATCGCTTCACCACAGGAGTCCTACTGCTCCGCTGCCTGCGCTCCACCTCGCTTCCAACGTCTACTAGACGCCTATGAACCCTCATCGCATCCAAAATCGGCGCCCGTCTATCATCACATCGTGACCACCGGTCCTTCCTGCCATGCAAAACAACGTAGATTGGCTCCGCACCTCTACAACCAAACAAAGGCCCATTTCAACGAAATGCTGCGCTCCGGCATCGTCCGCCCTTCCAATTCACCTTGGTCAAGCCCACTCCACGTAGTTCTCAAACAAAATGGGGATATTCGACCCGTCGGAGACTACAGGGACCTCAACCGAGCTACAACTCCGGATCGCTACCCGATCGGCCACCTCCATGATTTCACACTCGCACTGCATGGTTCCACCATTTTCTCAACATTCGACTTATCGAGAGCCTTCTTTCACTGCCGCATAGCGCCCGAAGACATTAAAAAAACTGCTATCCTGACACCGTTTGGACTCTACGAGTTCACAAGAATGAACTACGGCCTACGGAACGCCCCGCAGACATGGCAACGCTACATGGATTTTATACTCCGAGATCTCCCGTTCGCATACGTCTACTTAGACGACATTTTGATTGGATCACCGGATGCCGAAACGCACTTCCACCACGTATCTCGCTTACTTCATGTCCTTGCTTCCTTCGGGCTTTCAATCAACAAGGCCAAGTGTCAACTCGCCCGGAGCCAAGTCAAGTTCCTAGGACACTTGGTGGACAAAGATGGCATCAAACCTCTACCATCGAAAACTGCGCTCATCCGGAACTTTCCTCTTCCTCAGTCAGTAAACGATCTCCGTACGTTCCTCGGGCTCATCAATTTCTACCGCAGGGCTATACCTCACGCCGCGCACTCGTTAATGCACCTCACGAAGCTACTGCCATCAAACCCGAGAAAAAACGACAAGCGCCCAATTTCATGGCCTCCGGACGCTCTCCATCATTTCGAAAAAGCTAAGCAACTCCTCGAATCATCCGTCCAGCTAGCTCATCCTCATCCGTCCGCTCAACTCATCCTCCATACCGATGCATCTAATTTTGCCGTTGGAGCTGCCCTACATTACCAACACAACGGAACACTGTTCCCTCTCGGATTCTTCAGCAAAGCTCTCTCTCCCGCACAGCGGAACTATTCAACATTCGACAAAGAACTTCTCGCAATATACTTAGCGATCATCCATTTCCGCCAAACCATCGAGGGTCGCCCACTTACGATCTCCACGGATCACAAACCCCTCACTACGGCGTTGACCTCGCTTACAGACACCATGCCGCCCATCCGACTTCGTCATCTGCGCTTCATCTCTGAGTTTACTTCCGACATAATATATCGTCCTGGAGCCTCTAACCTCTCAGCGGACCTCTTCTCGCGAATCAACCACACAGCGGCCGTCTCCATCGTACCTCCCACGGCTATCCGTGATGCCCAACTTAATGACCCACACATAGAGAACATGAATCTCACGCCGGTCACTCGGGACGGAATTATTCTCCTCTGCGACATGTCAGATTCGTCGCCACGACCTTACATACCTTCTACACTTCGCCCTGACATTTTCAACATGATTCACGGATTGTCACACCCGGGCATCAAAGCAACCACGGCACTCCTACGCGGACGATTCTTCTGGCCGAACATGTTGACTTCCGTAAAAACCATGACACGCGCCTGCCCTTCCTGTAATCGCGCAAAAGTGACGCGACATATTCGCGCCCCACTCGGCCGCTTTAACGACGCCGAACCGTTACTTCACATCCACGCAGACATCCTCGGGCCCCTTCCCAAAAGCGACAATTTTAAATTCTGCTTAACAATGATCGACAGAGGCACAGGATGGACCGAATGCGTCCCCGTCCGTAACATCCAGGCATCCACCATCATCCGCGCCATCTTCAACTCATGGATCTCTCGTTTCGGAGCCCCTCGCAATATCACAACCGATCGAGGAACACAATTCATGTCACATGAATTCGCAAATTTCTGCCGCCAACATGGAATCACCCACAAGCCTACGAACGCCTATCACCCACAGGCTGATGGACTCATCGAACGTTGGCATAGAGTTCTTCAGGAAGCCATAATGTCCACTTCATCCCCATCATCTTGGGCTCAGGACCTTCCCTCCATCATGCTCGGTCTACGCAATCGGCCCTCAAAAGATGGCCTTTCTCCCGCTCAGCGTTTGTTTCATTTAAACCCTCGCCTTCCCGGCGATATTTTCACTCCACTAACGCCAACCGACATGCCAGCGCTATCTCATGATTCCTATCGGAACTTCGCACGCTCTTATTATCCGGCCTCAATGCGGAACGCTACTCACGTCTACGTCAGAGTGGACACGCCCAGAACAAAGCTTGCACCCCCCTACATCGGTCCTTTTTCGATACTGTCCAACGACGGGAAGACGCTTGTTTACCAAGACGACTCGGGGGCAAACAAACAAATCTCAGTGGACAGATGTAAACCTGCAACAACACACGCTCAAATCGCCAGATCCCCTTCTACTGTTTCTTCCCCCTCTTCGCACTCACTTGGTCATTTCTCCTCGGCAACGTCTTCACACCGAGATGAGCAGCCAAACATTGAAAAACGATTTAAGGCTAACGCCGTCACCACTGCCTCCACCGCCGCCTCCCCGCCTCTCAAGCACCACCGCAATGGCCGTCCTACCCACCGTCCGAAAACCGGAAGCTACGGCACAATCAAAAGAGTCGGCTACCAAACCGCTCCCGCTGCCCCCACAACAAATCATGTCCATTACCGCGGCGATGGATCCGCCGAGGCCGCCTCTACCATCACTCTCGTTCTCGATTCCGCCCTACAAAGGGAACTGTACGGACTATTGTATACATGGGTGGCACCTGCCTCGGACCGCTTCAATCACAACGCAAACACCGACCCCCATCACGGATTTGAGGGCCGCGTCACAGAAGTCGCCATCTCCAAAACCGCCGCCTCCGACATCACGCCCCAAGTCTTCGGTTATAATTCCTCGCCGCCGCCGCTCGCCCAGCCGTCGCCGCCCACTCAGCCCGGCCTCCCGACGCCGAGCCCGCTGCTGAAAATTACATATTAACATTATATAAAAAAAAAAAAAAAAAAAAAAAAAAAATATATATAAAAAAAAAAAAATAAATAAATAAATAAATAAAAAACAAAGAAAAAGAAAAGAAAAAAATATATATATATATAACATAAGGAGAAAAAAGATGTCTAGAAGATACAAAAAAATACAATGACCAAATGGTTGGAAAAAAATATCTCCTCCACCATTCTTCTCCAACCCCTTCCTTAAAAAAAAAAAAAAAAAAAAAAAAAAAAAAAAAAAAAAAAAACTCGCGCTGCTGGTGATCCGCCAGCTCACCCCGTGCCGCCGCCGTACCGCCACTGGTCCTACCGCCACGATCCGCTGGTCCCGCCGTACCGTCGCTGCTTACGCTGCATCACCGCCACCATCCCGGACCCGCCAACATCAGCAGCCAGACCTCCAGCCTGCGCCTTCCGGCCCTAAACCACTGTCCCCCCACAGCAAGATATTTTTTTCATTTTACATTTATTATTTTGTATCTGGGGGGGGAAGTGTGGTGGACGCCTCAGGGCGTCGCCACTACCGCCCCCAACTGGCCTGGAGTAGGTACCCCTTCTCCAGCCAGCTAGGGGGTATAAATAGGGCCGGATGGCCCATAATAAATCAGACTGTGTCTCAATCTAATCGACTTATCATTCCTAGCTCTTAAGATCCTTTTGTCCAATTGACCAACCATATTGAATTATAAATCTGTCTCCATCTTAACTGTCGGCCATTACAGCAGCGCAACACAATCTGTATGGATTTCCGATGGAATTCCATACCGACTGAAAACTTGTTCTACTAAAACGGCAGCTACTGTTTCAGCCTCCTGGTTGGGAATAGGTATCGCTTCTGGCCATTTAGTAAAATAGTCTGATATGACTAGAACATATCGGTTCCCTCTTTGCGTACGTGGGAATGGTCCTAGGATGTCCATCCCGAGCCTTTCGAAAGGTCCACCAACCATGAATTGCTGGAGTGGAGCTGGTATTCTTTGTTTGGGTCCTTTGACCTTTTGGCAATCGGTACAAGTCCTACACCATGCTCTTGTATCTGCTGCCATGCCTTGCCAGTAGTAATGCTGACGGACCTTACCTAAAGTCTTCATAAAACCAAAATGACCGCCGGTCGTACTACTGTGGCATTGATTCAGTACATCTGGGATGCGACTTACTGGTACTACGACTTGCCAGTAGCTTTTTCCTAGGTGTCTTTGCCACTTATGGTATTACACCCCATCTCTTGTTTGTAGGGTGTCCCACCGGGACAACAGTTGTCTTGCTTTGGGGTCCATAGACGTCAATTCATCTTGAGTTGGCTTCGATCCTGTTGCAGTAGAGCTATCACAGTCTTGATGACATTGTCTTGCCACAAGTCTGGCTGCATTGTTTCTTTATAAATCAAATTTACTTCTTTTTTGAACTTTGATTCTTTGTGCTCACAGAACGAACATTGATCCCCACAAGGACGTCTTGAGAGTCCATCTGCGTTTCCATGGCTTTTACCAGGTCTATGGACTATTTTGAAGGAGTAGGTTTGGAGCATTTCTAACCATCTTGCAAGTTGTCCTTCTGGTCTTTTGAACGATGTCAACCAGACCAAAGATGCATGGTCAGTCCTTAAAGTGAATTGATTCCCATATAGATATTCGTGAAAATGTTCTATGCTCAAGACAGCTGCGAGGAGTTCCCTTCTTGTCGCACAATAGTTCTTCTGCTGGGCAGATAATGCTTTACAAAAATACGCTACAACTTTCTCGTCACCATCAATTTCTTGTGAGAGAACGGCACCTACTGAATGGGCACTGGCGTCACAATCAAGAACAAACGGTTGCCTCAGATCTGGAAATGCTAACACTGGCGAGGAAGTCATGGCCTTCTTGAGCTGGTTAAAACTCAGTTCACAACCCTCATTCCAAAGAAAGTGGCTGTGTTCGTCCATCAATCTGTACAGGGGCTGGGCAATTTCCGCAAAATCTTTGACAAATCTTCTATAATAGGAACACATCCCCATGAATGAGCGAACTTCAGTTTTACTCTTCGGTGTGGGCCACTGCTTTACTGCCTCAGTCTTCTTTGGGTCTGTGCTGACTCCTTTCCCAGTTATGACATGTCCCAAATAATGAGTTTCTTTACGAAAAAAAGAACACTTCTTGGGGTGTACTTGTAAACCGACTTCTCTGAGTTTCAAGAATACTCCCTCTAATTTGTTTAAAACATCACGAAAATCTGCGCCATGGACAATTATGTCATCTAAATAAACCAAAGCCAATTCAGTTGGTATAACCCTTTCCATCAATCTTTGGAAGGTTGCAGGAGCATTTGAAAGACCGAAAGGGAGAACTTTGAACTGCCACAGTCCTTTCCCATACAGAGTAAACGCCGTTTTTTCCTTGTCTGATTCATCCATTGCAACTTGCCAGTATCCACTCTTCAGGTCGAGACAGCAAAACCAAGTAGAACCACTCAGGGCATCAAGCATGCTTTGAATGCAGGGTATGGCATATGAGTCTTTTTTTGTTACTGCATTCAGACGCCGATAATCAATGCAGAATCTCGTTGTGCCATCTTTCTTAGGGACTAAAACTATGGGTGAGGCCCATGGACTTTGTGACGGTTCAATGACCCCTTGATTGACCATGTCTTTCACCAACTGGTCTACATGTTGTTGTTGGGAGTATGGAATTCTTCTGGGATTTTGTTTGATTGGCCGGGCGTCACCCGTATCTATTGAGTGAGATACAATAGAGCACCTCCCTAGGGGTTTGTCTCCAACAGCAAATATATCAGTATATCTCGATAACAGAGTTTCAGCCAATGCATATTCCCCACTTCCTTCTGGTAAATCTGAATCAGTGAGAGCTACGATTATCCAGGACGTATCTTGAGATTCAGTTATCAACTGGAGCCCCCTCTCTACACATAGCTGTTTTTCATGCATTGGTACAGCTTGATCTTGAACAGAAAGTGTTCTGAGAGGTATATCCAACCGTGCACCAATTTTCTCCAAAAAGTCCAATCCCAAAATTCCTTTTTCTTTAATTTCAGAAATCAAAAACTTTTGCACAACTCTCATGTTTGCAATCTTTACTGAGGCGGTACATTCTCCAACTACCCTAATACTGCTCTGTCCTGCTGTCTGGAGAGATTTTGTGGAAGGTGGAGTGGTCACTAATTTGTGGGTATGTGCTACATCTGGTCTCAGGATGGATACTGTTGCACCTGTATCGACGAGCATTCCACAACCACGGTCTCCCAACAAGACTTCAACGAAAACAGCGCTTGATTGTTTCCTATCTCTGCAGTTTGGGTCAGAAGTTGAAACGTTAGCCTGAGCATGACCCGTTGCCTCGGCTACAACTAGTTTTCCGGCCCCACGTTGGGCGCCAATGTACAAGAAAACCAAGGTTCAACGGGAAAATAGGAAGTGTATATTTCAAC
This sequence comes from Apolygus lucorum, assembly GCA_009739505.2. Classification (NCBI taxonomy): domain Eukaryota; kingdom Metazoa; phylum Arthropoda; class Insecta; order Hemiptera; family Miridae; genus Apolygus; species Apolygus lucorum. Next base: position 41,726,676 of record CM019180.2, read on the forward strand.
AAAACTATCCGTAACAAAAACCTAGAACGTAACAACCATATTTTCAAAGAGACAACAGCGTCAACAGGTGATGGTTTCCATCACAATACCAACTTTGAATCCAAAAATCGAATAAAAATACAGCTTTCGTACAAGTACGCAACCACGAGAGACATTTTATGTCTTATGTTTAATAAATTGAGAGCTTTCCAATGAGTGGTGAACGATTTTTGTGGGGTGGAAAATGAGGAAGTTAGTTTTCCTTAGGAACGATTGGTTGTACGTGAAAATCATCAGAAATTTCCGCGTAACGCTCCCCGCGTGACGATTTTTCATTTATGTGCCATAGTAAAGACATAAAATGTCAAAAATTGCGAGAAAACTTGCGACGTACGGGTATTATATTTTCATTAATTTAAATTAGCGACGGTTTTAAAGAATTTGTTGACATCAGCCAGAGCTCTGTGGGACCAACCGTTAGACTGATGAGGATAATTAATTACTTAATTAGTGAATGTTCATGACGTTTCTTCGCCAATCTAAGAAAGTGTTCAATTTATAGAAACGAATGATACCACTCAGACGATCATTAATAGTTAAAAGCGCAATTTATCATAACAAGTGTGCGGCAGCCAGGATAGATCCCTAGCAAGTAGGGAGCCAAAATCCCCTCCCCCACCCATTCTTCTCAAGGTAGTAGAAAGTTTTTTCGGTTACTTAGTATTGGACGAAAGACGAGTCAAAAATACTAGTGTGAATTGCAAATGAACGTTCGCTGACGGAAGTGAGCGAACTTTCACCTGATAAAATGCGATTTTTAAAATTTTTTTGAATTTTGAAAAGCATTTAATTTTGCTCACTCGAACTTCCTCAACAACCAATAATTAAAACAATTCAAGGCACCTATAACTTTGGGATAACGATGTTCTGGCAGGAACTTTATGTCACAATGAACTTGGTTGTGAAAACTCTGCGCAATAATAATCGCATATAAGGTTGGTAGGTAGGTTGGTACTATTCATGGAAATGCCGTGTTCTTCGCATACTGGTGATCTTTAAGAAAAATAATGAACAGTTGTGAAATAATTAGAAGCGATTTTAAAATTCCATGTGAGGTTGAATCTACTCGTATCAAGAAATGTTGAATTCTAAACAGAAAATGTTGAATTCTATCAGGAAATTGTCGGATTCAAATATAAAAACGCTGCAAACTACCTATTACACAATGGTTTATTTTTTATTACACAATGTATTACACAATGGTTTATTTTTTATTTTTCTATATACAGGGTGTCCCAGAAGTTATGGTCCACCCTCCGGCATTTCCGTATTTAATTACGTAATAAAATGGGCCCAACGCCATTTTTCATATTTTTTGTAAAAAATTCAGGAAAAATACTTTTGTGCAAAAATATTGCGCGCAATTGTGCGAAATCGACATTACCTTTGTTTTTTCAAATGGGAACCCCCGTTTTTTATTGCAGATTCAGATTCTACGTCAAATTTCATGAGAAATTCATACCCGAATCGATTTTTTTCATTGCGTGCAACTGGTACTTTTCGCGCGCAAAGTGACCAGGGTGCGCAAAAGTGAATTTTTTTAACCCAAGTGTGGCACATTTTTTTTTCATTATTTTGACGCTGAATCACGAAGTGAGGTCCTTTATTCGATTTCATCGTTATTTTTCCAAATTTAGATTAAAAATTTAGAAATAATGTTTTTGGACTTTATTTTTCTTCCCCCTTTCGCGACACGGACTGGGGACCGGCTATGGTAGGATTAAAAATAAATTTCTCTCTTCTAAATTTAAAAAAATGTTGGAAAGTAGGTAGGTACTACTTAACTACTTTGATGTAAAAAAAAAAAAATCAAAAAGCTTTTCATCTAAAAACCTTTAAAAAAAATCGAAAGTTACTTGTTACTTATCTGCAGGCAAAAGGAGGTAATTTCCAGTAGTAGCTGTGATTTTTTAATTTCATTATTATTATCTTAGTTTTTTATTACTACTTTTTTTCGGAGAGTTTGTAATTTTGAGATGAGAAGCTTTTTGATATTTTTTTTGTTTACATTAAAGTAGTAAAGTACCTAACTACTTTCCAATATTTTTTTTAATTTAGAAGTGAGGAATTTATTTTTAATCTAGCCAGGTCCCCAGCCCGTATTGCGAAAGGGTGAGGAAAAATAAAGTCCAAAAACATTATTTTTTCCTTCTAAATTTGGAAAAATAACGATGAAATCGAAGAAAGGACCTCACCACGTGATTCAGCGTCAAAAATAATGAAAAAAAAATGTGCCACACTTGAAAAAAAGTAACTTAAAAAAAATTCACTTTTGCGCACCCCGGTCACTTTGCGCGAGAAAAGTACCAGTTGCACGCAATGAAAAAAATCGGAGTGTTAAAAAAAAATTTCTTGGACGATTCCAAAGGTTCATTATTGAAAATAATAAACCAAAATGCAATGAGTAGAAGGTACTACATTTCCAACATTAGGAGGGTACCATTTAATGATTACAAATAAAAAATTATTTAAGTAGCGAATTATGAAAATTTTCAGTAGTGACTGCTGATCTGCCAGGACCTCCAGCAGAAGCTGAATCGAACAAGAAATGGGAGTCACATCCTCCCCTTCAAAATAACCATTACCGATCCAAAGCTAAATCCCAATAAAACTCCTTCGGAATCCTTATAACTGCCCAATAATTGAAGTTTTCATTGTCTGCAACCCAACTACCCTGCTCTATTGTTGGGGGAGAATGAAGGACGACGAGGGTTACTGGGAGAGAGATATAGATGTAGGAACCAACCCAAGACACGTATTCCCATTGAATTCCGAAACCCCTTCAGTGCTGGGATTGAAGGAAGGACCTGCCTACTTATTGAAAAAGGAAAATGTCTTTTGATGCCGCTAGCTAATGCCGTTGCAGTTAGGTGGCTCACTTTACACGCCGCCTTCGTTCAACTTACGACATCCTTTAAAGGATCGTAATATCACACATGAAGACTACATAAGTCCGTCGTATCTACTCCTTTTGCCGTGAACATACTTTTCTGGTGATAATATAAATCCCCTTCCTGCTGATCCTAAAAATATGAGCGACTGGAATTTTCACGGAAACAGCTAGAATGACAAGGGAAAGATGCAACGACATGACAGTACTGCAAGTTGTCAATTTTCGGACCTAATGCAACGTGTACCGATACGAACTAAATCACCCGCGGACACGCAAGTCAATAAGCGCAGCACATTATCTCACAAAGGTTTATTATTTTTCTGTAAAGACACAATCAAGTTCCTTCATTTGGAAGAAAAGAAACGAACAGCAATCGCATTTTGGCCACTTAAAATTTCAACGGAGATTAGACCTCTTTTGCGATAAATATTCGTGATTCTGATTGATCTCAAGTCCAACCAAGTGCGAAAGGTTTGCCCTACAGGACTCAGCGTGGTCTCAATATAATCTAAAAATTCAATAATATTTCAAATGGAGTGTGCGCATGGGTCGGAAAAACTGTTTATTGTTATTTTTAATCTAAACTAGACCTCATCCTGAGAATTTTGACACAAACCGCGACATTCTAGCGCGTGAAGACCTTTTTCTATGATTTTTCAAAGTTTCGAAGGTTTATGACGTCACAGTGGGCTGGTGGGTCCCGCCCAGACAGGTGGGGCGCGTGACGTCATAAACATTCGAAACTTTGAAATGTCATAGAAAAAGATCTACTCATCCAAAAAGAGAACGGCTGGTGTCAAAATTTTCAGGATGAGGTCTATTTTCCATTAAAATTTTTAAAAAATCAAGCGCATAAAACCTAAATAAAGGTACCTTTATTACGAGAGTTTTCGAGCTGGGGCAATTTTGAACATATCAACCTTCATTTTTCACCCTTTTGAAGTAACTGAAATCAACCAAAAGCTTCGCACAACTAGACTCCAAAAGGAGTCCATAAACCAAATTTCATCCAACCAAGAAAAGTGCCGCGTACGGATCCTACATACTTGAACTTTCATGGGGTTAAACTTTTTTTTTGCTCGATCACAATAATTGTTCTTGATTGAAAATAATGAACCAAAAACGGAGTTGAGAAGAATGTAGTCAATTTCCAAGTTAAATCGATTCCTAGGGTTAGGTCATCATCAGTAATAAACTAGAACTAGTTCTATATATAGGATTTCCAAGTCTAATTCGGAATTTTCCAGAACAATTTCGGAAATTTCCAAACCATATTCAGAATGAGGAATTTCACCATGTCGGAATTTCCTATTTTTGACCCCAAAATCGGATTCAGCACCTCGAAAAACCCCCTAAGGCAAACTTTCAGCCCGAACTTCCTAATTTACGAATAAACAAAACAGTGTAGAAAATACGAATGTTTAAAAAAACCGGGAAAATGACGTCATCCTGGAATAGTTCATTTATGGCCGCTTGAAGCGCTGAGATCGTGAAATCTATAGTCCCCAGATGCAAAATTTCACGAAACAGTAAAGTTCGAAATCGAAAAACTGAAGAAAAAAATAGAAAAAGCAAGATGGGGAAAATTAGGTTTCCCCTGTTTTTGTTTGATAACTTTTCTCTTAGAAAACACGATTTCGTCGTCCCAATGGGCAACACTGGGAGGAGACGGCGATCCGAACAGCCCAATCAGCGAGCGTTCCCGCTTCACATCCGTTTTCCCAGTTAGTTTTGAAATCATACATTTTGATTGTTTCCCAAAAATAACAGGATACTTATTTTCCGAAATCAGCCCGATTTTTATCTATCCCACACCATTAACTATTCAGGAAAAACGCAAACAGAATTCGGTGAAATTCCTCATTTTCTAATCCAGTTTCAGAACTTTCCAAGTCAAATACAAAATTTCCCAAGTCAAATTCAGATTTTCCCAAAACAATTTCAAAATTTTCCATTTCAATTTCAGAATGTGATCAATACTTCTGTGTGGTGACGTATGTATAATGCCTACCATTGATTTAGGCAAAGTATAAACCGGATGCAAAAAAATATGGGCTAAAGGATATCCGTTTAGTTTAACGCCCAAACACCATTACAAAAAAAGTCCTTACTTATTGCAGCCAAAAACTTTGCATTGAAGTCCTTCATTACTCGCTGACGCGGTTACATGCTTATATTACTGGCAAAGTATGAAATCCAGGCATTGTATAGAATGCCTAGTCATTGTATACAGGATGTCTACACTCAAGATGGGCATAACTTCAGGGTTCGATTTTACACAATATTTTCAACAAAAAATGTCTCCTAGCAATTTTTTCTTAACCCACTCAAAATGCCTTTTTTCCACTTCAAAGTATTTTTTCGCGTTTTCGACTTTACGTCATAAACATTGTCATCACTTCTGTTATTTACCAAGTAAATTCAAATGTAAGGATATCGTTGGAAAGAGCATTAAATTTCTAAGCTACCCAGTGTAAAACCAAAATCTTTTAGCCATAAAGCATTTCTGTAAAACTAAGTTAAAAAGCAAATTATAAATTTTTTCCCAAAATTTGATATTTTCTTATCGAAGTTTTCACTTTGAACGCCTGCTCATTTCGATGGGAGCTCTTCGGAAAAAACATGCCCAAAACGTCAGCTTTCTAACGGTCTATCAATTTTTCTTTTTAAAATTGAAATTGGAAGAGTAAATCAAGTTTGAATGCAAGAAAACGAGTGTTTTACAAGAAAATCGAGTGTTTTACGCGGTGTATGGTCTCCCTCAATCTTGACGAGTTAGGCAACATTTCCTACGTAATTTTTTACGCTAAATCCAATGGTTGCACTTCCAAATAATTCTGACTGCTAGAAAGTGGAATTTTTGAGGAAACATTGTGTAGAATCGAACCCCGAAGTTATGCCCATCTTGAGCGTAGACACCCTGTATAATGCCTGCCAAAAAGAATGCCCTTACAAACACAGTCAAGAGCAAAACTATTTCAAATCACACTTTGCCGATCAGGCATTCTACAATGCCAAGGTAAAGTATAAAATGACATTTCCTTTACACATTGCCTGGTCCGTTCGGGCATTCTTTATAATACCTATGCATTGTACACAACGTCTGATTTTAAACTTTACCGGTAACGTTTAACGGAGAAAAGATTTCTGTCGTAACCCTCGAATTTTGTAAGCACCAGTGATCCACCAGCCATACTGGTGCGGTATTTGGACACAAAAACACAAGCACTTTCCCCTCTCAATATCTAGTCATCAGCAGATCTGTGTTGTATTGAACTGAGAGTTGTTGTGTTCATTAATAATGACTACATCTTTATTAATGAGCTCTAAATTATTCATGAAAATCGATATTACCACCATTCCCATTCTCACAATGTTAGTTACTATTGTAAGTAATTCGTCTAAGGATTTATTTGAAAAAACGCTGCAAATCATTGCTCAAAGGTTTATTATTTTCTGTATAGATCACCCTTCTGTATAGATCACTGGTTCTCCATCAATAGCACCTACCACCATCTGTATTCTCCATTGACCCGCCCTCTCAAATTTCAGCTTCCTGCGTTCAACAGAAGAGAAAATGGCCTTGGAGTTCACTCAGCTGATCAGTGACCACTCATGCGCCTTCAGCATTCTCCATTGACCCGCCCTCTCAAATTTCAGGTTCCTGCGTTCAACAGGAGAGGAAATGGCCTTGGAGCTCACTCAGCTGATCAGTTACCACTCAGGCGCCTTCAGCATTCTCCTTTGACCCTGCCTCTAACATTTCAGCTTCCTGCGTTCAACAGGAGAGGAAATGGCCTTGGAGCTCACTCAACTGATCAGTGACCACTCAGGCGCCTTCAGCATTCTCCATTGACCCGCCCTCTCAAATTTCAGGTTCCTGCGTCCAACAGGAGAGGAAATGGCCTTGGAGCTCACTCAGCTGATCAGTTACCACTCAGGCGCCTTCAGCAATCTCCATTGACCCTGCCTCTCAAATTTCAGGTTCCTTCGTTCAACAGGAGAGAAAATGGCCTTGGAGCTCACTCAGCTGATCAGTGACCACTCAGGCACCTTCAGCAATCTCCATTGACCCGCCCTCTAAAATTTCAGCTTCCTGCGTTCAACAGGAGAGGAAATGGCCTTGGAGCTCACTCAGCTGATCAGTGACCACTCAGGCGCCTTCAGCATTCTCAATTGACCCGCCCTCTCAAATTTCAGGTTCCTGCGTTCAACAGGAGAGGAAATGGCCTTGGAGCTCACTCAGCTGATCAGTGACCACTCAGGCGCCTTCAGTATTCTCCATTGACTTTTGATTATGGAAATTTGATTACTGGTTACGCAGAAGGCAAAACTGTATACAAATCGAAGAAATGAACAGCGATCGCATTTTAGTCAGAAAAAATTTCAACGGAGATTAGACCTCTTTTGCGATTCACACTCATGATTCTGTTTTATCGAAGGAAAACCTTCAAGTACTCGTAGGGACTGAACGGTTTGCCCTACAGAGCTCCGGGTGGTCTCAAAAATTTTTTAAAATTCAGTACTATTTAAAATTAGTGAAAAAACGATACCTTTATTTCGAGAGTTTTCGAGCTAGGGCATTCTTGAAAATTTCAACCCTTAATTTTCACCCCTTAGAAGTGACCTACATCAACCAAAAGCTTCGCGGCACAACTAGACCCCAAATGGAGCCCATATACCAAATTTCATCGAAATCGGTCCATGGTAACTAAGAAAAGTGCCGCGTACGGCGTACGGTGTACGGCGGACGGACGGAAATTTTTTTATTCGATTTTTGGATTCTACGTACCTTGAAACGTAAAACATCAAATTTTGAGGGGGGGCTAAAATTTGTTTTTTCTTGCTCGATTCCAAAGGCTTATTATTGAAAATAATAAACCAAAATATATAGATGAAAATATTAATAAACATTGTTGTTTATATTGAATAGTGTGTCAGCCTAATTATACTACATCTTAGTGGGAGCACAGGATAAACCTACTCAATGTTTACCGCTAATCAAGTCCTACAGAGCACCAGGTGGTCGATCGTTATTACTACCACGTATTTTAAATTAATGAAAAAATAAATAAAAAATTACTAATACCTACTTATACTGAAAGTTTTCGACCTAGGACCTTTGAAAATTTCACTCTCACTTTTCACCCCTAAAGAAGTAATTGGCAATAACCGAAGTCTGATACACCAAATTTCATTCCAAGGGAACTAGGCAAAGTACCTTATTCAACAATTATTGTTGGAATCTACATACCATCGAATTTTGAAGGCGGGTGAAAATTTTTTCTCGCTGATAACAAAAATTCATTATTGAAAATAATAAACCAAAATTCCGTGAATGGAGTGTATGATAAGCACGGGGGGTGTATGATAAATCTGGCACAAGGGGGTGGAGAGAAGCTTCAGAATGCACTTCTCAATGCTACCAACCTTCGAAATAGTCATCCTTCAACAATCTACTAGTACCAAGTAAATGATATTTCCGTTATTGAGCCAATTTTCGCCATAAGAGAGGAACTTGTAATACAAAAGGACTTACCATCCCTAGTTCATAGGGAAAATATTCAACTTTGTGAGTTTCTTGAGATGGTTGAGAAGTGTGGAAGTGATAACTGTATACAGTGTATCAAACAACGATTGCAGAACAATTTATTGAAGAAATTAAGGATAATTTTAGTTCTTATAAAACAGCAATAAAATATAATTATAGTTACGTTCAAAGTTCGACGCTCTCAATAGCTTCAAGGTCCCTCTTGAGATCTTCCGTTGAAACCATTTGGAAAAGTTTGTCTTTAGTCACTGTGGCGATTTCAACGTTCTCTTCGCTCAGCTTCTCTTCCATAACTTGTTTGAGAATGAGGAGGATGAGACGTGTGGCTTCAGTGAGCGTCATGCTTTTATTATAACGCTCTTGAAGTGTTTGCGTAGCACCTTCACCCCCTGCGCCAACAGCTTTGGCGTCGAATCGAATGAAAGTCCCAGAAGGGTCTAGATGGTACAGTTGAGGGCCATTCTCGTCGACGCCAGCAAACATTATACCGACTCCGAAAGGCCTGCTGATGGCCATTTCTCCATCGCCGTCCCCTCCGAACTGAATGGCGAAATTCGAGGTGGCCTGAGCGACTGACTCGACGCTCATGCGTTCGTTGAAATTGAACCAGTGGTTCGCACATTCGACGCGAGAGCGCTCCACGACGGTTCTGGCGTCGGCCATCAGACCGCTGACGGCGCATCCGATGTGGTAGTCGATCTCGAAAATTTTGTCGACGGCTTTATTGATGATGAGGGGAGATTTGATCCTTTTTTCGACTCCCAGCACCACTCCTTCCTTGGTTGCAATGCCAATTGCGGTCGATCCCAGTTTGATTGCCTCCATGGCATATTCAACCTAAAATAATAATAATAATCAAGATTAATAATCATAATCGTAATCATAAACTAGTAACGTTAAAATATGAATCTAAGTGGTAAATACACGTATATAGATAAATTATTACTTAAGAACCAGCATTGCAAATCTAAGAATTGCCTACTTTTCAGGAGAGCGAAAAAACTTATTCCTACTCAGACTATAAGAATTTTTCTCATTTTGGTTTATTATTTTCAATAACGAACCTTTGGAATTGACCAAGAAAATTTTTTAACCCCCCCCCCCCCCTCAAAATTTAGTGTTTTACGTTTCAAGGTACGTAGAATCTGAAAATCGAATAAACAATTTTCCGTCCGTCCGCCGTACGCGGCAATTTCCTTAGTTACCATGGACAGATTTTGATGAATTTTGGTATTTTGGCTCCATTTGGGGTCTAGTTGTGCCCCGAAGTTTTTGGTTGACATTCCTAAGGGTTGAAATTTTGAAAACGCCCTAACTCGGAAAATTTTGATATAAAGGTAGGTATTGTTTTTCCATCAATTTAAGATAGTATCGAATTTTTAGAGACCACGCAGAGCCCTGTAGGACAAACCGTGTTCGGTCCCTACGCGAACTCAAGGGTTGGACTTACGATAAATCAGAGTGTGAATAGCAAAAGAGGCCTAATCTCCGTTCAAATTTTAGATGACCGAAATGCGATCGATGTTTTCCTTCATGTTGGATTGATGGTAATAATGGCGAAGCCGTGTTCTTTACAGATGAGTGATCTATATAGAAAAATAATAAACCCTTGTGTAATAATTTGCAGCGTTTTCCTCTCCTTAATGCCTCTATTTAACACTAACGTAATTAAAGATCCTCAACAGAATCCGAAATATAAAACCAGATAAATACCTATGCTGCCGTAGAGAATGTAACTGGCCCTAGACTGACACTGACAACACACAGTCTGAACTTCATTCCACACAAGAACCCTCAAGTTCTCATTAGGAACGAACGGTTGGTCCTACACAGCTCTGGGTGGTCTCATTCGATTCTAAAAATTCAATGTTATTTTAAATTGAAGAAAAAAAAACCTTTGCATTAAAAGTTTTTGAGCTAGGGCGTTTTGAAAATTTCAGCCCTTAGAAGTGACTGACATCAACCAAAAGCTTCGGGGCACAACTAGACCCCAAATGGAGCCCATATACCAAATTTCATCAAAATCGGTCCATGGGAACTAAGGAAAAGTTTCGCGTAAGGCGGACGGACGGCCAAATTTTTATTCGACTTTTGGATTCTACGAACCTTGAAACGTAAAACAACAAACATTGGGGGGGGGGAGGTGAATATTTTTTTCATTATTGAAAATAATACACCAAAAGCAGCTATGTAGTTACAGAAGGGGGCTTTGCGAGAGGCTCATTATGTGTGTAACTTGAGACTATCTAGTAGAGTCCATGTATGTAGCCAAGGATTCAAGTAATGTGTAAAAAAAAATACTGTATTATCTAATGATTTATTTATTACCTACTGAAATGTATAACAACAATTTATTTAACGAGATGGAACGATTTTGCAAAGATCCAACCCTACAACACAGGCTAAGCTAACGTCGGGTAGGAAATATGAGCAAATAATCTCATCCCTTCATGCATTTTTCTTCTTGTAAAATTGTACAAAATGGCGACAAATAAACATATTTTTTTATCTATCTATCTAATTTCTGTAATGGGATCAGAATGAAAATTCCTGAATTTCACAAACATTTCCATCTTTTTAAGGTTCTTTAAGTTCTTTTTAAGGTTATTTTTTCAGCAATGAGGAATTTCACCATGTCGGAATTTCCTATTTTTGACCCCAAAATCGGAGTCACCACCTCGAAAAACCTCCTAAGGCAAACTTTCAGCCCGAACTTCCTAATTTAAGAATAAACAAAACAGTGTAGAAAATACGAATGTTTAAAAAAACCGGGAAAATGACGTCAGTCTGGAATAGTTCATTTATGGCCGCTTGAAGCGCTGAGATCGAGAAATCTAGTCCCCAGATTCAAAATTTCACGAAACAGTAAAGTTCGAAACCGAAAAACTGAAGAAAAAAATAGAAAAAGCAAGATGGAGAAAATTAGGGTTCCCCTGTTTTTGTTTGATAACTTTTCTCTTAGAAAACACGATTTCGTCGTCCCAATGGGCAACACTGGGAGGAGACGGCGATCGGAACAGCCCAATCAGCGAGCGTTCCCGCTTCACGTCCGTTTTCCCGGTTAGTTTTGAAATACAAAATTTTGATTGTCTCCCAAAAATAACAGGAGACTTATTTTCCGAAATCAGCCCGATTTTCATCTATCCCACACCATTAACTATTCAGGAAAAATGCAAACAGAATTCGGTGAAATTCCTCATTGTCCTGACGATGCCTACCAGTGGCGAAAGCTAGCTCGACAATGACATTATGTCATGAATGTATGAATCAAACTGAGGATCTGCCGCTTTTTTCCTCCCCTCGCCACACACCTGTGTAATAACTACTACTCTTTTGCTACTCTAGAGCACAACAATAGAAGATTCGTTTTTCCTGCACTTGCTAACCTTGAGTGAATCTTCCCCTCTTTGTTCCAGGATAGTACATCAGTAAAGAATGCATTCAACTGAATTTTACACGATTTTAATGTTAGAGTCGAATAATTTAATTTCTACGGAAAACCTCGTGTCTTATTTGGATAGGTAGATGAGTAACCAATGGGAAACTTGAATGGTGGTTATACATTTCTAAGTTGATGAGCGTGGGATACCATGTGCCCATTGATTGAAATTATGTTGACGGTTCACATGGTGACTCCCATTTCATACCGTTCAAATTTTGCCATTTGAATTACCTCAATTGAGGGTTTTTCGAAAAGTTGCTAAACATACTGTTTGCAGATCGAAAGAATGCGGATGGTTTGGTGAGGTGTCCATGTGTATTACAATTCCAAAAACATCGAGCTTCTTCTACTTGCCAGCCACTCAAGCCAGGGAAAATGAGACCGAGGGTTGTTGACTACCGACCAATGATGAAAAAGGATTGGTTTATTACAGGCAAAACAAAACAAATACAGAACACTAATACAAAATAAAACAGGTTCCTTACCCTTGGGAAAGTCTTATCAATTGAGAGAATGTATTTTCATTCATTCATTCATGTAGTACATTCATTCATTCAAAAATAAAATCACGCTTCCAGTACCTAAAGGATGATGCTTCTTTCAAATTTTAAAGGTGAGAGAAGGGTAAAGAAGAGCAAGTGAACTCACATTCGAGATAAAAATCCTTCCTAACAATTGGCTGAGTGGAGAGTTGCTCGATGCCTGAATTATGATTACTGTGGCTCGGCCCTTTCTTAATTTCTTAACAGCCTGACTTAACAGGCTACCTAAGATTTTGGAACAGGTAGTCGTCTATGTTAGCAGGTATGCCCTTCGGGAAATTGGCATTTCTTTCTATCTGCGAACAGTACATTGGATACTACAATGCCCAAAGAGTGGAACTGACTGAAAAATGAAATGGGGTCTTTCAATTTTCGTGTTGAAACTGGGAAGTTATTGGGGTTGAAATTGCAAGATCTATAAAATATCACATGGGGCAGAAAATGGCACAGAACTTGAACATATTAAAACGTTTCAATTTATATCAAAACGCATAAATACCACAATGATCTAGAGGAGGGAAAATTTGACAAAAATCACAGTAGGTACTGTTGATTTTTAAATATTACGGTTCTTCAGTAGAACAATGAATGTTTTTCAATGAAGTATATTTTTTGGTTCATCATTTTCAATAATCAACCTTTGGAATAGACAAAGAAAAAAAAGTTTACCCCCAACCCCCTCAAAATTTGTTGGTTTACGTTTCAAGGTACGTAGAATCCGAAAATCGAATAAAAACTCGACCGTCCGTCCGCCGTAGGCGCCACTTTCCTCACTTACCATGGACCGATTTTGATGAAATTTGATATGTGGGCCCATTTGGGGTCTAGTTGTGCCCCGAGGCTGACGTTATAAAAATGCCCTAGCTCAAGAAAAAATCGATATACTTTCCTAAAGGAATGGTTTTTTCATCAATTTATGATAGTATTGGATTTTTAGAATCGAATGAGACCACCCGGAGCTCTGTAGGTCCAACCGTTCGCTCCTTATGAAAACTTAAGAGTTGGGATTACGATAAATCAGAAACAAGAGGGTGAATCGCAAGAGACCTAATCTCCGTTCAAATTTTACCTGACCGAAATGCGATTGCTGTTCGTTTCTTCGAGTTGTACTCAGGTTTCCGTCCTTAGCAACCATTTTTTTTAAATGAGCGTGAAGCGTTTATTTCATCAAATTAAACTTGATTGTGAAGCGAAATTAGGTTGATAGGTAGTGACAATTTGCAGGCGAGTGATCTATCAGAAAAATAATAAGGAAACCTTTGTGTAATAATTTGCAGCGTTTTTCAATATCTACGTAGCTAGTACCAACGTTTCTTGTGATTCCATACATTCATAACGATATCTCATACTATTCTCCTATACGTACTGAATTGGATTAAATTCCCACGAGTGAGTAGGTGTTTTCATTGTAGCTTGCAACCGAATGGACGGTAGGTACATAAATAAATTAAATACATAGCCCATACAACAATTGAAAAAAAGAGAGATCTACTAGGACATCCAAACTTGGTATTGTTGCAAGGGTGAGAAAATTTCTCACAAAAAATTTCTCAATACCACCATTTAATGGTGGATGGAATTTTTAAATGCTCTAAGCTCAACGTCGAGGGTGAGGTTTTAAAATTTCAAGTTTTGGAAGAGCATGATGTGACCACCTGGAGCCAGCACAACCTACAGTTCTCGTCTTTACGTTCCATACAAGAGATAAATTTAGGGGAAAACTGAACTATCACGTAATCTCTAATGAGAATGAGAAGCCGGATCGATAGAAAGCGAGGAAATATTGTTATTCGAGCTGGTCCCTTATTTCACCCATGAGTAGTTGGTTTATTGTCGCCGAATGGCAGATGGTTTATACAAGGGCATAAAAAGGGCCTAGAAAGGGCTCCGGGCGAGACATAATATCCACCAAATTTGTGGACATTTCCCCAGTTACTCTGGTCCTCTTTTAGTGTCACCAGAGTTGGATGAACCAATCGGTGAAAATAAATCATGTTGAGCCTAGACGGAGTACCCAGATACGAGGTATTATTATCCTTGTAATTAGTGTCAAAGAACTCTAAAACCTTATTAAGTGTGGGTACCTACACTACTCCCTACCCTACGTTTGTGTTTATTAAACACACTAGATTACTTTAATAATACTAGAAGTATCCCGCCTGTATGTACAGATCATGTGCGAGATATTGTCAACCAACTGCGTCATATGTAGTGATCACGCCGCAATAACCTACCTGTAGCCAAGTGCATTCTAATAGTTGAAATATGGGAGGATACAGCACGGAAGAATCTTACACACCTAACTTGAACCTGAACGAAAGAAGAAAGACTACACAAAAGAGAAATTACCCGTTTCTCTCCCACAAATGCCGGCCTTCGAAGATCTTACCAATGGGCTTCGGTAACTTGGAACTAGTTCAAGTCAAGTGAATGGACCACATATTTGTAATAAAACGAGTGACCGTGAACATTCATATGTGTATTATTAGTTTACTAGGTAGGAAATTACAAAGGAAATAATCAGAAGTTGAGAATTAGCGGTTACATACCTGAAACAGTCTTCCTTCCGGAGAGAATGTGTTGACACCTCTGTCGTACTCAGATCGCGTGAGAAACATCTTGGAGTTTTTCCGGAGAATAAATACAAGAAAACTTGTGTTCGAGATTGAAAACTAGAATGTAAGAAGCAAGAATGAAGCCGATATTATCACTGTAAAAGCTCTAAACTTGCAAGCTAACCATTACAAGACGGGACAACGGGAAAGGTTAGCATGACAAACAGAACGGAGGTATTGATCCAAGGCCTTCTTTATCGCGGAGAGGGGAACTACGGAAGTGAGCTCTGTTGGCGTATTCTGAAACTACACTTGCCGCCTTTGGGGAGTTCGTTCGCTCGGCTTCGCGCCTCAACTGCGCATTCGTCGCAACTCGGGAGTTTCGGGAATTCGTGGAGACCTGGAAATATCGTTTTCAAGAATTTCCACCGCGTAGGTCAGGTTGGTACGATAATTTTCCTCACTTCACAGATCATTCGACCACTCTTGAATTAGGAACAGAAGAAATTTTAAATTTATTACACCTGTGAATTTGAAAAATCCTGAATTTGATCAATATTCATACAAATAATTAAGGGGAAAGCTAGAAAAAAATTTAGGATATTGTTATAACAAAATTTCACTTCTTCATAGGTTAACCTCATCAATTTGTGATCACTTCGAGAAAAAATCATCAAAAACAAGGCCTCGGGCGTGATCTGCAACTTTCTCTTGTTTTAATTGGTTACAGCAGGATTTCAAAGCGCATAACGAATGATTTTGGGTTTACGATGTACGGCAGTTCATTGGTACGTACTTTTTCAGCGTCTGCTGAAAACATTGACTTTAATACTAGGTTATTTTGAGAACGAATCATGGTTTTTACGAATATTGGTTAATGTTTTCCAGTGAACACTTTCTTTTTCTTGGCTTATTTTATTATTTCTAGCCTAATTTATAGGTTGGTACCAACACCTATAAGAAGGTAGATGCATAAGATAAGTCCTAGTTGCCTACCTTATCAAACAGCCTAAGTAAGTCAAATTGTTCCATATATTTCAAATGCCAGGAGAGAGGATTTCACAAATGGACGAAACAACCTTTTCAAGCAAAAAAAAAAAAAAAAAAAAAATTCCCCAAGGTCGAAATTTTCACTCGCTTTTTACGTTTTAGAAGAATCCTGGATCCTGTACAATTTTGGTTTTGTGACTGTTAATGTGTTTGTATGTTTGTCAAATAGGTCTGTGTCTCTTTGTAGCGGGAAAAACTATATAAATTTATTGTTCGATTTCGATGAAATATTCAGGGATTATAAAGGTTGGAGTGTGGATGGTCCCCCACGAAAATTCACCCCGGGTATATAGTAGCCTCTGCGCAAGCTCAAAGGTAAAACCCGTGTAACTTATAAAGGTGTACCTAACTTCTTCATTTTTCACACAAAATCGATGACATTTTCAGGAATTGTACTTAGAGATTGACGTTTTGAGATTATCTACTATACTCTGGACCATCAATATAATATCGTTATGGATTAGGTTATTCAATTATTGATGATTAATGGGTATTGTATACATCCTTAGGAACTTACTACCTGGGTAAAACGTGAGACAAATTTTTCATCAAAACAATAAAGGAATTCACAAATTGGGTCGGTTACGGGGTGCTTGTTCATTAATTGGAATATAGACACTTTAATGAAGGCCCTTCTAATGAAGTTCGAACTATTTATACTTAGTATAATCCCCAATAAATGTTGTTCTGCATTAAATACTACACAAGAAAAAAAGTACAAAAATATAAAGTCGAAATCACGACAATGAAACTTCAAAGTCTGTTTTCAGGGGGTCTCAGTCGTTCTTCGTTCCGGGTTAGTATTACCCTAAATTATAGGCGCTCAAACTTTTAAAAAGGAACCTAAATTTGAAATTTTCAAGGATTTTCGAAATTCATTAGTGCACGGCCTTAGAGAATTGAAAAACTGAAATATTGCCGCTGGAATCATCAAAATTGAACAATAATTGTCAGAGAAAATTAAAAAAAAAATCTTTTATTCACTGACCCTTAAAATATCCTTGAAATAACTACCTAAGAACTGACTACCCTTAAAATATCCTTGCAGAAAACCTCCATCTCCCGTTTATTCAGTTAGGTTTTTTGCCATTTTTTTATGGGAATTATTGTTTGATTTTGATGATTCCAGCGGCAATATTTTAGTTTATCGATTCCCCAGACTGATGCAAAATTGAATTTCGAAAATCCATGAAAATTTCAAATTTAGATACAATTTGTAGAGCTTGAGCGCTGGTAATTTAGGGAAAAACTAACCTGGAACTAGGAACGAACAGCGATCGACTGAGACCCCCCCGTATTCACTAATTGGTGAGGTCACTCTATATTATAGAAGCATCCTAAGTAAGTTTTTATGAAGCTAGTTTTCATCATATTACTCTCCAATATTATGATTTTTTTTTGTTTTTTTAATCTTCTACGTATCTTAGTACATAGGTAAAGAAAGTATTTTCATCTTGATCAGAGCAACTTTCGCGAGTTGGGCTTTCGATGATACTTCATCTCCCCAGAGTTCCTTGATTTTCCATTATAAATTACAATCAAGAAGTACCTACCATTATCCAGCAGGTTTTCCTGGATTGCCGCAAACTTCTTTGTACATCAGTATATCGCATGAACAAGAACTGATCAGGGCGTGAAGAAGCTGCGGACGTCTTCATCATTTCCTTTGTATCGTGCTGCTTGCTTCAATAGAATTTAACCAATCAATGTACTTCTTAATCACTCGCATTCGTTGTTACCAATAGGATGCAGACTTACTTCGAGAAACATCAATGTACACCAGTTTGTTATTGATTCGGAGTTACAATGGTGATAAATACACAATAATGAAACATCAACGGTATTTAGGTACACTACGTTTGTATTTTTGTTAGTGTTTATGTCTTATTAATTAATAGGATCGAAGTATTTTAATAACAAGGTATGCAATCGGGATCGCCTGAAGAAATAAAACGAGAGGGACGTCCATCGCGGGTGTTGGGATCAGTGGCTGACGACTTTGAAGTTCGAAGGAGAACATCCCTCAGATCCTCACGCCTCCGCACTGACCAAGACAACGTT
Organism: Apolygus lucorum; assembly: GCA_009739505.2. Classification (NCBI taxonomy): domain Eukaryota; kingdom Metazoa; phylum Arthropoda; class Insecta; order Hemiptera; family Miridae; genus Apolygus; species Apolygus lucorum. Next base: position 41,744,809 of record CM019180.2, read on the forward strand.
AGTTTCTTCAGACTCATAACAGTTAGTGGATGGCTGTTGCTGGTCACTAAGCTTATACTGGCGGTAGTCGTGGAAAAAGTTGCACTTGAAAATACCATCGAAAGTCACGTTGCAACTGCCGGACTTCTCTTGAAAGATACACTTCGTAGATTATACTGCAACTACGGCATCAACTTGTTGATTGGCATAGCGCTAGGAGTGATATCAGACCTCTGCGGGAGTAAGAAGATGATAATGGTGCTGGTGCTATGTTTGAGCATTGGTTATTATTTTTACATGGTCGTGGGAGGTCTGGAACCGACAACATCTGAGAATCCAGAGTTCGAGAACAAGTGGCCGTCAGTTTTTCTTCAAACCTCGCTGCACTCGATACGAGGAATAGAGACAGCAGCAATGTTGGAAAGTCTTAAGTCGTCTAACCATAAGCTTTTATACGCGTACACTTTTCTCAAAATTATGGTAGAAGGTCTTGGAAAAACAATTTATGTTGCAATCTATGTATCGATTGCTTCTTCTGAGAACTCGGCAGTGATTTGCAACTTCACATGTCTTTTCTTATGTATGGTCGTATTCTTCATTTGGATACTCTTTGCAACTAGCTTGAGAAGGTCCGGCAGTTCGAGAATACATATGATCAATATGCGTAGAACCATTGTTGCCTTGATGTGGAAGATGAAGCTTATCAGACATAACAAAAATGCTGTCGACAGAAAAATAGATCGAGTCTCTTCATTCTTCATGTCAAAACATACCTACACACCAATGAGACTGCTATATTTAAGTTTGTTTATCATACCTGCAATAACAACAGGTTTCCTGTATCATGCACCGATTAACATTTTCAGAGGACCCTTTTCACGACTCCTCGGTTCGCAATACAATACGTTGGATATACTGGATCTTTCTCAAAGGGCGTTGATTTTAGTGATGCTACCATTGGTTGAATTCGTAGTCGTCCCTTTCATCCTACGACAGATCCTGAGACAAAAAATTACTTTCGTCATCCGCCTGGCATGTTCCATGATCACAGGAGTGGTTGCTTATATGTACGGGATTGTCGTGGTCAGAATGCTGATGGCTCGAGGATCGCCGCTCCCAGACAATTGGACATCTGGAGTGAGATTTGTGAACGCCCTCAACTACAGCGTCGTTATACGCCCAACTGACAAATCGTTCTCCAGTGGGATTGTTCAAGCCAAAAGCGATCTATTGCTGACGTATGTGAGATCAGGCAAGAATTACATTCCAGTCAGAGAGGTTTTCGAAGTCCAGCTTGAATCTCAATTCAAATACGTCACCGCAGTTTCTTTGGAAGGTGAAGAATGCGTGTCGTATTTCGTTACTGATTTCATGGAAATCCAGAGAGTCCCCGGTGTCGATCCGATTTTCGAAGGACCTCCGGGAACGAACTACCCGTTAAAAGCAAGAATGTATTTTGCAAATTTGGATCCTGAGCTATCTGTCCAATTAGTATTGACATTTCAACACTCAACCTTCCACGATAATCAAATTGACGAACCCGTGATAATTGAAGTTTCAGGAGGAAATAAAAGGACTTTCCAAATTAACACCGGAACTTACATCTTGACGATTGCACATGTAGATGTATCAAAATCGTACACTTTCGGCCCAGGAGGGGTATATGGAGTCATATACAGCCCAGAAGTCAAGGAAGAGACGCTGAACTACATGGTTGTTCAAATAAGTCGTCCGAAGGAATTCAGCATCGTATTCGCTTTGGTTTATGATTGCCTAATATGGATAGCGATTAGCTTTGTTGTTGTGTTCATGGAGGTATTGGTATTCCTCAAATCGCCTCACAATTGTCGATCATTAGCATTCAGTTTTTATTTCTTTTTCATCGGAGGATTTCTCCCACTCTGCCATTATGGTCTCGACCTTGCCATCAACAAAAGTGGCTATGTTGGGTGGTGGGCTTTGATATTGTACCTGACAGGATACGTAACTATGTGTTTAATAACGTCATTCATTGTGGTTAGAAATAGAAAATGGTTTTCTCTCAAAGGCGAAGATATGGCCAGAACTTAGGCTAGACGGTCACCTGAGCGAACAGTGAATTCTGTCACAAGATTGTGTGGTTTACAAGGGCGTCGTCGGAAAGAAATCGCTCTGGGACTCTGCATCGAAGGTTTATCTGTGGTCGAATAGCACTCGGAACTCTCTTCCAGTATGCTATTCTTTACCATTGAGAAATTTCGGTACCAAATACAACAGTTTTTGAAACCATCGTCGTTGCCTTGCTCAGCAATCTACAGAAGGACCAATGTACAATGATGGCACAACATCTCGAGATGAGAAAGATGCAGCTCCGCAATAATTGAAAAGAAACTACTAAAAATATGTCTATACTGTCATGGTGCATTACTAGGAATACGTATGGATACTCATGTTGGAAGTTCTATTTTCCAGCCTTCCCTACAAAACGCCGAAGAAACAAAATTGAACAACTCTCCTCAACAATAAATTAATCAGTAGGTACCCGTTGTGTAACTTGTGGTTCGTTCTTAATCGTCAATCAACTTATTTTAAAGTCATGCAAATACTGACCTTTTCTATAACGCAGACTAGGTTGATGGTCCCTCCTAAAACGACGTGGTACTCCGTCGCCCCCACAATAAACGCCTCTGGTACGACAATTTCGAGGTTGACAAAATGAGACATGATGCCTGCCCCTGTCGACACCTGCGAAAAGAGAAAAAATAAAATTCAAATGAGCAAGAATGCGATTCGAATTACGCATTATTATCATTACCGTGCTCCAAATTTTATGGAAGTCTCTTTTTACATACAATGTAAGTAAGTACATAACATCAGAACCTAGAGGGCCTAAAACAAATTTTTTCAAGGCTATTGGAGTTTGTGAAAGTTTATTATAGAGAGGTTTAACTCCAATTGGATCATGGTATCACTAGTGTCACCGAAAACATCTTAGGAACTCCATAGATATCCCTAAGTGTCATCAGATTAACCAAAATTAAATTGCAATTTCAAATTTTATGGGCAGAAGAACTTTTTGTGGGCTATTGGAAGTCTCAAAATAATTATGACAAAATTTTCCAAGGAAATCGATGACATTTTTTTTGTCAACATCATTTTTTGACTGGTAATAACTTACAAAAAATGGTTTAAAAGCTTCAGCTCTGTCCATTAATTTTCAAATTGCAATTTCAATCTAGTTAATCTGGTAACAACTTGGGACAGCTGTGGAATTTCCAAGATGTTTTCGGTGACACTTGTGACACCATGGTCCAATGGGGGGTACACCTGATATAAAAAATTTTTAATCGAAAGTAGACCTCATCCTGAGAATGTTGACACCAGCCGTTCTCTTTTTGGATGAGTACCTATATCTTTTTCTATGATTTTTAAAAATTCGAATGTTTATGACGCCACGCGCCCCTCCCGCCAGGGCGGGACCCCCCAGCCCACTGTCACGCCATAAACATTCGAAACTTTGAAAAATCATGGAAAAAGGTCTTCTCACGCTAGAAGGTCGCAGATGGTGTCAAAATTCTCAAGATGAGGTCTACTTTTGTTTAAAAATTAGAAAAAAAAATCAGGTGCAGCCCCTATTAGGATTAATTGAATTCGGCGTTGGAGGTGAGGTTACTAGGAAGGCCAGTTATACTCGAGTATGTATTGTGTTTGAACAATTTCTTAATTAACCTCAGGAATCTTTTCGAAATGGTCTAAACGTATTTCCACGAAGGAAATGTTGTTAACCTTAAAACCTAGGAGACATTGCTCAAATTGAAAATCTCAAATTTCTACGAACAAAAAAATAATGGTAAATGATTTTTTACTCTGTATTTAGCATCACTGTTTATTTTCGGTCGCAGAAAGTACCAACTTCGTTGAAAGATCCACGATGAAAGCAAGTACTTTACGATGTGGCATAATGTCGACTATGCGTCTTGAGAATGAAATATTTTTTGTTTTTTATCATGATAAAACCCGACACGAAACAAAGTACAAGGTAGAAGCTCCCAGACAACACCAGGGAGAACAACCCACTACGTACACCACCGTGTTGCTGTCCTAGGTACTCGGAAACAATATTCGTCATTTCGACAGAGCTCACATTCACAAAGAAATAATAAACGCTGAAGGTGAAGGAGCGAAGAGAATAAGGGGATTTGAGGAATACAAACACTTCGATAATTATCACGACAAATGCAAAAGAAAACCATATAAAAATTTCCATAATTATGCCGTGAATCATTGAAAGCGAAGTAGGAGGAACAATTTGAAAAATACTGGTTGATGACGTAGTTTCTTTCACATTCGGAAGGTATATTATTCCGTATACACCTCCAGCACCAAATTCATAGATTCTTATGAAGCTTGTGTGTTTAATCCTCACGAAATAAAACCCCGGGAAGATACAGAACACGTGTCTTTTTCCAGCCAGAACAACGATTTCCATTTCACTTTGATCAACTCTTCCATCACTGACGACTTTCGAGCGATGATAAGTCAAAACCAGCCTCATGGCCAACTCGGTGTCGAAATTGGCGAAATAAACTCTTGTCATGGTCGGGTCGTTGGTTCCAGGGGGTCCTTCAAATATTGGATCGACACCCGGTACCCTTCGGATTTCCATGAAGTCTGTTATGATATAAGTGACACAACTTTCCTGTTCAATAGATATTCCTATGACGTAATCGTAGCTGGACTTTAGTTGAATTTGGAGTATCGATTTGATCGGAGCTCCAAAATATGGACGTACGTACGTCATTACTTTTACACTATTTGCTTCGACGACTGCACTATGATGAATGCTATCAACGGGTTTCAAAGTGATATCCTTATCCAGGGCATTAACGAACCTCACTTCGTATGTCCATGTTGTTGGAATACCAGGTTCTTCTAAAAGTATAGCCTTCATAATGAATATCCCATATATGTAAATCGCGCACCCCATGAACATTGACACGAGTAGTCGTAGAGTAAAAGTGACTTGCAAACGCCTGAAGATTCTCTGTAAACAAGGAAATAACACTAATTCGATGAATGGAATGGATATTACCAACGTGACGTTTGGTACGATCTCTGTTATATCGACGTAGTTCCACTGCAGGGCTGAAAGACGTTTGAATATATCTCTAAACATCATAGTCGATTGAGTCATGAAACTTGCCGCCATAACTGGTATTAAGATCAACATAAATCTCAACAATTTTGCCGAAACATCGAGCCTGTCTCTATGTTCTCTGTTGTGGACTGGTTTCCCTGTCCTATTCTTCATCATCTGTACCTTAGCTTGCTTCACCTTCATCCTTGATAGCATGAGAAAACCGACGTAATAGAGTACTTTGAAGAATCCTACCCGCATTTGAGGAAGTTTCAGGCTATCAATGAGCAACCAAATGAAAAATATTACAGTGGAAGTGAAGAAGCATCCGAAATTCAAGACAACGCGTTCTTGGTTGACCGTAACTACAAAAAAGACGAGGTACAAAAATTCACCCGTAGACGAAGCGACGAGTTTCAACGTAGCGTAAAAAAACAGAACCTCATATTCTTCTGTGGCAAGGCTCTCATACATAGCAGCAATGGCGACCCCTTGCATACTATGAAGAGCCAATTGCAAGTATAGCTGTACCTTCCAGCTCAGTGCAATTTCATCAGAATGCCACACTTCGGTCATGGCTATGTAAAAGTGAAATACAATATTTGCAAACATCACGCTCAACATTATGCACTTTTTGCCGATCAAACAATCGGCAATTAGACCCACAACTATTCCAATCAACAAGTTCAGAGACCAGAAATGTAGAAATGATCGTTTTGTGTCTCTCACCAGTAGACCCTTTTGCGCAACAGAGAACTCGTTTTGGTGTTCGAAAGAAATTTTCTTGGACAACAAAGACACCAAAACTTCGCCGAATAGAAACAACCATCCACTCTTTGTTATGCAAGTAATGACAGATTTCTTTTCCAAGTCTTGTTGAATTTTGTAAGTATCATCGATGTTGTCAGAAACCATCTCTGCACTCAAGGGCCCCGAAAATCTCCGGTGATCCTTCGATAAACTCCTCATGTTGGTAGAGTTAATCTTCTTGCTTCAATGTCTTCTCTCTGCGCATACGACTTGGGTATATTTGACAACAAAGTACTGAGAAGAGTGAGACAAAAATGAAAATCCGATGTTGTGTCTTATCCCAGAGAATTGTTGTTGGAGCGCTAGATACGAGGGTGTGATTAATTATAACACAATTTCATGGAGACAATCCAGTTAATTTATTTTGCCTGAACGTAATTTGAATTTATTGTAATCCAGTACCTATGCAGGCAAGCAGATTTGAATTCTTGCTTGAATCTGTTTCTTTCAATCTATCATCTGAACTTTCATCTGTTTACGTAGGCAGTCCCTCTAAGTTCACATACCTATTCAAGGTGAAACACATAAAAAACACGAAATATGTAGTTTACGGTGCCCTGCCTGGTGGCACCACTATCAGTTCCATGGTGGTAAAGAGAATACCTAATTCATGAAAATCCGGAGGTATAATGAGAAGTTGTCCTCAATTTCAAAGCTTGGGTACAATTAGTAACCTGTAAGGGAGCCGAAATATTTAAAATCGGATATATTGTGAATATTATCCCCCCACTCGCCCCCTCTCCTTACTAATTTAGATACTCTGGTGAAATAGTGTGCAATTTGAAAGATTTTGAGTAAAAAAAAGAAACATAAATCGGTAGGAAATTGAGGCCTGGGTCTGGGCCCAAAAAAGCACGGTTTTTAATCATTCCCCCCCCCCCCCTTTCCACCCTTTAAAAGGCAAAATTCGAAATTCCGACGACGTAGTACACAACTAGATAATTTTCCGCGACGAATAAAAAAACCACGAAAATCGGTTGGAAATTGAGGCTTGGGCAAAATACACATGATTAAGCCCGAAAACGCACGTTTTTTGAGCATTAGCCCCCCTTTCCCCCTTTTAAAAGGCAAAATTCGAAATTCCGGCCACGCAGTGCACAACTAGATAGTTTTCCGCGACGAATAAAAAAAGAACCACGAATATCAGTTGAGAACTAAGGCCTGTGCAGACGACACAAGATTTTGTCATATACACACACAGACATACACCTATGATTTTTTGCAGATTTGGATTCAGAATGGTCTAAAACGGATTAGTGTGTGGTTATTCTTTTTACTGTTGAGTGTTGTCCAACTTTACCCTAGATCAATGGCTTAAGGACGCCCAAGTCTTACTGTGGGACGTCGTAAAAAATCGTGTACAATCTCACTTTTTATGAATTGCAGGCTTTCTGAAATCATGATAATTTACTCCTCCGAATGGTTTGCCATGAATGAATTGGTCGTAAATGATGGAAAAACGCTATGTATGTTTTTTGGCTTGGGGGTGGAAACCCCACTAATATAAGTATACTGGGAGTTCGATTGGATCCAAAACTCCTCGGGGGATACATTGCGAGAAACTGGTGAAATCGCTGTTAGTATTACTTTTTTATTGCGAAGACTACAAGACGACTTGCCAAGAAACTCCGTAGTCTGCGCATATCATGCCATATTCCATAGTCGGATGGAGTATTGCTTGCTTAGTTGGGATCACTCGCCGTCTGCTGCAGTTGTATTTGCAGAGCCATACGTGCTGTTGCTCGAGCTGGCTATCGCGCTGATTGCAAGGGTATTTTTGCGGATTTGGGGGTCCTCACTCTACCAGGCCAATACATACATGAGTGCCTGATGGATGTTGCTAAACACCCCGAAGCTTATGCTAAGCCCTCTCATTCATATAGTACTCGCGGCGCACATTTGTTTTCAGTGCAGCACAAAATTCAATTGGCTCGTGGTGCCTCAAATTTTATAAAGTCCTTGCTGACGACATAAAAGCCTTGAATCTACTAAATTAAAAACAAAAAATAAATAGAATGAAAAAACTTTGAAACTTAAAAAAAAATCCTAATATCTATGGCACCTTATAATTTTGACGAGTATTTCGATATGATCAGTAAACAGTGCAATTTTAGATTTTAGTTCCGAAATTCTATGTTTTATCTACTATTCAAGTTTTTCTAGGTCCAGCTTACATAAATCTATGTTTAGTCTTACTTTGTGATATTCTTGTGATTCTTGTAAATTTTGCTGTGATATTAGGATGGGGATTTTCTAATATAATGTTAATGGTAATGTTGTTTTGTGAGTGGTTTCTGTTGTCATTACTGATGCATTCCTTTTAATACTTCTCTGGTCATTTGTTATGATGAGTTACTAGTCATTTAGTTGAAATCCACTCTAGTCACTTATGTTCATGGGGGTGTCCTAGTCGGTCCGGGGGCGGCCCCCCCTTGTTGGTTTTTTACCATTGCACTTTTGAGCGTATGTCGGGAACCGCCATGGTGGGTGGGTCCGGCCTTAGTGCATGGGTGGCTTTTTAGTTGTTTTTAATTTTTTTTTTTTTTGCAGGCCCTTTCCTTTTTCTCACTAATTTGTTGTTTCACTGTTTGTTGTATCACATTGTTTTATTGTTACTTATAGGCTCTAAGATTTTTGACCATTGTTAATGCAAACTTATTGTTAAAAACAAATAAAACATATTCCAAGTTATTTGGTATTAGGAATAAAATTTGAAGCTTTGAAATGCTCTCCTGTAAAATTCCAGTTTTTGTACTTACTACCTACCTTCTACATACCAACTTCACAATCAAGTTTATTTGAAAGAAATAAACTCTTCACATTTAGTTTGAAGAAATAGGGAGTTTTGGGTGCCTTTGTGAGGAAATTTGAATACTGGTTGCAAAGGACGCAAAACTGAGTACAATTCGAAAAAAACGAACGATCGCATTTTGGTCAGCTAACATTTAAACGGAGATTAAGCCTCTTTTGCGATTCGCATTCGTGTTTCTGATTTATCCTAAGTCCAACCCTCAAGTTCTCATACGAAACGAACGGTTGGCCCTTCAGAGCTACGGGTGGTCTCATCCGATTCAAAAAAATTCAATACTATCTTGAATTGATAGAAAAACAATATCTTTATATAAAACTTTTTGAACTAGGGCGTTTTCAAAATGTCAACCCTTATTTTTCAACCCTTATACGTGACTTCGGGGCACTACTAGACCCCAAATGGGGCCAATATACCAAATCGGAAAGTGCCGCGTACGGCGGACGGACGGAAAAATGTTTATTCGATTTTTGGATTCTACGTGCCTTGAAACGTAAACCAACAAATCTTGAGGGAAGGTTAAATTTTTTTTTCTTGGTCGATTCCAAAGGTTCATTATTGAAAATAATAAACCAAAAGAAGCGATTCACCCTTGTGTTTTTCATTTTTGTTTATTCTTTTTCCAACCCTTTTCATTCTAGGGAGCGAACGTATAGAGCTCTGAGTGGTATCATTCGATTGTAAAATTTTAATATTCTTTTATATTGATGAGGAAACAATATTTTAATATTTAAAGTTTTCAAGCGCATTTTGAAAACATCAATCCCTAATTTTCCCCATTAAAAGAAGGCCACGCACTAATAAATTTTTCTATTTCGGTCCATGGTAACTGAGGACCGAAATGTCGAAATGTTTTGTGCCGCCTGTGGTGAAACTACAGCAAATTGCGGGGGTTTCAATTCTGTTCATTGCTCGATATCAAAGGTTCATTATCGAAATAATGAACTAATATCCATAGTACAGAGAATATTCTAACAAAGTCCTCATGAACTGAGAGAGAAAATGTGGGTTGTGTTTCTGTTGGAGGTGAGAATAAAACATATAAAGGAGGGAGGGGATAAAATTAAAATTTTACTAACGTTTCTCCTGGTCGAACGGCTGTTAGCGATGACTGCAGATAACCGTGCTGCTAGCGCACTCTCTTTACAGAGACAATAATTTATTAACTGAGAACCATGACTTTCTCAAAACGCTGGAGGCTCTTGCGATGAATTTCATGAGTAAAAAGTTCGGTTCAACAGAGGTTAATCTCACCCAATGGTGGAAGTTTTAAATAAAAAATGTTCTCGAAGAAGTTTCCGTTGCATTTTTAAAATATAATTTAAGTTGCAAAACCACACTTTCGAAAGAAAGTTTCTGTTTTAGAGTGTTTCATGTTTGTTCAATGGAATCAACGTGACCTAGATGGTGAAAAAACGTGAAAAAATGTTTGAAGATGTAGGTATGATTTAATTTTGAATCTTCATAACCTCGAATTATTATTGCCATTTAGAACGAGGGGATGCTCTCTTACGCCTAAACGATTCCTGTGTAAGATGGGCAGCTCGTTGTTACCCTTTAGTGTGTAATTTTGGGCTGGTTTAGTCCAGCTCGGCAGTACAGATGATACCTCTGCTGCAATGTAGTATGGTGACAGTGTAATACACATCATACCATCACATCACCATCACATCATACCATCATTGATCCATTTTCGTATCGTTATCAGTGTCAGTTGTGTCAGTTTTTCGAATTCCTTTTTTTGCTGATTCCTGTGGTTTGTTTAGAGTTTTCCGGTTTTCGTCGTTCTGATCCGTTTTGCTGATTATTTTCATCACCTACCTATTGAGTTATTACACATCATCACTTTGAGCCGCAACTAGCGTTTTACTCCAGTATTTCTCCAGACTCAAGTACCTTCTTAGATGTATCCCAGTGCAACGCAGTGGCCGCCGCCTTGTTCTGAACGGTAGGAATGTACTTCGATAGTATGAATGATTACCGATGGATGTAAATTCACAGATGAGGGCCCCCAATTTCACTCCAATAGAAATTTATTTTGGTCGAACTGATCTTTTTGTATAATAATCAATTTGTATAATTCGTCCGAATAGAAACAACTAAGGAATGTAGGTTGTACTATTATGTTACTGAAAATCAGTTATGAAGTTTTCGAAGATTTTCATTCAATTGAAGTTTCAATTTCATTTTCCAATTCATATTTTGGTTTATTATTTTCAATAATGAACCTTTGAAATTTACCAAGAAAAGAAAGTTTAACCCCCCCCCCCCCTCAAAGTTTGTTGGTTTACGTTTCAAGGTGCGTAGAATGTGAGAATCGAATAAAATTGTGGCCGTACGCGACACTTTCATCACTTAGCATCGACCGATTTTGATGAAATTTGGAATACAGGCTCCATTTCGGGTCTTGATGTAGGTCACTTCTAATGGTTAAAAAATAAGGTTCGAAAAAAACCCCTGTAGGAGCCCTTTAGGACAAACTGTTCGCTCCCTACGAGAATTCAAGTGTTGGACTTACGATAAATCAGAAACACGAGTGGGAATCGCAAAAGAGTCCTAATATCCGTTCAAATTTTTGCTGACCGACATGCGATTGATGTTTTTCTTCATTTTGGTTGGTGGTAACAATAGCAAAGCCGTATTCTTTGCAGACGAGTGATCTATATTAAAAAATAAAAAAAAACCATTGTGTAATAATTTGCAGCGTTTTGAAGGCAATTTTCGTATAAATTATTTTGGTTTGAGGCTTACTATCCCAGTAAGGATTACGTCAGTGATCTTACAATTATTATCTACAATTATTATCTTATAGGAGAATCCGTCGTAACCTGCAAGTCGAGTACAGCAGACCTCCTATACTCGACTTGCTGGTTACGACGGATTTCCCGTAACGGTAGGTAGATTATAATTATATTCTTATGACTAGTGGAACTAACCCCATACATTTAATGCCAGTGATCTTAGGTCATATTAACGTTTAGTGTATCAACATTTCTACTAGATTCGTCAGTCGCAATGTACAGACAATACATTTGCATCGTTCTAAATAAAACCTTATATCTCGAAAAAATAAAAAAACATAACAAACACAAACGGTGGATACAGCTTTCGTACAAGTACGCAACCACGAGAGACATTTTGTGTCTTATGTTTAATAAATTGAGAGCTTTCCAATGAGTGGTGAACGATTTTTGTGGGGTGGAAAATGAGGAAGTTAGTTTTCCCTAGGAACGTTTGGTTGTACGTGAAAATAATCAGAAATTTCCGCATAACGCTCCCCGCGTAACGATCCCCGCGTGACGATTTTTCATTTATGTGCCATAGTAAAGACATAAAATGTCAAAAACCATTATTCATTTTAAATTAACGTTTTGAACTTGTTTGTCCGACGAGAACTCTAGTCGAGCATTTGGATGACTGGGAGCTTGGAAAGGCGGAAACTCAGTAACGTCCATCACCTCGGAATGTGGAATCCGATCCAGGATCCAGGAAGCCGGAAGGGCTCACCCTGAAGTAATACTGTACAAGTGGTCCCGGGGTGAGTCCTAAGTAGAGGGAGTGGGGTTTTAGTTGGTAGCCCCAATTCATGGGGAGTCCAACACTGTTGGGGTGACTTCCCCTTCGCTCTTAAAGAGTTTCCCCACTTCCGTAACAAAAAAAAAAAAAATTCCAGGATTCGACTCGGACGTCGTCGTCATCGTCAGACGAGTCAACATAATTCGAAATGCAAAGATAATTCGCAATTTCATTACAAAAACAATCACAATTCAATGCGCAGCCATATTGAATTGGTAGTTAAACGAGGTAAGCTAGTTCATTCGGCCGACTTTCGACCGTTTAAACTCGAACCCCCCGAGATGGAGTTTAAACTCGTAAATCGCTCTGGTGTGAATTATGTTTTGAGAGTAACTACTAGGCATCGGATCATCTATACAATCGGATTATGGATACGAGGAAGCTATGTGCCACACCCACTTGGCAGATTTTTTTTTTCAACCTTGAAAGTGAAAACAAAGCTTCCGCTTCCTTGGTAGACTCGGAAGCAATATGGTTAATAGGTAGAGGCAATGAAAACCCGTTCTTTGTGTTCTTTGCAGGCACTAGGTATACCTGTACAGAAAACGCTGCAAATTATTACACAATGGTTCATTATTTTTCTATAGATCACTCGTCTGCAAAGCCACCAACCATCCAACATGAAGAAAAACATCGATCGTATTTCGGTCAGCTATAATTTGAACGGAGATTAGGCCTCTTTTGCGATTCACACTAGTGTTTCTGATTTATCTTACGTCGAAACCTTAAAATCTCGTAGTGAGCGAACGGTTTGTCCTATAGAGCTCCGGGTGGTCTCAAAAAATTCTATAGAATCTTAAATTAAAGAAAAAACAATACCTTTATATCAAAATTTGTTGAGTTAGGGCGTTTTCAAAATTCATTTTTGAACCCTTAGAAGTGACCTACATCAACCAAAATGTTCGGGTCACAACTAGCCCCCAAATGGAGCCTATATACCAAATTTCATCAAAATCGGTCAATTTTGAGGGGGTGTTAAAAAAAATTTTTTCTTGGTCGATTTCGAAGGTTCGTTATTGAAAATAATAAACCAAAAATATTAAACCTTCGTGTAATTTTTTGCAGCGTTTTTGAAAATTAAACCATCAAATTATGAGATATGTTAAACTTTTTATTCTTACTCGATTCCGAAGGTTTATTATTGAAATTAATAAACAGAATGAGGTGGACTCTATATTTATTAATACTCGTACCTTCTACCAGTGTGTGCAGTATTACGTTGGACTGCGGTTAGTGGAGTGGGGGTTAAGAATAGCAGTTTGAGCGGATCCATGGGGTTAAAATTTGTGTGATAAAGGATGGGCGGAGGGGGTGGGGGGCTGTTGAGCGAGATATCCACCAGAGTCACGTACGCGGCGAAGGATGAGGAGGAGGAGGGGGGGGCTCATAACTGTAAAATCCCTCGAGGTTTTTCACCCTCCCCTCGTCCGGTATATCCTCCCGAGAAAAGGGGTAGTTTTCAGGGGTCGACCGATAGGACCAGCTGGAAGGGGGGTGTTTGCCGCTATCGTTCACGAACTGTTTGGGAAGTTTGCGAAGCCTCTTTTTATCTGCAATGGCGATGTTTGGTACACGTGTCTTCTCTACTTCGCCCACGTGGGTGGCTGACGGGGTGCGAAAGGTGTGCGGAAAGCTTCGTTTATACCCTTCATTGTTTTCGTTTCCGGAGAATAATACAATTCCTCCCCACATTTCCCTTGCGTTGTTATAATATTATTCCCCGCACCATTACCTTAATTGAAATTACTGTCCCTTTCAATGCAATCGAGAATATAAAGTCAACAACGCTTCATACCTACCTCGAAATCGCTTTACACCAGAAATAACAAGAAATTGCTGTCATATGACACCACATAATATGATATGAGTTAGTCATTTTGATAAGAAAATAGGATTGATATAAAGCAAAACAATAAATGAACAATCAGCAAGCTCAATTAGCCTTCAAGGCTAAATATCCCCGTATTATATTGTTTTGTTTTAGCAAATTTTCAAGAAAAATGATTGCAATAGCCGCAAAATTTTTAGATTGGACTTTTTCGAAATTTTTTTTTGTTCACTGAAATCCGGTTTGGAACATTCTGAAACGATCGTAGTTTTTCCAAAAAGCATATCCATTTTATTCGCATAAATTATATATATATGCGAATAAAATCACTCGCGATGAAATAGTGGAAAATCGTTTTAGTAAAAAACGCAGTTGAGTAGAATGATGTCTATTTCCACGAAAATAATGAGTTACAAGTTAAATCGATTTCGACGGTTAAGTCATCATCAGTAACAAACAATAACTGAAGGTACATCACACAGAGCATAGCTTATATAATCACGAGTGAAAGGGAGCTTGAATCCCATTGGTCGAGAAAGTGAAATCAGATAAGTGAAAGGAGAATCCTATTGGCTCAGAGAAGTGAAGGGACGTGGGAGGATCATCTAATGCCAATCAACGCAGACAGAGTGAAAGGGAGCTCAAACATTGGTGAGGGTAACATTGCGGAGGGGGGGGGGGGGGGCAAGCTATTGTAGGAAGGAACCCATCAACAGTGAAACATGTTGAGAGACCACCTCATTCAGACATTTACCAGACCTCTCACTCTTGAGAATCTCGAATTTTTCAAGCACATCCAACATACCTCCCTTCGGGCAAAAATGAGGAAATTCTACGTACTGTCCGTTTGTTCGATCAAAACTAAAGTTATGATTGGATTCTCTTAGGTGATTCGCAAAAGCAGAATCACCTTTGTTATCCCTGAAATCCTTCTCATGCTCTTTTGTTCTTTCCCTTAATTTCCTGCCAGTTTGACCACAATATTCATGCCCACAAGAACATTTCAGCTTATAAGCCCCACTTTTATCTTGAACGCTAATTTTATCTTTAATAGAACCCAACGAAGCTTTAAGATTATTTTTATTTTTAAATCCTACTTTGAAACCTCTAGATGATAACATTTTGCCAATTTTGTCAGGAATTTTTCCATAATAAGGTAAACTTATCCTCTTTTTGGTTTCTTATTTTCAATAATGAACCTTTGGAACCTTTGGAAAGTAATAATAAGGACGTAGTAAATGTAAGTAGCAAAACTCCGCACAGTTCATCCGAGAGATATCACTTACGCGATAGAGAAAGTATAAAACCGACGGAGAGACTCGGAATGGTTCGATATAAAGAATCCGATTTATTTTATAGATTTCACGGATTATAGACCAGTCTGTCTGTTTTTCAATTTTATCAATTTCTAAGCTTAGCGAATCTATGTACGTTGATGAATCACTATCGCTATTTTGGTTTTGTTCGATTGCGTATGTCCGGCGTTTAACGAATCTATTTTTCTTTACATTTCTTTCAGGGCAGCATTTAGTGTAATGATTTTTATGATTACAATTGAAACATTCTTTTCCATATGCTGGACAGTTATACGCAACATGCCCAGAATTGCATTTCTTGCACAAATATTTTGAATTTAGTCGATTACTATTTTGATACTTTGAGAAATTCGGCGAACTAGGGGTACCTTTATGCGATGAACTTGGTGTGCCTTTTTGCTGGGACTTGCCTTTCTTGCGGAGTGCATCAATTTTCTGGTTTTCTTTTTTCTCACTTCAGAAGTCGACGATCTCTTGCTTTCTTGTCTCAAAGCGCTTACACAGCTCGGTTGCCTTTTCCAGCGTCAGCTCGTTTCCTTCATCCCACATCTTATTTGGTAGCGTTTTGTCGATAATTTGAGCCACCAATCTATCACGGATCATCTCATTGCGGTCTGTGAATTCGCATGAGTCGGCTGATGACTTGAGTGTTGTGATGAATTCGATTAGTGACAGACCTGGCTCGAAACATATTTTGTGAAACTTGCATCTTTCTTTCTTTTTGGCGCAAAGTATGAGGTGAAAGCCTCGATTACCTTTTTTTTTGGTGCGAAGTCTGCCGGAGAAATTAAGAGAAGTTTCAAAATATATCCGATCTGTATATAAAAAGAAAATTTTTTCTTGGTTAATTTCGGAAGGTTTGGATAACTGCCATAACTTACTGACTAGCATGTATGTGAACTAGGCTAATTGCAAACCAATGACGTTTATATTATTCACACTTTCTCTTCTACTTCGTCTTTTCTCTGTGAAGTGAATTTTCCTTTGTTTTTATTCTACTTAAGTTTTCTCCTTGCAGTTAAGACTGATTTTGTTCTAGCACTGAGGTGTAATACTAAATTTTAATACTGGTGTTATACTAAATTTTTGTGTTGATCTTGCCAATATTATCGAGACAACGAGCTCCATCTGAAGAAGGAAAAATTAATATCAGTATATTATCGACTCCCCCTTGCCGCACAGGGTTCGCCCTATGGATGAGGGGTACATTCCATAATAGTTGTAACTTGATACGATGTACTTTATGTCTTAATGGAATAAACGCATTTATTCATTCATTCATTCATTCACCTCGTCATATTTCACCAAAGCCTGATCTTCTGCTTTTTTTTCGGCTTCGTCTTCTTGCAGCTCCAAGATGGCATCTTGGCGTAGCGTGTTATAAATTTCGATCCCTCTAGATCCAAGCTGGTTGTGAAGGTTCGCGATTTTCACTTCGTCGGTCTCCTTCTTTCGCTTGCTGGCTATAAGATAGATCGAAAAATGTTGAAGCCATCCAAACCATTCTTTTTTTAAGTTTTCCGCCTCGAAATGAAAATTACGGGGCAGCTTGGTTTCGGCTGCCATTTTTCCGGTTTTGAGTGGTCCGGCGAAGTATTTTTTATCCCTATTTATTAGGGCGATCCTTAAGGATTCTATTCCGCGAACGCGATTCACTTTCTGCGAATACGAACGCTGTTAATTAACGTAGGTTTTTATAACCTGACACCATGTAATATAATTTAAATGTTGGTGGAGGGGTTTTATAGACAAGATCGAGGTTGATGCTTTCATAGAACCTATTACATTTTCAATAAGTGGAAGGTAGCTGGGAGTGGACGGAAGGGAGGAAGCGGGGTGTAGACGGAATAGGATGGAAGGCGAATTAAAGGCGGGAATAGTCGCTTCAGCTCGCGGCGTGACGTCAACAATAAAGCCACGGTCACTTCGTACATCTTACAGCTAAGGACGCAAAACTGAGCACAACTCGAAGAAACGAACAACGATCGAATTTTGGTCAGGTAAAATTTGAACGGAGATTTGGCCTCTTTTGCGATTCACACTCGTGTTTCTGATTTATAATAAACTACCCTTACACCAAATTTCATCAAAATCGGGGGAACTGAGGAAAGCAAACAACTTGGAACACATTTGGAAGGGGGTAACATTTTTTGCTTCCGAGTCTACCAAGGTAGCGGAAGCTTTGTTTTCGCTTTTCAAGGATGAAAAAAAGGACTCTAAAATCAAAATTCCCACTCGCGTTTTACGTTTTAGACCTTCCTGAACGAACTTTCTGTAGATGGTCCCCTATGAAAATCATTGCCCCCTGACTGATAGAGCCACTGCGCATGCGCAAAAGTATATTTGCTTGTTACAGCCATAATTTCTAAATTTCCCAAAAATATTCAGATATTTTGGTGGTTGACGTGTAGAGTCTATATTGTAGGCTATAGTGAGGCTGTAGTGCAAGGTATTTAGAGATCGATGTTTTGAGAATAACTACAAAGCATCGGATCATCTATACAATTGGGTTATGGATACGAGGAAGCTATGTGTCACACGCACTTGGCAGAATTTTTTTTGTAGTACGGGGTTGTAGTACGAAAAAACTGCTCTCCGCTCCTTAGGGACTACAATCTTCATTTTGGTGGGTTTTACCTGCACGCCCTGATTTAGGGCCTCGGACCCTCCTTACATCCTGCTAGGGGAAAACATTCAAGAATCAGAGGCCTTTATATACATAAAGTATAATGTACCGTATTCATAATTATCATCCATTTATATTTACACTCTCTAATCTCCCATCCAATAGGCATTCGTCTTTTTAATCCCGGTATTCACCCTCACGAGAATATTTAATTAAACCTAAGTAATTTCATTTTCAGTGGAAGAAACGAACTTAACAAAGTTAATTACTTCAACAGCAGGATATGAAATATAAAAGAGGGAACAGAATGGAATTATATAATTTAGAGCGAATGAGGTAAAGGGTAGGATTGGTGGTGGTGGAGAGGGGGGGGGAGGGGGGTTGAAGGTCCAGGATTAAGACTGGGTTTACTGCCGTTGTGGAACCTGTGGGACCTTCACGAGGCAGAACAAGAAGCCGCTCCGGGCCGTGCATTCTCCTTCTACACGGAAGGGCATAAAACCTTCCTGGGGTTCTTCCACGTGCCGTTTTTACGGAATGCTGGTTCAGCATCACGGGGAAGACTTCTGCCAGCGAAACAGCTTGTCAGAGGTAAAAAGTCTTGTACGAAACAAATATCTGGAGGGATACCTTCGGAATGACTGGGTTGTAAAAGACTCCGCGAATCTTATATAAATTACTGTTCTTCACCCAACTCTAGATTACTGAAGACCGTAACAAGCTATGGTGCGGTGGAAAGAGTGATGATACTGCATTTCGACGAACTTTTGAATAAATAAATAGCCAATATTCAAAATATCTGTTAATGGAAATCCATAGCTAAACACCTCGTTTTTGGCCGAATGTTATGACATTGAAATTTCTGAGGCGTAATTAAATAAAAACCTAAAATTTTACGGTAATTTTCGTAACCTGAATTCATATTAAGAATTGAAATCTAGAGAGAAAGCTACGTAAACAAAGGTCTAGCTGTACATCACCCGTGCGGTCTGAGATGCTCAACATCAATTACAGTTAGTGGAGGGAAGGGAGAGTAAACAAATGTTCACTTTGTAATGTGGAGGAACTAGAGCATCAGGCATTTCAATGCATGAATTGATTGATATACTAGATGGGACAGTACAGTACAGTTCCTCGAGCAGGAAGCTATGGAAAGTTTAGTGGGTGTATTCATGAATTTAATTATACGGAGGAATGAGGAAACATCGATTTATTGGTTGTTGGTAGTACTGAGTTTACTTTTCTTTCTCACAAAAGATGCATGATATTCATAAAATACTAAATTTTGGTAAGGTTTTTGATTAAAAAAACAGCAATAAACAATTGGGTTTACAGAGTTTTTTCGTTTTTTTGTAAAGAAAGAATAAGAAATACATATTATGTAAATAATGTATTAGTAATGTATTAGTAAATTAACCGAACTTCCTGCGAAAATCTATACGATTAGTAGTATAAGCGTTAAAATAATAACAGTAATAATTAGAAGACAAGTGGGTGTGGCACATAGCTTCCTCGTATCCATAACCCGATTGTATAGATGATCCGATGCTTAGTAGTTATTCTCAAAACATCAATCTCTAAGTACCTTCCACTAACCTCATAGGGGACCATCTACACGCTAATTTGAACAATCCTGAGAAATTCCGTCGAAATAAGATGGAGAATGTAAACGTTATGGCTGTTACAAGGAATTCATGTTGCGCATGCGCAGCAACTACTATTACTCTGGGGGAGATGATTTTCATAGGGGACCATCTGCACGCCAATCTGAACAGTCCTAGACAATTTTATCAAATTCGGATGAAAAACGTATCTGTTATGGCTGTTACAAGGGTTTTACGTTTGCGCATGCGCAGAGGTTAGTGTCGATTTTAAGGCCTTTATTTTCATAGGGGACCATCTACACGCCAACCCACACGATCCCTGAAAATTTCAATGAATTCGGATGAGAATTGTAGAAGTTATGGCTGTGACAAGGATTTCATGACAGACACACAGACAGACAAGCACACAGACGCAAAACAGCAAAGGGCAATTGGGTTCAAAGAGTTTTTTCGTTTTTTTTTTGTAAATAATAGAATAAGAAATACATATTATGTAAAGAATACCTAGTAAATTAACCGAACTTCCTGCGAAAATCCATTCGATTAGTAGTATAAGCGTTAAAATACAGTAATAATTAGAAGAAAAATTAATTTATGTTAAAAGATGAATCAATGTACATCTGCGTACGTTAAATAAATGCTTTCACTCTCCCTCTCTCTCTGTCTCTCTCTCTCTCTCTCTCTCTCTCTCTCTCTCTCTCTCTCTCTCTCTCTCTCTCTCTCTCTCTCTCTCTCTCTCTCTCAAGAAATTGGTAAATAATTTTCAAATTTGAAGATGGATAGTTGGTTATAATAATCTCAAATGGAAGTGCATTCAGGTATGTTTTACTTGCAATTGAAGCAAAAATCTTATTATTGTTGAAAAATGTCCTATAAGGACATTGGAAAGACGTTTTCAGAAGTGGTCTTCACAATTTGACTTTATTCCACTCTTCCAAACACCAAATTTGTTCATCCAAAGACGGCAATATTTCACTGAGGATCAAATAAAATTCACTTCTGATCCCTATTGCTTACGAGTCTACCAAGGAAGCGAAAGCTTTGTTTTCACTTTTCGAGGTTGAAAAAAGAAATTCTCCAAAATCAAAATTTCCACTCGTTCTACGTTTCAGACCTTTCTGAATAATTTTGGTTCCGTGTTTGTCTGTCTGTGTGTCTGTCATGAAATACTTGCCACAGCCATAACTTCTACATTTCTTACCCGATTTCGATGAAATTTTCAGGGATTGCGCGGGTTGGCGTGTAGATGGTCCTCAATGAAAATCATTGCCCCCAGACTGATAGTAGCCACTGCGCATGCGCAAACATGCATTTCCTTGTTACAGCCATAACTTCTACATTTCCCATCGTAATTCGTTAAAATTTTCGTGAATTATGCGAGTTGGTCCCCTATGAAAATCATGGCCCCCAAATTGAAAGTATTTAGTGTGCATGCGCAAACGTGAAATCCTCGTAACACCCATAATTTCAATATTTTTCAACAATATTCAGAGATTATGCGGGTTGACGAGTAGATGGTCCCCTATGAGTGTAGTGCAAGATACTTAGAGATTGATGTTCTGAGAATAATTACTATCCACAATCCATACAATCGGGTTATGGATAAGAGGAAGCTATGAGCAACACCCACTTTTTTCTACTGTTTATCCCGAATTCTACCCGAAATCTTAGCTTTTATTTTGATATTAACATATTCGGTAGCTCGTCCAAGTAGGTACACTGATTACTGGACTCATTCAAGTAGTTCGAACTCATATGAATCAAATCACTCGCGACGAGATTATGGAAACCCATTTAAACAAAAAACGGTGTAAAGAAAAACGTAGTCTATTTTCACGATAGTAACGAGTTACAAAGTTAATTCGATTTTGACGGCCAAACAATAACTGTTATTGTTTGTTACTGATGATGAGCTAACCCTCGAAATCGATTCAACTTGTCATTACTCTCGTGAAAATCGACAAAGTTTTCTTTAACAGCTTTTTTTATCAGTTCGGACTCGTCGGTTTTGACTTGCATCCGTAGATACCTTTATCAGTAAAAACTGATCCTTTAAATGAGTACTGCGCACCCCCACTGCGCCTCTCACAGCTGAAATATGGATTTACTATTCACGTTGAGCCCAATATAAATGAATCAATTTATTTACGCTGGAAAGGTTGAGGTATTTCATGGTTTAGATTCAAGTTTCCACTGTAAAACAAAATATTACTCAAAAATGAAATAAAAATTGATAACACGAAAGCAGAAAAAAGGGGTCAAACTGAGAAGTTGGTTTCCTGGAGAGAGGCGAACGCTAACTTTCCATTCCTTTTTTTCTCTGAGAGGTTTTTTAATTCCCGCTCTTCAAACTGAACTGTTGGGGCAGGAAGAAGGGATGTTTTGGCCCTTGAAGGGCTCGAAAAAGAGCAGAGTTGGATCAGGGGTGGGCGAGCCGAGGGCATAAAAGAAGGTAAAAACGCCAGGGTTGGGTCTTGAACTGGAGTGCATATTAAAAAGTAAGGAGCTTAGTGAAGGCCTTTTCAGTGCAGGTTCAAACCGGCCTCCCCTCAACCATTCACTTTCTACTTTCTTTCTTTTTCTTCTTGTTGTCATGTTTTTCTAAATGTTAAGTAAGCGGCTCTCCTTCATTTTATCCTTCCCTGTTTATCATGCCTTCCGGGAGAACAGATCTGAATTGTTGGCATTCAACCGTTTAGTCTCAGGAACGGAGTAAGTGATTCATTGAGATGAGTACTCGAGGTCGAGTTCGTAAGTCCCGTTAGCGACTCACTTTTTCACCTTTTTGAGTGCTACAGAAAGCGATGAAAATTGCAAAGCAGATTAACACTGAGAAATTATGACTAAGGTTAAGAAGAAATGAGTTTTGTAGGTCAAAGGTGAAATTAGTGAGATAACTATTCTCCCAATAGATTATTTATATATTCAAACATATTTTTTAGTAATGCATGCATTCCAGGGGACGTCCCATTGGATAAGCATTAAGCCAATTTAATCCAGTTGGTAAGAGATAAAACTGTTTCATTCGATGTAATTTATTTGTTACTTTAGACAAGAAATGGTGACCCCCCCCCTCACCTTATCCACCATAACATGAGTCTCGAATCTGAAGAGCATTTTAAAATCCATGATCTACGATACCCAACATGCGAATTCGAGTCCCCCCCCCCCCCACAATGGTGCCAGTCTAGCACCAAAGCGGAAATTCGTCGTAACATTTGAACTCGATATTTTGTAATGATACTGTATTCTATTTGAGTATCGATATCCTAAGTATTGTTTGGCACGAGTATCGATATTTCTAAACATTGAGTATCGATTTTTCGGTATCTCAAAATATCAAGGCAAATTTTCAAGGAAAATGTTTTTCTCAACAATGTTTATTCATTTCTCATTATCAAATGTTCAAGCAGAGAGTGTTTATTTTACACAACGTTCCATTAATTATTAATGACTGTGAATTTATTATTAAAAATTGTCTTCATAATATAAATTAATTTTATCCGTGGTATAAATTATCCGACGAAATTCGGGCTTATTTCTTTGTGGGTCGAGCTGCAATTAATGAGTAATGACCCAACAGCCTCCCTGCCGCCTTCATTTTTTCATTTTTTGGCCATTACGTTGAATTTTCCGCGAGACCTGTATCGATTTTCGGTGTTTAGAAATATCAAATCCAAAAATATCGAATGGTGCAGTATCGATACCAAAATATCGAGTTTCGGGACGTAAGTATCGATATTTTGGTGTATCGGGTATCGATTTCCATCCCTACTTCAGTCACTTTGCTGCCTATCTCCAGGTAAAGTGATCTCTCTACAATATTAAATATTTTGCGGTCTCCCTTTGTACCCAAAAGCTATTTTCATTTGATTTCGGACCTAGGTGTTCAGAAAAGCAGTCTATGAAGCAATGAAAGACATCAACATCCCAACAAAGATCATAAGACTGACTGAAATGACGATGAGAGCCACGTCCCTCCAAGTTAAAGTGGGTAGATCCCTATCTAATGAGTTTGTAGTCTACAATGGTCTTAGACAGGGGGACCCGATTTCCCCAGTGCTCTTCAATATCCTCCTCCAGGAGATTGTTTCCAATGCCACTCTAGACACTAATAGGGGAACCATTTTTAACAAGTCTAAGGTCCTATTAGGCTTTGCTGATGACCTTGACTTGGCCGATCAAAACGGGAACTAGGTCAAGCCTTCCAAGCTTTAGAAGAACAGGCTGGTCAGCACGGATTGCAAGTTAAAGGGGACAAAACTAAGGTGATGGTAGTGTCTAGAACAGGGATTCACCCTGAAGTTTGCGATATTCAGAGCCTAGAATTCCAGATAGTCGATAATTTCGTGTAACTGGGATCACTGGTGACGAATAAGTGCGAAGAAGATGCTAAAGTGAAAAGAAGAATTGCTGCTGCTAACCGAAGCTACTTCGCATTCGCCAAGCTTCTAGGAGACAGAAATTTGTCAAGAGCGACCAAACTTAGAATTTACTCTTATAAGACCAGTGGCAACTTATGGGTGTGAGACTTGGGTTTTAACTAAGTCTAATTCCAGGACGATGGACTGATTTGAGAGGAAAATCTTGAGAAGGATATTCGGCCCAGTTTGCGAGAATGGAGCATGGAGGAGGAGAAAAAACAGAGAGCTTGCCGAAATGTACAATGAACCTTCCATCACTGTCCATACCCGAACCCTGCGGTCATGTGAGGAGGATGCAAAGTGATAGGCTCGTAAAAAGAGCTATTCGTTATTGATCTATATCCTATTCATATTTATATAATTTAGTTTATTAATAACCTTGGTTTATATTAGAATAATTGGGTAGAAATGCGCGCTGATTTTTCCATCGGAATATTTCCAACTATGTTTCAACCTACATACCACTCAGTGACGTCATTTGCCATCCATGTCACAATGAGAGAATACCTTCTGGGATCGATTATCGCGAGAAGGTATAGTCTGCCCATTCACCATTTCTATTGGAATAAGAAGTTACCAGTTTGGTCTGATTCTGAAAGTTGGTATTTCAGAATGGACCATAGACGTTGCAATCTGCTGTGGCTCAGCCAGAATAGTATCTTCCAGTGTATACGTCGAAAAGATCCCAAAAAACGGGCGACATCCGCATTGGCTAATATCTTGGAAAGGCATTTGGAGTGCCAATTCATTTACAAACTTGAAACAAAACAATATTCTCCAATGAGTAGCCAAACATGCCTTGGCTGAGAGTCGCTTCATTTGACCTGCCTACACCAAACACCCTTCTCTTACACTTCAATGAGGAGAATACCACCTTGATTTGTGGAAACGTCAAAATGGAACTGGGTAACCGACATTTTCATGGAACGAGGCAGTGGTACGTATATTTGAAGTTAACGGATTAAAGAACGACAGCTCTCCGATAATCCAACCAATGCGATGGAGGATTTAAGTGCATGGTAGAACACAATAGAACAAATCCTCAGATGAAATAGAGCAGAGATTGGAATGACGGTGAACAATGAAACGTGTGTGCAGAGCCGTTCCCAGGTATAAAGCCACGAACGTCAGTGCTCGTCAATACCCCGGTCTTTCATCATGACACGCTCATAAATGAATCAGCGGGAGGGCGAAGCGGCGCTGCAGAAGGAGCATTAATTAATCACAGGTTGGCGAACCAATTTGGAATTATGTTTCCTCCCAGTGGGCTAACCGAGAGATTGAGAGAGATCTGGAGGAGGGGGATCGTGAGTCCATTATTACCTCCTCAGCTTCCAGGGCTCAACTACGCTGCCTACTTTGACTGTGCGAACTATTTCTAACTATTGTGACCGTAAAGTTCGGGTCATTAGTCATTAACAAGCTCAAGGAACCATGACTTAAACAGTACGGTTGGTGAAGTTGCACCAGAAGACCTTCGTTCAGCGGCAGTTAAGTTAGTGTTTGGAATCAAATAGGTATTTCGCTTGAGAGAAATCTCACAATCTATTTGCGCATTTTTGAGAGAAATGAAGTTATTGAAAACACTCCAAGAATCATTATAAGGACTTTTTATAATGATTTCTGCTTAGTCATCCAATTAAGAACAAAAGAATTCATTGACAAGTTGAAATGCATTCGCGTCGCTTAAAAAGCAACACAACGTACCTAACATTTCGTAACTTTTCAGGAGACACAAAAAACAGGTTTTCTTGAAAGTTTGATATTTTTATCAATTTCTCTTCCATTATTTTTGAATAGTATAGGACCCCAGGATAATGTGAAAGTTTGGGATGAACATTTCAAAAAATAGTGGTGTTGATAAAAATATCATAAATAGATACGTGGTGTTGCCGTAAAATTCTGTTAGATATGTGGTATTGTAACATAATCTAGGTATTTCAGACCAGCTCAACATTTTTTACTTGTTTCCGAAGGAGTTTCAAGGTTTATTTTTGTCGGGGACCATTTACAAGCCAATCCGCACAAACCCTGAAAATTTTTCATCGAAATCGGGAGGAAAATGTGGCAGTTAAAAGGATTTTACGTTCGCGCATGAGCAGTGGCTACTTTCAGTCTCGGCTTCGAAGATTTTTCATAGGGGACGACTTTATGAAGGGGGTTTCAAGGTTCATTTTCATTGGGGACTACCCAAAGGCCAATCTGCACAATCCCTGAAAATTTCACCGAAATCGAGAGGAAAATGTAGAAGTTGCTGTTGAAAGGATTTTACGTTCGCCCATGGGTAGTGACAACTATCAGTCCGGGATCGAAGATTTTCATAGGGGACGTCGTTTTAAAGGGGGTTTCAAGGTTCATTTTCATTGGGGACTACCCAAAGGCCAATCCGCACAATTCCTGAAAATGTCACCGAAATCGAGAGGAAAATGTAGAAGTTATTGCTGTTGAAAGGATTTTAGGTTTGAGCAGGGGCAGTGACTACTTTCAGTATCGGGATCGAAGATTTTTCGTAGGGGACGATTTTTTGAAGGGGGTTTCAAGGTTCATTTTCATAGGGGACCATCTAAAGGCCAATCCGCACAATCCCTAAAAGTTTCACCGGAATTGGACATTAACTTCGTATAGTTTTGTCCGTTCAAGGATTTCATGATAGACAGACAGACACGGAACCAGAATCTCCCGGAAGGCCTATAACGTGAAACTCGAGTAGAAATTTTGATTTTGGAGAGTACATTTTTTTGAAAAGTGAAAACCGTGCTTCCCCGCTATCTTGGCAGTCTGGGAAGTAATAAAGTAATTTGAGCCATCAGTTAACTATTCCCTAAAATAGTAGGTTTGTAATTTTCCATAGATTAACTAAAAAACGATTTGGATTAATTTTCATCAGTCTTGAAGAGAACTCGTTAAACACTGCTTCAACATAATTTCCTCTTTCACCGCTTTTTTTATTCTCGTTCCCAACTGTAACCTAGAAGATGCGAAAACTTTTACAAACTGGAGAGTTTTCCAAACTCCTTAACTGCTATTACCCAGACATTAATTTCCGATTGTTTCACAACAAATCCATCCATGGAGAGAATCTCAACAGAAAGCAGATGATCTAAACGAGAAGCAGCAGAATCGCTTTTAGCGGCGTTCTAGGGCAAAACAGTTGTGTTCTGCCAACGCGGAGCAAAATTCTTCATCCAATAAGAACCTAGGAGCATCTAGGATGAGAAGTTGGTAGACGGCATCAGCGCTGCCTGGCGACGATTAGATGAACCTTCCGGAACTCAAACCTGATAAGAGAGATAACGTATGTCTTGGGCTCCGGAAGGATCATCTAATCGTCGCCAGGCAGCGCTGATGCCGTTCCACCAACTTCTCATCCTAGATGCTCCTTAAAAACCTCATTTTCGCTAGAATGTTAGATACATGGTGTTGGTTCTTAAGCGACGTTGATTATTTAAGTAATGTTTAATAATAACATGCGTTGTTGCTCCAAACAACGCATTATATGATGATCCTAAGAATTCAATATCTGAAAATCCAAAATGTCAATGAAGGGTCAAAAATAATTTTAAAGAGCGTGTTTTTGGAAGTTTTGGACAGAAAAATCAACATTTTAAAACTAAAGGAATTTCAATTTGAGTATGGTGTACTCAGAATCAGTTGAAATGATACTTCTGAAACTCGCTCAACTTTTTGAACCTATTCAAATTTTTGATTACCTACTAAAAATTCCGTGATGAAAAATGAGCAAAAAAATCTATAACTATTTGTTGGACTTACCGTTACTTTGAATAAAAATATTGTTAAATTTATTTAAGGACGGGCAAAGGAGGAGAGATTATAATATCTACAAAAGTCCATTCATGCAACATGAATCAATGAGCGAATTTTCAAAGAAATATTTTTTATACTCTTTAGGGATCGTCTCAGAAAGTTCCACAACGGATTTAAGTGGAGAAATTTTTCGAAAAAGTCCATTCTAAAAATTTTGAGGCCATTGAAATAGCTTCATTTTTTTGAAAATTTTCTAAAATATATATTTAAATAGTTTGGTGCATATTAAGGTGCATGATAGTAAACAAGCTTTTCCTAAATTGTAGGAATATTTTTTATTTCAGGATTTCCATGAACTTTTCGTTGTGTCACCGTGGGACAAAGTAGTAGTGCCACTATGGTGCCAGTTTTTGCGTATTACACATTTAATACGGATGTGAATACTAGTCAACAGTAATAGATTAAACTCCACACCTTGTGATATAAGGAGTATACACAAATTCACGTATTGGGTATCGTAGATCATGAAATTAAAAAAGCCGATCTAATCTGGGGCTCTCGAGGTGGTCGAAAAGAGTTGCGGTTGCTTCGGGTGAAAATCAAACTCGATTAAACTGTTGCTTCCGAGCCTACCAAGGTAGCGGAAGCATCGCTGTCACTTTTCAATGTTGACAAAAAAAAATGTCTCCAAAATCAGTTTTCTACCTTCCTGAACAATTCGGGTTTCGTGTTTGTCTGTGTGTCAGTCTGTCATGCAATCATTGTAATGTGCAAAATTACAAGAGGTTATTGTCCGATTTCGCTGAAATTTTTAGGGATTGTGCAGATTGGCGTGTAGATGGTCCCCTAAGAAACCCATTGCCTCCGGTTTGATGGTAGCTGCTGTGCAAAACTAAAAACCTTGTCACATAACTCTCACATTTTCCTCTCTAATTCGATGCAATTTTCAGAGATTGTGCGGGTTGCCATGTAGATGGCCCCTTATGAAGGATGTGGAATGTGCATCGGATCATCTACACGATCATCTATGCAGTCCTCTGAAATGCATATTCGAAATACATCATATCATCCAACAGGGATAAAATTACCAAGTACTTTGGGTTTTAAATTTCATGTATCTGGGTGGTCCATTCCCCTCAAAATGCAGCCATCTAGCGAAAAAAAAAATCCACCAAAATCTAGGACATAGCCTTAAGAACCATTCCATACTGTCTGGTGTTGAGCTCATCTCGATTAAAACAGATTTACGGATACACATCACGTGTGTTTGTATTCCATTACGCACTGTTGTTCTGCTTGCAACCTGTTCTTCATTCAAACTCAATCTACCACACAAACATGCGCATTATCGTTGATCCCAATTTATCAAAGTGAATAAGAATTGAACCATTGGAAACTAAATTTTGGTCTTTTTTATTCGTCCTTATCGATAATACTTAGACGATCATTAAAATATGAGCTCATAGAAATGTGTGCAAGAAGAAGGGATACATTTTTCCGATCTCAAATGAACTACTGACTAACTATTTTTAGTTAGTCAAGTATTTAGAAAAACTAGGCTGAAAACCAATCAACGTACATCTAAGATTAGCATGGTTCAAAAATTGATGAGTTAACAAATATGCTGTTGATAGGAATAATACTTTGATAGGAGATGATTTTGTTTTTTTCATTTTCATGTACCTTTAAAAACGCCGTTGGTTCCATTTTTTAGGACGCAGAGTTGTGTGGGGAAGGTTTGAGAACGTTATCGATGGAAGCTATCGGAATATGTGCCATACAGGAGGCAGGTGAGCCTGAAAAGACATTAATTTATCCCTTAAAATGACGGGGACAAGCTCGCACGGTCTTATCCCCCCAACCCTTCTGCCGTCCGCTCTTACAAAAGCCGTTGCTCGGAGTTATTGATGCAGTTGTCTGATTGAGTAATGGAGGTTTCCTCTCCTCAGCTGTACCCCTGGCAGAGCTACCAGAAAGCTGGCGGGGGAAACTTTCTCCTTTTCGTTCAAGTTCGATTTATCATAACGTCTGATCTACCTACTATCTGTGGTTCCATTCGGATGAGATACACCAGTCTTTTTCTCACCTCGATGCGTCTTTTGAACCGAAATCCTGTCTTGTTGACGATTTTTTTGGTAGAACAATTGAGATACGGCAATGGATTTTAAAATTGGATATGGATTTGGATTCTAAAATGAAAGAAACTGATCCTAACACTGCGGTTAACAACATTGAACCATCTTGTATGCCATAAAGAAAGAGGAATTTGCCTCAAATTTTTTAAATTTTATTTTTCGAATGAGGGTTCACTGATATGGAAGGAAACCATAGTGTGCTGCTCGAAAAAGCATCCAAAAAATTTATAGAATTTAACCTTTGGGCGGGCGCGGTACTAATACTCACACGATCGGGCGCGCCTCATCTTGTGATTAAAAGGTAGATTTTTTCTCAAAACATGGGTAAACTCACAAAACCATTTATTCCCAAGATACCTACTACTATATTTCACAACCATTTTTTCAAAAAGATACCGACTATATTTCACAACCACTTATTCGAATTTTCTACATAGGTACCTACATAATAATGTTAAGTATCAAGTGTGTAATAAGTGACAAGTATAATCAGAACGAAAAATACCTATCAACAAGAATAGAAACGTAGGTCCTGTCTCTTTCTTTTTTTACATTCATACACAAAATTAGGGAGCTACTGAAAATATGACAAAGGTGCCAACGTGTGGAAGGCGAGGAGGGAGGAAGCTACTAACTCCACCAACTTCGTAACCCAATCGCACTCTTCTGTGCACAATGAAAACTAAAAACTTCATCTCAGAGGTTAGCCACGCCCGCCCAAAGGATAAAGAAGATTGAAATTTTAAATGTAGCGGCAATCTGTTCATGGGGGCAGCCATGTTGCGACGTACTATTCGGCCTTCTAACCAATCTGACTTCATAGGGGGATATGTGTCCCTTACGACAGTAATGCTGCCTCAGGAAGCGTAAATGAAACTGTAGCTTACGTGATCAACATAAGAGTGCGCGACTGGGGAAAAGAGAAAACCCAGACGCAAAAGTGACCAAAAGAAAAATTTTAATCACACTTTTAGCGAATTTTCAAGGAAAATGAAGCTATTGCAATGGCCTCAAAATTTTTAGAATCGACTTTTTCGAAAAATTTTCACACTGAAATCCGTTTTGGAACATTCTGAAACGATCCCTGAAGTTTTTCCAAAAATCATATGTATATATATATATATATATACACATATGTGTCATTCCGGACGATAACTTGAGTAAATGTTTAAAAATTTTTTTTTAGTTTTTGCCAAAATATTTGTAGCACCAAACCATAGGTCAAGTTCGTTAACCAGCAATTTTGGACAATCCAAAGTGGTCCAAAATTCAAAAAAACTCCCAAAAAAATGGGTTTTTCCCGTTTTTTGTGGTTTTTACATTGAAAATCATGGTAATATATGGTATATTCGGATTCAGCACAAAATTTCTGATATGAATGCATTTTTCAAAAATGAAAATTGTCCAAAATTAAGAAAAGTTTGTAGCTATATATATATATAATGAATACGTGCGTATATTTGTTGTACCCAGAAATGCAGTAGCCGTGTGGGTACTCTATGAGTTCGTAGAGACGACTAGAACATGAATATGGACTCCTAACATCTTCAAAGCATACCCAGCAATAATTTGCAGCGTATTATTAGCGAATTTTCAAGGAAAATGAAGCTATTGCAATGGCCTCAAAATTTTTAGAATCGACTTTTTCGAAAAATTTTCACACTGAAATCCGTTTTGGAACATTCTGAAACGATCCCTGAAGTTTTTCCAAAAATCATATGTATATATATATATATATATACACATATGTGTCATTCCGGACGATAACTTGAGTAAATGTTTAAAAATTTTTTTTTAGTTTTTGCCAAAATGTTTGTAGCACCAAACCATAGGTCAAGTTCGTTAACCAGCAATTTTGGACAATCCAAAGTGGTCCAAAATTCAAAAAAACTCCCAAAAAAATGGGTTTTTTCCCGTTTTTTGTGGTTTTCACATTGAAAATCATGGTAATATATGGTATATTCGGATTCAGCACAAAATTTCTGATATGAATGCATTTTTCAAAAATGAAAATTGTCCAAAATTAAGAAAAGTTTGTAGCTATATATATATATAATGAATACGTGCGTATATTTGTTGTACCCAGAAATGCAGTAGCCGTGTGGGTACTCTATGAGTTCGTAGAGACGACTAGAACATGAATATGGACTCCTAACATCTTCAAAGCATACCCAGCAATAATTTGCAGCGTATTATTAGCGAATTTTCAAGGAAAATGAAGCTATTGCAATGGCCTCAAAATTTTTAGAATCGACTTTTTCGAAAAATTTTCACACTGAAATCCGTTTTGGAACATTCTGAAACGATCCCTGAAGTTTTTCCAAAAATCATATGTATATATATATATATATACACATATGTGTCATTCCGGACGATAACTTGAGTAAATGTTTAAAAATTTTTTTTTAGTTTTTGCCAAAATATTTGTAGCACCAAACCATAGGTCAAGTTCGTTAACCAGCAATTTTGGACAATCCAAAGTGGTCCAAAATTCAAAAAAACTCCCAAAAAAATGGGTTTTTCCCGTTTTTTGTGGTTTTTACATTGAAAATCATGGTAATATATGGTATATTCGGATTCAGCACAAAATTTCTGATATGAATGCATTTTTCAAAAATGAAAATTGTCCAAAATTAAGAAAAGTTTGTAGCTATATATATATATAATGAATACGTGCGTATATTTGTTGTACCCAGAAATGCAGTAGCCGTGTGGGTACTCTATGAGTTCGTAGAGACGACTAGAACATGAATATGGACTCCTAACATCTTCAAAGCATACCCAGCAATAATTTGCAGCGTATTATTAGCGAATTTTCAAGGAAAATGAAGCTATTGCAATGGCCTCAAAATTTTTAGAATCGACTTTTTCGAAAAATTTTCACACTGAAATCCGTTTTGGAACATTCTGAAACGATCCCTGAAGTTTTTCCAAAAATCATATGTATATATATATATATATACACATATGTGTCATTCCGGACGATAACTTGAGTAAATGTTTAAAAATTTTTTTTTAGTTTTTGCCAAAATATTTGTAGCACCAAACCATAGGTCAAGTTCGTTAACCAGCAATTTTGGACAATCCAAAGTGGTCCAAAATTCAAAAAAACTCCCAAAAAAATGGGTTTTTTCCCGTTTTTTGTGGTTTTTACATTGAAAATCATGGTAATATATGGTATATTCGGATTCAGCACAAAATTTCTGATATGAATGCATTTTTCAAAAATGAAAATTGTCCAAAATTAAGAAAAGTTTGTAGCTATATATATATATAATGAATACGTGCGTATATTTGTTGTACCCAGAAATGCAGTAGCCGTGTGGGTACTCTATGAGTTCGTAGAGACGACTAGAACATGAATATGGACTCCTAACATCTTCAAAGCATACCCAGCAATAATTTGCAGCGTATTATTAGCGAATTTTCAAGGAAAATGAAGCTATTGCAATGGCCTCAAAATTTTTAGAATCGACTTTTTCGAAAAATTTTCACACTGAAATCCGTTTTGGAACATTCTGAAACGATCCCTGAAGTTTTTCCAAAAATCATATGTATATATATGTTATATCGCCTAATATGCTGACAATCTCTTTTTTCGCTGAGCTAGCTGACCGAGGCCATAAAAGCAAGCGGCGATCCCGCGCTCGAGTCAGTTTCAGTTCGTCCTTCGTTACCGCAGTTCCGTCACGTATTATTTCACAGTTAATCGTGATTAAAACATTAAAATCATTTTTTAAAAACTGTTTCTTCGAATCTCCCAACTTAACTGGCGCAGTCTCGTAGGACACTTCCAGTTCGCGGATTCCTGTGAAAAAGTGAACTCGCGAACTTTCCTTCTCGGATTTAGGAAGTAGAACAGTGGACAGTGGAACGTGATAGAACTTCGTGTGGTGCCCCCGCGAAAGGATTACGTAAAATCTGTGAATAAGATCTTCGTAAACGAACGACGGTGGTGCTCCCGCGAAAGGATTACGAAAAATCTGCGAATAAGATCTTCGTAAACGAACGACGACTGAACTCCTCGCTGCGAAAATGGAAACCCTGTGCGGTCTGTAAGTAAAAAGGAATATTTTACGCAGCCGCCCCATTCGAGCTTCGAGTTAATATAGAGAATCCCCACCTTGGATTCGAATTAGAATTAGAGAATCCCCACCTTGGATTCTAATTAAAATTAGGGAATCCCCACCTTGGATTCGTAAGAAGAAAACACAATTAAGAAACAATTAATTAAGAAGATTAACAATTAAGAGAAACAATTAATTAAGAAGAGAAACAATTAATTAAGAAACAACTATCAATTAAACAATCAACAACAATCAATTAAAATTCCGAAAGCAAAGTCACAGAAAACCCAAAGTTACTTTTGGGATTGGCAAAAATTAAGGACACTTCATCGAACAATGAACCCAGGCGACATCCCACTACCACCAGGACCAGGAGGAAGCGGCAACCCCGGTCCAGGCCCCAACCCAGGGAATTTACCACCAATTCCAGAACAAAATCAACAGCTACCAGAGTTCCGAAAGGAATTTGAAAACCTTATACCCGTATTTAATGGTGACCCCTTAGGTCTAAGTAAATTTGTAAAACAGTGCGATAAGGTCTATTTAAGGTTTCACGATGAAAATGACCCTAATAACTTCCAAAATGAAGTTATCATGGGGGCCTTCACCTCAAAACTGGGACCCTCGATTTCAGAAAAAGTATTACTAAATTCGATAGATACCTATCCTCAACTTAGGCAAACCCTGTTAGAAACTTACGGCGACAAGAGAGACACCTATACTCTCACTCTTGAAATGAGCAAATTGAAGCAATCTACCAATGAGGACTGCTTCGCATTTCACGATAGAGTCACCCAATTATTAACCGCCCAAACGGCATATCTCCAGATTCATATGGGCGACAATGCCCCCATATTGAGTCAGTATATGCAGACGTTGGCCCTTCGGGTGTTCCTACACGGACTACCCGACCCGTTAGGAAGTTTATTGAGGACAAAAGCACCTACCAATCTTGGAGTCGCGCTTGCGATGCTCGTTAACGACTTCAATATGAAACCGCGAGATAAGCCACCGGATAGGGCTCCTCAGATAAGGCCAGGTCAAGGGCACGTACGTCCTCAGCAAACGTTTGTTCAGCAAATCCCGAGGCAGGTCACCTCGCAATTCATCCCGAGATCTTTTTCCAACTTCCAGAGACCATCTTTTTCTAACTTCCAGAGACCCCAGTATCAAGGAAACACAAATTTTGGCTGGAGAAATCCACAAAACTTTCAAAACACCACCTTTCAAAGACCACCTTTCCAACAAAGACCCCAAAATTCATCTCAACAAAGAACTCAAAATTGGAACCAACAAATTACCAGATCGAATGCATCCAAGTTGAAGGAAGAACCCATGTCAATTTCAACGAGAACCACCAATTTTAACTTGATAACCCCAACTGATTCAACTCAGCAGGAGTCATGCCCCCAATACTTCGAACCCCAGAATTTCGAAGAGCCTCAGTATTTGGAACCCATGAATGCCCAATATTTCGACTTTACTGACGAAACTTACGGATACAGTACTGAAATGGACCAATTCACCGATAATTTTGGACAGATAGCCATAGAACCCTCAAACCAGACAGACGGTGATTTTTTAGGGGTAACCAACCCCCCGAATTCATCGACCTGATGAACCTCCTCAATAATAAAAATTCACTCCCGTTCATAACCATGCCAAAATTAAAATTAAAAATATTAATAGACACAGGTAGTTCTCGAAGCTTCATCAACCCGGAAGTAGCTTACGAATTGTTTCCCTTCAAAATCCAGCCCGACTCAGGTTTTATTCGCACGGCACACGGCATTTCAGAGGTAAACCAAAAAGCTGTGATACCATGCGGAGAATTCTTCAGAATTCCTAAACTTAACCTTCCGTTTAGCATTTTTAAATTTCACGACCATTTTGATCTTCTACTCGGCCTAGACAACTTAAAATTTCTAAAAGCTAACGTAGATTTGAACGAAAATACTCTAAAATTCCCGCATTTCGCTATACAACTACAATTTACAAACTCAAGATCATCATCCCCGGGTAAAATCTCAGAGTCCTTCCACATTGACGCTAGATCTATTGAACAGATCAAAATAAAAATTTCAAATATAGAAAATGGTGAAGCCATACTTCCATATACCAAATTAGGTAGTGTCGAAATACCTTGCTGTCTAGTAAATGTTCACGATTCTCATGCCTTCGTACATGCCACAAACATCTCAGAAAACCCCTTAACAGTAACAATTGACCATCCCATAATTGGCGAACCCATTTGGGACTGTAGTCTATTTTCAGACGATCAAGTACCTAAAAATAGGAAA
This sequence comes from Apolygus lucorum, assembly GCA_009739505.2. Classification (NCBI taxonomy): domain Eukaryota; kingdom Metazoa; phylum Arthropoda; class Insecta; order Hemiptera; family Miridae; genus Apolygus; species Apolygus lucorum. The sequence continues at coordinate 41,781,164 of CM019180.2, forward strand.
GTCCCTAAAACAAATATTGATTTTTCCAGACTCAGATTAGATCACCTGAATCAATGGGAAAGGAAAGAAATTATGAAGGTAGTGATGGAATTCGCTGACCTCTTTCAAGCAGATGACAAGCCTTTGACATTCACAAACGAGGTCAAACATCATATTAGGACTTCAGACGAAATTCCCGTGTATGTTAAGCCATACAGATACCCTAGTATCTTCCGGGAAGAAGTCAAACGACAAGTCGATGAAATGATTGATCAAAAAATCATAAGACCATCAAATTCTCCGTACAATGCCCCTTTATGGGTAGTCCCCAAAAAGTTAGATGCTTCAGGTAAACAACGGTTCAGGCTAGTTTTGGATTATAGAAAACTAAACGAAAAAACGATCCCCGATAAATTTCCTCTACCTAATATAACTGACCTACTCGACAAATTAGGAAGGTGCCAATATTTTTCCACGATAGACTTAGCTTCAGGATTCCATCAGATTGAACTCGATGAACCATCAATTCCAAAAACAGCCTTCTCCACGGAGACTGGTCATTATGAATTCCTTAGAACACCATTTGGCCTTAAAAATGCTCCTCCTGTCTTCATGAGGCTCATGAGTAACGTGCTCAGAGGGCTACAAAACGAGATTTGTTTAGTCTATCTCGATGATATTCTAATTTACAGTTCAAGTCTTGAGGAACACTGCGTTAGATTGAGACAAATCTTCAAGAGGCTACGGAACTCCAATTTGAAAATACAAATGGATAAAACAGAATTCCTTCGGAAGGAGATTGAGTTCCTAGGCCACGTAGTCACTCCAGAAGGTGTGAAACCTAATCCTTCAAAAATCAAAGCTATCTCTAATTTCCCTATTCCAAAGACCCGTAAGGAAATCAAACAATTTCTAGGACTTTTGGGCTACTATAGGAAGTTCATTAACAATTTTGCAAATTTAACTAAACCATTAACTTCCCGATTGAAAAAGAACACAGTAATAGACCCCAACAACCCGGAATACGTAGAGTGTTTCGAAAATTGCAAAACTCTACTTATGAATAATCCGATATTACAATATCCCGACTTCAATAAAGAATTTATCATCACGTGTGACGCCAGCGATGTAGCACTAGGCGCCGTGTTAAGCCAACTCACTAACGGATCCGATCTTCCTATCGCCTATGCGAGCCGTACTTTGAACGATACCGAACGAAGGTTAGCCACCATAGAAAAAGAACTTCTAGCCATTTTGTTTGCCCTTAAAAATTTCCGCCCCTACGTTTATGGACGAAAGTTCACATTATACACTGATCATCGCCCATTACAATGGTTGTTTGGTATAAAAGACTGTTCTTCAAAATTATTTCGATGGAAAATGAAACTTGCAGATTACGACTTTACCATAAAATACAAACCTGGTTCTTCTAATCACGTCGCGGATGCCCTTTCACGTATCGAACTAAATAATAATGATTCTAGTAGTCCCGGTCCTTCCAACATTAACCCTACATTCAACCATGGTTCAAACTCTCCCGATTTAACCAGTCCCGATATACTTGAAATTCTTGATACCATAACGGGAAGTGAACCCCTTCCGAACATCAACGCTAGTGATCCCGAAATCCGTCAGCTAATGGATCTACTAGAAAATACTGCCAACCAATCTTTGATAGCCAACCCCACATCTCGTAATACCGACTCACTCGAAAGCACCGTCCACTCCAATGCTGAAGGGAACACAGTCTTAACTGTCCCCATAAGGGAAGGAGTAGTAAATCATGGCCAAAACCAAATCATAATTAAAGAAACCAATAGCACTCCTAAACCTGTTAAAATCACAAAACCATTTAATTCCAAAACCCGACTAATCGTAGAATTTTCGCGAGAAAACTTCGAGAGAGATGTTGTCAATTTTGTGAAAGAATTCGTTCAACCTAATATAGGGTACTCCATTTACTTCAAAAACGACGAACAAGGAGATATTTACAAAAAGTTCACTAATGTTATGATGACTGTTTTCAGAGAATCCACAATTAAAATGACCAAATATACCGAATTCGTACAAGATGTAGAAACCGCAGATCAAGTTAGAGAAATAATCTCCAATTACCACATAGGAAAAACAAATCACCGTGGAATCACTGAAACATATAAAAAATTAAAACGAACCTATTTTTGGCCTAACCAATTAACAACTATTCAACATTTTATCAATCAGTGCGAACCCTGCCTAACCACTAAGTACGATCGTGACCCGATCAAACCTAAATTTAATATTACTCCTACACCTCTCAAACCACTAGACACGATCCATATAGATAAATTAACCTTAGATGGAGCGAAATTTTTGACAATAATTGATTCTTTTTCTAAGTATGCACAAGCTTACTATTTAACTTCCAACAATAGCCTCGAAGTTGTAAAGAACCTCTTGACCTTCTTTACTCACCACGGAGTCCCAAAAACAATTATATCCGATAACGGAGCCGAATTTGATTCTTCACTAGTTAAGGAATTTCTGGCATCCCATAAAATAAATATTCATTTCATTTGTAGTCAGAATCCTAATAGCAATGGGCTCTTAGAGAGATTTCATTCGACGCTCATAGAACACATCAGAATCTTAAAAAATAGAAAAGAATTCGCATGTGATTCTATGGTAACCAAAGTGAAATATGCTCTCGTTGCCTATAACAACTCTATTCATTCGTCAACCGATCTAACCCCTTTTGAGGTACTTTACGGCCACATAAATCAAGACACGATGGTAAATTTAGATATAGAAAAAATTCTAATTAACGATTACTCCACCAAACATAGGGAAAAAATGGCAGCAATTTATTCCCAGCTACATAATTCGTCCTCTCAATCTAAAGAAAAATTAATTAACAAACGAAACGAAAATAGGGAAAGTATTCCCGAAATTCCAGCAACTATCTATGTCAAGAATAAACAGAAAATGAGTAAAACCAAAAACCTTTTTAATAAAGAACAACTACAGGAAATAGACCCCAATAGAAAAACCGGAAAGATCGTGCCCCGCCATCACAACACCAAGGAGAAAATCCACTTGTCAAACGTAAAGAGGCCCCGAAAATCAAAAACACCAGAAGCTATAGAATCTACTGACTCGGAAGAAGATAATTGGCCGGAAGGATGGCCCAGAAAATAATAACCTAAATTATTACAATTCAAATTTCCTTACAGATACCTGCTGGTAGTAATCGTCTCGTGTGCAGAAATAAAAAATCTCGACCGCAGTGGAGGGATTGTCCCTATCAACCTGGGAAGCGCTAAACTGGAAGCCACAGAACACGTTCTAACATACTACTACGAACTAACTGAACTATTCACCGAAGTGAACAACCTGAACTCTAATTATTCTGTACTTACTAACAAGATTAATTCATCACGTAGACTCTTCGACCAACTTCATGATATGTGTTCGTTTTATGAACACGTCCAAGATCTGGTTAATTTAAAAATTTCCAACATCAAACACCACGGACTTACTAGACATAGACGGGGACTGATCAACGGACTAGGAACAGTTATTAAGGCAATTACCGGCAACCTAGACAACGACGATAGAGAAAAATACGACAGAATCCTGGAGGACTTGGACAAACGAAACCGTAACAGCCAGACGAACCTTACTAGGCAATATTCTGTGATCAACCAGTTAATCGCTAATTATAACACTACCATCCAGACGATCCAATTTAATAACGATCAAATAAAAGCTAAATTTGTAGAAATTGAAAAAATCATCAACCATTTCGATGGCCAATTAATACTTTATAAAGAAGTCCTCCATCACCTCCAATCAGCTATCAATCTAATCTTCCACGTACTTTCTGAAATTGAGGCTTCCATCACGTTTTGCAAGTTAGGTGTTCTTCATCCTAGCATAATCAGTACTCATGTCTTAGAATTAGAACTTTTGAAGATCGATGTCAATATCACAGATATCCTTACATATGAATCTTTAATAAAACTCCAATGTAATATTCGTTCCGATACAATAGTTTATTTCTTAACACTACCTGTTTACAAACCTGTCAATTACCATCTTTACTATCTGTACTCAGTGCCTTGGAAAGTGGACAATAATTTCATCACTGTAATCCCTAAACATAGATACTTGTTAAAGCAGGAAGGCCACCACGAAGTTTTCCAATTAACCGATCGTTGTGTCTACAATGACGAGTTTTATTGTAACACCGAACTACTATCATATGCAAACGCAGCCTGTGAATATGATATCTTAACTAAGGGATCCACATCTAATTGTTCATTTACCAAATTACAGGTTACGAATAACTACGTCTCGATAATCCCCGATACTCACTACCTACTAGTCGTATTCCCTACAGAAGATCAAATTCTAGTAAAAAGCCATAGTCATTCAGAAACGGTCTCCCTTAAAGGAATTCAATTAATAAAACCCCAAGCAGACACTATTTACTATCGAGGTGATATCATTTCAACCCGACTCACGGGTAATGGTAAACCTCTCTTATTGAGCTCATCAACCCCAGATTTTTCATCTTTAAACTTTTCGTACATGTCATTAAAATTCGACGACATCAATTTAAAACAATTGGACAACCTTCACCTTAACTTGAACCCAATCGGCTCTGATTCAGAAACGCTTACATGGTACCCTTCACTATCACCCAGTATATGGACCCTAATTCTGTACATCTCGTTAGTTTCATTGTGTGGGTACACTTTCTTCAATTATTACCGCACTCGCAGTGTACCCCAGTCGGCTTAATATTCGTTGCAATAATGTTACGTCAATAGTCTAAAAGTGGACAAAGTGCGATTCCATCGTTCCCGCCATGCCCACTATTTCCGTAATGACAATTTGTAATCTTGCGTAATGTACCTTGTTACGGTTGCGCAATTTTACCTCGACACGCTGTGTCTTTTAACGCATTTCTATGCCTCCTATATTTTTCGTACTTTTCGTACATTTTTGTTGTTGTTTTGTACCATTGATAATTTTGTACTATGTATCATGTGTAATTTTTGTTGCGTACACTTTGATTTATCATGTGTAATTTGATGTAAGTAATTGAAAATTTTTTGTAACTTGTAACTTTTTGTACTTTTGTAAAAACTTTGTAATTTCATTTTTTAATTGTACGTGACTGAACATGAGGTATACCATCAAACGAAAACCTTCCCTTAAGTACGGTTTTCTTTCTTAGGGAGGAAGGTGTTATATCGCCTAATATGCTGACAATCTCTTTTTTCGCTGAGCTAGCTGACCGAGGCCATAAAAGCAAGCGGCGATCCCGCGCTCGAGTCAGTTTCAGTTCGTCCTTCGTTACCGCAGTTCCGTCACGTATTATTTCACAGTTAATCGTGATTAAAACATTAAAATCATTTTTTAAAAACTGTTTCTTCGAATCTCCCAACTTAACTTATATATATATATATACACATATGTGTCATTCCGGACGATAACTTGAGTAAATGTTTAAAAATTTTTTTTTAGTTTTTGCCAAAATGTTTGTAGCACCAAACCATAGGTCAAGTTCGTTAACCAGCAATTTTGGACAATCCAAAGTGGTCCAAAATTCAAAAAAACTCCCAAAAAAATGGGTTTTTCCCGTTTTTTGTGGTTTTCACATTGAAAATCATGGTAATATATGGTATATTCGGATTCAGCACAAAATTTCTGATATGAATGCATTTTTCAAAAATGAAAATTGTCCAAAATTAAGAAAAGTTTGTAGCTATATATATATATAATGAATACGTGCGTATATTTGTTGTACCCAGAAATGCAGTAGCCGTGTGGGTACTCTATGAGTTCGTAGAGACGACTAGAACATGAATATGGACTCCTAACATCTTCAAAGCATACCCAGCAATAATTTGCAGCGTATTATTAGCGAATTTTCAAGGAAAATGAAGCTATTGCAATGGCCTCAAAATTTTTAGAATCGACTTTTTCGAAAAATTTTCACACTGAAATCCGTTTTGGAACATTCTGAAACGATCCCTGAAGTTTTTCCAAAAATCATATGTATATATATATATATATATACACATATGTGTCATTCCGGACGATAACTTGAGTAAATGTTTAAAAATTTTTTTTTAGTTTTTGCCAAAATATTTGTAGCACCAAACCATAGGTCAAGTTCGTTAACCAGCAATTTTGGACAATCCAAAGTGGTCCAAAATTCAAAAAAACTCCCAAAAAAATGGGTTTTTCCCGTTTTTTGTGGTTTTTACATTGAAAATCATGGTAATATATGGTATATTCGGATTCAGCACAAAATTTCTGATATGAATGCATTTTTCAAAAATGAAAATTGTCCAAAATTAAGAAAAGTTTGTAGCTATATATATATATAATGAATACGTGCGTATATTTGTTGTACCCAGAAATGCAGTAGCCGTGTGGGTACTCTATGAGTTCGTAGAGACGACTAGAACATGAATATGGACTCCTAACATCTTCAAAGCATACCCAGCAATAATTTGCAGCGTATTATTAGCGAATTTTCAAGGAAAATGAAGCTATTGCAATGGCCTCAAAATTTTTAGAATCGACTTTTTCGAAAAATTTTCACACTGAAATCCGTTTTGGAACATTCTGAAACGATCCCTGAAGTTTTTCCAAAAATCATATGTATATATATATATATATATTTACATCTTGGTACAAAATGACGTCCGTATCATAGTTGTGGTAAAGTGACGTCCCCCTGAAGGAGTGGTCATTTTAACAAAATTTTGAAATTCCAACATTAATTAAGGCCGAGATACTTGTTAACCGACTCAGATATTCACATTTCGCTTGCTGATGACATATACAGTTCTTCACATATACGCTGTACATATGAACGCATAGTGGCTTCCGTTCACACAGCAGCTGAATTGACGTCCAGTAAGCTCGAGCTTACTGGACGTCAATTCCGCTGCAGTGTGAATAGCGCTGGCAAGGCGCCGCAGAGTTGAGGGCTGGAACCAGCCGTTTTCAAGGGTGTGGGAGAATGCCAAATTGGTGAACTCACCCAATTCAATCTCAGAACGTTTCGCAAAATGTGTCAATATAGAAAAGTAGAAGAGAAGTAGAAAAGAACCCCCCCTCACAAGTTGTTTACATGAAAAATAATGGGTAATTGCCAAAAAGGACCAATAAGAGAGAAATGGGGAAAATATAATTTTCAAGAGAAAAAATCATACATAGGAAATAAAATCGGGCCGAGTTTATTAGGCCCCACTTCCCTTCCTAAGGACCAGGAAGTTTAATAATGAGGGAGGGACATTGATCCATAATTAATGGTTCTATATGGTTCGCAAAATGTATCACTATAGAAAAAAACGTCTGCCAAGTTGGGTGGGCAGTATAGCTTCCTCACTCATTGTAACATGGACGAATAGAATCAGTTGGCGAAAAAATTATGATTCAAAGAGTTATTGAATACCAAAATATTGGCGATAATATGCGGGATAGGGTTGCAGGTATTAATGTTTTAATAGTGTTGTAAATAGTTGTGGTATATAAACCACTGAAATAAAAGAACGAAAGAGTGTAGGTATAAACCACCGTCTAGGACCTAACCCACACAATCCCTTAAAATTTCGTCGAAATTGGTTGAATAGTTGGGGAGTTTTGGTTGTAACAATAAATTTAAAGTTCGCGCATGCGCAGCGGCTATTGCTTGACCAATTTGATTGAAACTTATAGGGTGTCTCTCAGAAGTTAGTCCCTAACTAACCTCCAAATTTGAGCAAAATCGGTTCATTAGAAACCGAGAAACCGAGGTTCCAGGAAATTCACGTTTGCGCATGCGCACTCGCTCCTATTCGTCCGAAGGTGCTGAAATTGATAGGGGACCGTCTAGGACCTAACCCGCACAATCCCTGAAAATTTCATCAAAATCGGACCACAGGTTAGTATAGTTTTGCCCGGGACAAGGATTGACCACAGACAGACCGACAGACAGACAGACACGGAACCAAAATTGTTCGGGAAGCTCTAAAACGCAAAAAGCAAGTGGAAATTTTGATTTTGGAGGAAATTTTTTTTTTCACTTCTTTCACGAATACAAAGCTTCCCAACCTTCGGTAGTGAGGAAGCAAAAGAGAAGTAGAAAAGAACCCCCCCTCACAAGTTGTTTAATAAGTTGTTATTAATAAAATCAATAAAATATTCTTCCCAGATTATTAGAATCTGGAATTAGATCCTGTAATAAAAATGTACAGCAGGATGGGGTTCGTAGTACCAATTTACGTATTTACTACCTTTGTGGGCGTCGCACATAGCTTCCTAACGTCAATAAAATATTGTTTCCATATCATTCGAATCTGGAATTAGATCTTGTAATACAAATGTACTAGCAGGATGGGGTTTGTAGTACCTATTTACGTATTTCACTACCTTTGTGGGCGTAGCACACAGCTTCCCAACATCAATAAAATATTGTTTCCACATTCTTCGAATCTGGAATTAGATCCTGTAATACAAATGTACGAGCAGGATGGGGTTTGTAGTACCTATTTACGTATTTCACTACCTTTGTGGGCGTAGCACATAGCTTCCCAACATCAATAAAATATTGTTTCCACATTCTTCGAATCTGGAATTAGATCCTGTAATACAAATGTACGAGCAGGATGGGGTTCGTAGTACCAATTTACGTATTTTACTACCTTTGTGGGGGTAGCACATTGCTTCCCAACATCAATAAAATATTGTTTCCACATTCTTCGAATCTGGAATTAGATCCTGTAATACAAATGTACGAGCAGGATGGGGTTTGTAGTATCAATTTACGTATTTTACTACCTTTGTGGGCGTAGCACATAGCTTCCTAACATCAATAAAATATTGTTTCCATATTATTCGAATTTGGAATTAGATCCTGTAATAAGAATGTACGAGCATGATGGGATTCGTAGTACCAATTTACGAATTTTACTAGTACACACATGCGGGGAGTGCAATGATTTTTCCAATTTTTCTCGTCCATTCTTCAACAGTTCTGCCAAAATCCCATCTTCTCCAGGTCAATGAATTGGCTGGTGGTGGGGAAAAACCAGGTAAGTACAAAAAATAGAATTTTACAGGAGAGCATTTTTTTTTCAAATTTTATTCTCAATACCGAATAATCTTCCTAACCGAATAATCACTAACGCCCCAGCCAATAGTAAGCATGGTTTCTTCACTTCTAAGGGATGAAAAATAAGGGTTGACATTTTGAAAACGCCCTAGCTCAAAAAAATCGATATAAAGGTATTGTTTTTCCATCAATTTAAGATAGCATAGAATTTTTAAAATTTTAGAGACCATGCGGAGCTCTGCAGCACAAACCGTTAGCTCCCTACGAGACCTTAAGGTTTTTCCTTCGATAAAACAAAATCACGAGTGTGAATCACCAAAGAGGTCTAATCGCGTTCAAATAATATTTATTAATATTATTATTATTATTTAATATTTAATTTAATTTAATTTAATTTAATAATTAATACTATTATCAAATAATATTATTATCTGACCAAAATGCGATCGCTGTTCGTTTCTTCGAGTTGTATTCAGTTTTGCTTCCGTAGCAACCAGTAATCAAATTTCCATACGAAGGACCCTATTTTTCGAATCGAATGCAAAGCGTTTATTTCTTCCAAAAACTTGATTTTGAAGGTGTGAAGGTAATTATGTAGCAGGTAAAAAGAGTTACAATGGTAAAATTGTGATCTTTGCAGACGAATGATCTATACAGAAAAATAATAAAAGAAAGGTGTTACTTTATACTCACTACCATATCTACGAATGGAGGTCTTCTTCAAAAAATCCACTTTCTAGCCGTCAAAATCATTTGTAAGTATCACTAACGGATTCAGCGTGAAAAATTACACAGGAATTGATACCAAACTCGTCATGTCATCCTAACATGGACGGTGGCCAGTGGACGAAATTTGTAATTCCCGCCCAACTTGAATTTTCCGCGCTATGGATCAACCTCCTACGAACGGGGATTGCTGAACTTCTACCTCTGAGGTTTGCGCCTCTCTCATTATCACATCTTTACTCGTCTGGCTCCCACATTATTTTCAATCCCCGAGTTTTTCGCCTTTTTTTTGGTTAATTATTTTCAATAACAAACCTTTGGAAACGACCGAGAAAAAAAATTAACCCCCCTCAAAATTTGTTGGTTTACGTTTCAAGGTAGGTGAAATTCAAAAATCGAATAAAAATTAGGCCGTCCGTCCGCCGTACTCGGCTCTTTCGTCACCCAGCATTGACCGATTTTGATGAAATTTGGTATAGGGGCCTTTTAGGGTCTAGTTGTGTGCCGTAGATGTTGGTTGCTGTAGGTCACTTCTAAGGGTTGAAATTTTGAAAACGCTCTATCTCAAAAAAGTTTTTAGAAAGGTATTGTGTTTCCATCAATTTAAGATTTTTGGTAGGTTTCTGACTAGTAGGGAGCGAACGGTTTGTCCTATAAAGCTCCGCGTGGTCTCTAAAATTTCTAAAAATTCAATACTATCTTCAATTGGTGAAAAAACAATACCTTTGTTTTGAGAGTTCCCGAGCTAGCGTACTTTTGAAAATGTCAACCCTTAACTTTTACTCCTCAAAAGTAACTGATATCAATGAAAAGCTTCGAGACACAATTAGACCCCCAATGGAGCCCATATACCAAATTTCAACCAAATCAGTCCATGGTTTCTGACTAGTCCGGTGTAAATGGAGGTGGAGAAAATGGCCAAGCTAGTCTTCAGTATTGTTCTATCATTGTTAGCACGACGTTTACGTCCTGGAACAGGACCCTATTCATGTGACTGATATAATTTTTTCTTATGGTAGAGTTCAGATGTTTGTAACATTGACTTATTTTTAAATAAGTTCTAAGAGAAAAATTCTTTAAAAATTCCAAGAAAAAAGTTTTTTTTTTACTCGTCTGCGGAGATCACAACTTTGCCATTGTCACTATTTTTTTTTTAAATTTGTTACTTACCAACCATAGGTACTAGCTACCTACCTACTACATAATTACCTTCACACCTTCTCAATCAAGTTTATTCGGAGGAAATAAACTCTTCACACTCGATTCGAAAAATAGAGTTCCTTACAGGAGTTTCTGTTATAAAACGAAGGAAACCCCTCAAGTTCTCGTAGGGAGCGAACGGTTTGTCCTATAAAGCTCCGCGTGGTCTCTAAAATTTCTAAAAATTCAATACTATCTTCAATTGGTGAAAAAACAATACCTTTGTTTTGAGAGTTCCCGAGCTAGCGTACTTTTGAAAATGTCAAGCCTTAACTTTTACTCCTCAAAAGTAACTGATATCAATGAAAAGCTTCGAGACACAATTAGACCCCCAATGGAGCCCATATACCAAATTTCAACCAAATCAGTCCATGGTTTCTGACTAGTCCGGTGTAAATGGAGGTGGAGAAAATGGCCAAGCTAGTCTTCAGTATTGTTCTATCATTGTTAGCACGACGTTTACGTCCTGGAACAGGACCCTATTCATGTGACTGATATAATTTTTTCTTATGGTAGAGTTCAGATGTTTGTAACGCAGAGAAACACATTGACTTATTTTTAAATAAGTTCTAAGAAAAAAATTCTTTAAAAATTCCAAGAAAAAAGTTTTTTTTCTACTCGTCTGCGGAGATCACAACTTTGCCATTGTCACTATTTTTTTTTTAAATTTGTTACTTACCAACCATAGGTACTTGCTACCTACCTACTACATAATTACCTTCACACCTTCTCAATCAAGTTTATTCGGAGGAAATAAACTCTTCACACTCGATTCGAAAAATAGAGTTCCTTACAGGAGTTTCTGTTATAAAACGAAGTAAACCCCTCAAGTTCTCGTAGGGAGCGAACGGTTTGTCCTATAAAGCTCCGCGTGGTCTCTAAAATTTCTAAAAATTCAATACTATCTTCAATTGGTGAAAAAACAATACCTTTGTTTTGAGAGTTCCCGAGCTAGCGTACTTTTGAAAATGTCAACCCTTAACTTTTACTCCTCAAAAGTAACTGATATCAATGAAAAGCTTCGAGACACAATTAGACCCCCAATGGAGCCCATATACCAAATTTCAACCAAATCAGTCCATGGTTTCTGACTAGTCCGGTGTAAATGGAGGTGGAGAAAATGGCCAAGCTAGTCTTCAGTATTGTTCTATCATTGTTAGCACGACGTTTACGTCCTGGAACAGGACCCTATTCATGTGACTGATATAATTTTTTCTTATGGTAGAGTTCAGATGTTTGTAACGCAGAGAAACACATTGACTTATTTTTAAATAAGTTCTAAGAAAAAAATTCTTTAAAAATTCCAAGAAAAAAGTTTTTTTTCTACTCGTCTGCGGAGATCACAACTTTGCCATTGTCACTATTTTTTTTTTAAATTTGTTACTTACCAACCATAGGTACTTGCTACCTACCTACTACATAATTACCTCCACACCTTCTCAATCAAGTTTATTCGGAGGAAATAAACTCTTCACACTCGATTCGAAAAATAGAGTTCCTTACAGGAGTTTCTGTTATAAAACGAAGGAAACCCCTCAAGTTCTCGTAGGGAGCGAACGGTTTGTCCTATAAAGCTCCGCGTGGTCTCTAAAATTTCTAAAAATTCAATACTATCTTCAATTGGTGAAAAAACAATACCTTTGTTTTGAGAGTTCCCGAGCTAGCGTACTTTTGAAAATGTCAACCCTTAACTTTTACTCCTCAAAAGTAACTGATATCAATGAAAAGCTTCGAGACACAATTAGACCCCCAATGGAGCCCATATACCAAATTTCAACCAAATCAGTCCATGGTTTCTGACTAGTCCGGTGTAAATGGAGGTGGAGAAAATGGCCAAGCTAGTCTTCAGTATTGTTCTATCATTGTTAGCACGACGTTTACGTCCTGGAACAGGACCCTATTCATGTGACTGATATAATTTTTTCTTATGGTAGAGTTCAGATGTTTGTAACGCAGAGAAACACATTGACTTATTTTTAAATAAGTTCTAAGAAAAAAATTCTTTAAAAATTCCAAGAAAAAAGTTTTTTTTCTACTCGTCTGCGGAGATCACAACTTTGCCATTGTCACTATTTTTTTTTTAAATTTGTTACTTACCAACCATAGGTACTTGCTACCTACCTACTACATAATTACCTTCACACCTTCTCAATCAAGTTTATTCGGAGGAAATAAACTCTTCACACTCGATTCGAAAAATAGAGTTCCTTACAGGAGTTTCTGTTATAAAACGAAGGAAACCCCTCAAGTTCTCGTAGGGAGCGAACGGTTTGTCCTATAAAGCTCCGCGTGGTCTCAAAAAATTCTAAAAATTCTATAGAATCTTAAATTGAAGGAAAAACAATACCTTTATATCGAAATTTTTGAGTTAGGGCGTTTTCAAAATTTCAAAATTGATTTTGGAACCCTTAGGAGTGACCTACATCAACCAAAAGCTTCGGGGCACAACTAGACCCCAAATGGAGCCTACATACCAAATTTCATCAAAATCGGTCAATGCTAAGTGGCAAAAGTGCCGCGTACGGCGGACGGACGGCCAAAATTTTTATTCGATTTTTGGATTCTACGTACCTTGAAACGTAAACCATCAAATTTTGAGGGGGTGTTAAAATTTTTTTTTTCTTGGTCGATTCCAAAGGTTCATTATTGAAAATAATAAACCAAAAGAAGAGACACAAAGAGCGCAGCTTCCTCGGAAAGAACAGAGGGTTGATCCTCCCAAGAAAAAAAGAAAGACAGTATAACTGAAAAAAAATCTAGTTGATAATTTTTGCTAATTGCTTCCGAGTCTACCAAGGTAGCGGAAGCTTTGTTTTCACTTTTCAAGGACGAAAAAAAAAAAGTTCTCCAAAATCAAAATTTCCACTCGCGTTTTGCGTTTTAGACCTTTCTGAACAATTTTGGTTCCGTGTCTGTCTGTCTGTTGTCTGTCCGTCTGTCATCAATTCCTTGTAACGCGCATAACTATACGAAGTTATTGTCCGATTTCGATGAAATTTTCAGGGATTGTGCAGGTTGGTGTGTAGACAGTCCTCTATGAAAATCATCATCCTCGGACTGATACAAGCGACTGCGCATGCGCAAACGTGAATTCCTTGTAACGGCCATAACTTCTACATTTTCCATCCGATTTCAATGAAATTTTCAGGGATTATGTGGATTAAATTGTAGATAGTCCCCTATGAAAATCATCATCCCCGGACTGATAGAAGCGACTGCGCATGCGCAAACGTGAATTCCTTGAAACGGCCATAACTTCCACAATCTCAATCCGATTTCAATTAAATTTTCAGGGATGTTACAGATTAGTATTTAGATGGTCCCCTATGAGGGTAGTGAAAGGTACTTAGAGATTGGTGTTTTGAGATTAACCACTATGCATCGGATCATCTATACAATCGGGTTATGGATACGAGGAAGCTATGTGCCACACCCACTTGGCAGACGTTTTTCTATTGTTCCAGTTATTTGTATAAATTATCTAGTTCATTTGTTCTAGTTGTATTTTACTTGCATTAGCCTATTCATTTTTTATTGCTCTAGTTAAGCTTATTTGAATTAGTTTTGTAGTTATTATCTAGTTACCTACTTGTTCTAGTTATTTGTATGTTCTAATGTTTGCAAAATTGTTTAATGTTCTAGTTGAAAATGTTTGCTGAAGATAAATACTTCTTTTAAAGATGAATTAAAAATATTTTTTATTGATACATTGTGGTTTACCGTGTTATTATTCTCCCCTATTTTAAATTCTGACATTCCAAAACTATACACTTATAAGGATTTTTTTTTAAATTTAAATTAAGAAAAAGATTCAGCCTAATGTTCACATTACAACACACCCTAACTTACAAATCTCGTTCAGACAACACAACCTAATTGACCACGCAACACCACCTTATTGCTAATTTCAAACAGCAACACCACCTAATTGACCGATTTTCATGAAATTATTAGGTATTTGGATTTTTTCTATATGAATGAGTTTTTGAGGGGCTTCATAGTGGTAATATGACAAGAAGGTGCATGGTAATAATAATTTATTACAATAAAACAGTTTTTTGTGTCTCCTGTGAACCTGGGAAAAGTCAATTAGGTGGTGTTGCTTGGTGTTGTATAGATTCTATACAATATCATATATTGTACAACAACAGATATTGTACAACATAGATTCTATGTTGTTCCCTGATCTTTTTGACTATTTGAAAATTTATTACTCAATACCCAAAAAGAAATTCACCAATTTTTAAGAAAATAGCAGTTTAGATATTAAACTGATTTTGATGATGCTTTTGGCCGGCGTACCCTTTCATCTTCACCTCGTCATACATAAAAAATATCGCATACATTTTTTCATAAATCTAGGATCAATTTCAATATTGTATTTCAATTTAAAGCATTTAATAAACGGTTTTGAAAATGACCCACTGCATTTATTTATTCTGTTATGAGTACCTATATTATACTGACAGTAGGTAGTACACAAGTACACAGTACAACCTACATTCTCAAAACTTGAGACTTTAGGACCAATTGGGAAGGTTTGGTGTCGCAGAACCAACAACGCAGGGACCGAGTGATAAGAGCGAAATAAGACCCTCACTGACGTTCTAAATTAATATGTGATGTGAAAAATAGTATTTCCCGATGCTATAAAAGGTATCTGGAAAAAAAAAAACGGGTCAACTTTTTCCCAGTGAAGGGAGAGAGAATGCCCAGTGCTTTTGGATGGGAGTAGGCGCAGTTCGATGGCTGCTGGAGTGGGAGAACCGGGGGTTGCAACCTGGACGCCACTTCCACCGCTTCGTGTAAAGTTTAACTTTTGCAAATCATATACGAAACGTGTGCAGCGTCCGAGCGGAATTTTCGTGCACTAAATCTATACAAAAACTGAAGAAAACCGTCAAAGTGACGTCCTCTTAAAAAAAAGGGGGGACGCCTCAATGGATCATTCTGTACAAGATGAGCCTGTTGTGTAAAATGACGTCCGTATACGGACGCCACTTTGCACCGGACGCCACTTTGAATGCAACTTTCTGTAGGGCGGACGCCAGATGCACGCAATATGCATATATATATATGTGTCATTCCGGACGATAACTTGAGTAATTGTTTAAAAATTTTTTTTTAGTTTTTGCCAAAATGTTTGTAGCACCAAACCATAGGTCAAGTTCGTTAACCAGCAATTTTGGACAATCCAAAGTGGTCCAAAATTCAAAAAAACTCCCAAAAAAAATGGGTTTTTCCCGTTTTTTGTGGTTTTTACATTGAAAATCATGGTAATATATGGTATATTCGGATTCAGCACAAAATTTCTGATATGAATGCATTTTTCAAAAATGAAAATTGTCCAAAATTAAGAAAAGTTTGTAGCTATATATATATATAATGAATACGTGCGTATATTTGTTGTACCCAGAAATGCAGTAGCCGTGTGGGTACTCTATGAGTTCGTAGAGACGACTAGAACATGAATATGGACTCCTAACATCTTCAAAGCATACCCAGCAATAATTTGCAGCGTATTATTAGCGAATTTTCAAGGAAAATGAAGCTATTGCAATGGCCTCAAAATTTTTAGAATCGACTTTTTCGAAAAATTTTCACACTGAAATCCGTTTTGGAACATTCTGAAACGATCCCTGAAGTTTTTCCAAAAATCATATGTATATATATATATATATATACACATATGTGTCATTCCGGACGATAACTTGAGTAATGTTTAAAAATTTTTTTTTAGTTTTTGCCAAAATGTTTGTAGCACCAAACCATAGGTCAAGTTCGTTAACCAGCAATTTTGGACAATCCAAAGTGGTCCAAAATTCAAAAAAACTCCCAAAAAATGGGTTTTTCCCGTTTTTTGTGGTTTTCACATTGAAAATCATGGTAATATATGGTATATTCGGATTCAGCACAAAATTTCTGATATGAATGCATTTTTCAAAAATGAAAATTGTCCAAAATTAAGAAAAGTTTGTAGCTATATATATATATAATGAATACGTGCGTATATTTGTTGTACCCAGAAATGCAGTAGCCGTGTGGGTACTCTATGAGTTCGTAGAGACGACTAGAACATGAATATGGACTCCTAACATCTTCAAAGCATACCCAGCAATAATTTGCAGCGTATTATTAGCGAATTTTCAAGGAAAATGAAGCTATTGCAATGGCCTCAAAATTTTTAGAATCGACTTTTTCGAAAAATTTTCACACTGAAATCCGTTTTGGAACATTCTGAAACGATCCCTGAAGTTTTTCCAAAAATCATATGTATATATATATATATATATACACATATGTGTCATTCCGGACGATAACTTGAGTAAATGTTTAAAAATTTTTTTTTAGTTTTTGCCAAAATATTTGTAGCACCAAACCATAGGTCAAGTTCGTTAACCAGCAATTTTGGACAATCCAAAGTGGTCCAAAATTCAAAAAAACTCCCAAAAAAATGGGTTTTTCCCGTTTTTTGTGGTTTTTACATTGAAAATCATGGTAATATATGGTATATTCGGATTCAGCACAAAATTTCTGATATGAATGCATTTTTCAAAAATGAAAATTGTCCAAAATTAAGAAAAGTTTGTAGCTATATATATATATAATGAATACGTGCGTATATTTGTTGTACCCAGAAATGCAGTAGCCGTGTGGGTACTCTATGAGTTCGTAGAGACGACTAGAACATGAATATGGACTCCTAACATCTTCAAAGCATACCCAGCAATAATTTGCAGCGTATTATTAGCGAATTTTCATGCGAAAATCATGTTTTGGGGAAAGAAAAAAGAAAAGAAAGAAAGAAAGAAAGAAAGAAAGAAAGAAAGAAAGAAAGAAAGAAAGAAAGAAAGAAAGAAAGAAAGAAAGAAAGATAGAAAGTGTAGTATCTTTATACTATAGGTAGTGGACTAACTGACTGCAAGAATACGAATGATATATTTTTGGAAATTCATCACTAACAACAATAATAGTCACATGGATGGAAACACTTCATAATAACAACCTAGGGTACATCATCTCCTCCCCCCAATCCTGGCATCCCCCAGATTTCCTCAACTGGTCAGCATGAACTCTCCTTTCGACTCCTTCGACGATGACTACGTACGAAAGTGGACCCGTTCTCTTCTTGACCACTCCTTCCTTGAATTGCTTCTCGTCCTTCTTTCTTTTCACCCATACAACATCCCCATCTTGAAACGCCTTCAGTCTATCGACCCCCTTGTCATGATAGAGTTTCTGCCTGAGCAAATTCTCCTCCACTTTACTCGTCAGATCAGGCTTCAGCAGTGTTAGTTTTGTCTTCAGCTGTCGCCCCACCATCAATTCAGCGGGAGTCCTATTGGTAGTCCTATGTACAGTGGTTCTATATGACATCAAGTATTTGCACAGTCTAGTATGGACATCTTCACCTCCGCTCTTGGATGATGCGAATCTTTGCTTGAATGTTCTGACTGCCCGTTCTGCCAATCCATTTGAACGTGGATGGTAAGGAGTTGTCGTGACGTGTCGTACATTATTTCTACTGCAAAATTCTTTGAACGCTTGTGATGTCCACTGTGGACCATTATCTGACACCACCATCCTTGGCAGCCCCCATCTTGAAAACAACTCTTGAAGAACCCCTAGCGTACGCTCCGTCGTTATGCTCCTCATCGGAAATATTTCCAGCCATTTACTGGTGGCATCCACAACCAGTAACCAGTATTGACCCTCAACAGCTTCAGCAAAATCTAGGTGAATTCTCGACCATACTTCCGACGGCACATTCCATGAGTATAAAGGTGACTCCTGGTCCCACGGACGATTTTCTTGGCATGATTTGCATTGCTTTAAAAAATTTTCAATGTTCCTATCCATTAATGGCCACCACACATTCATCCTGGCAACGGACCTCATAGCTGATCCTCCTGGGTGGCCCTCGTGTAGAATATGAAGTACTTGGTCTCGTAAAGATTTTGGTATTACCAATCTCCCTCTCCAAAGCAGTATCTCTTCCTCATAGGACAGCTCGTCTTTCTTCTCCAAATATGTGTACATTTCTTCCGACATACTTGACTTCGGTGGCCAGCTACTTTGTAGATATCTAATTACAAGTGAGAGTTGTGGATCCTCCAACAACCGGATCTTCAGCAATCGTCTTGAAACTGAAACATCTTTTATCTTTGTCATTGCTATTTTTCTTCCAAAGTCTTCTTCCTTCTCAACTCGGCTCTGCAGTTCCGGTAAGCGCGATAAAACATCAGCAGGACTATTATCCTTGCCTGGAATGAACTCAATTGAAAATCAAACCCCGCTAACATTAAGGCCCAACGGCTAACTCGACACATGGCCACTTTAGGTAATTCTGCCTTATCCCCAAATATGTAAGTCAAGGGTTTGTGGTCTGTTTTGAGAATGAATCTGCGTCCATATAAGTATCTTTCAAATTTTCGTACTGTGTGGACAATAGCTAAGGCTTCTCTGTCGATCACCGAGTATTTTTGTTCCGCACTATTGAGAAGTCTGGAAGTATATGCTACTGGCCGCTCCGTATTGTCCGGATAGCGATGACATAACACCCCTCCCACCCCTTTCTCACTAGCGTCAGTGAAAAGTAGAAGTGGCAGTGTTGGATTGTAGTTTACTAATGTAGTAGATGACGTCAAAACTCCTTTAAGCTCAACAAATTTACTTCTCTGCTCTTCATCCCATCTCCATCTACTTCCCTTCTTCAGCAATGTATAGAGTATTGCACAATTCCCTTGAAGGTTTGGAACAAACTTCTGATAATAGTTGATACATCCCAGGAATGCTCTCAGCTCTTTTTGATTTGTTGGCTCTCCCATATTTTTAATTGTTTCAACATGTTCTGATGTTGGGTATGTCCCGTTTTTGTCAAATCGATGGCCCAAATACACTACTGAGTCTTGTAGCCACTTACACTTGGCCAACTGTATCCTCATCCCTGCTTTACTCAATCTTGAGAGCACCTCTCCTACAACTTTGATATGTGTATCTCGGTCTCTAGCGGTCACAATAATGTCATCGAGGTAGCAGCTTACCCCTTCTATCCCAGCCAAGATAATCTCCATTGTTTTTTGGAACTTAGCCGGAGCTGAACTGATCCCAAAAGGCATACGTTTGTAGCGAAAGAAACCCTTGTGCGTTGATAGCACTAAATATTTTTTTGAATCCTCCTCGACCTCTAGCTGCAGGTATGCATCTCTCAAATCTATCACTGAAAATTGCACACCTCCCGCTAGCTGCGCACTGATTTCTTCAAAAGTTGGGAGAGGATGCATGTCCATTACAATGTACTTGTTTATAGAAACCTTAAAGTCAGCACAGAGTCGAATTTTTCCATTTGCTTTTGGTGCCACAACTAAAGGTGAGGCCCATTCAATGGGCGTGATAGCTGGGTCAACAGATTCTATAATCCCTTGCCCCAACAGACGATCAAGCTCTTTTTCAACTGCCGGTTTTAACGCAAATGGTACAGGTCTTGGTTTAAAAACTTTTGGGATTGCTGCTTCCTTTAATAGTATTTTTATTTTATGCCCCTGTATTGTTCCCGTTGAGGAAATAAATGAGGTAATACTCCCAAGCTTCCGAATCCGGGTCGAAAATGCGAACATTTACCTTGGAACATCTCCTCAAAACCGTCTTGGTGTGATTCCTCATCACCACCTGCTAAAGAATATTCTCTTCTGCGAGTTCTCGGCATCCTCGTCGCCAGTGTAGTATCTTTATACTATAGGTAGTGGACTAACTGACTGCAAGAATACGAATGATATATTTTTGGAAATTCATCACTAACAACAATAATAGTCACATGGATGGAAACACTTCATAATAACAACCTAGGGTACATCAGAAAGAAAGAAAGAAAGAAAGAAGAAAGAAAGAAAGAAAGAAAGAAAGAAAGAAAGAAAGAAAGAAAGAAAGAAAGAAAGAAAGAAAGAAGAAGAAGAAGAAAGAAAGAAAGAAAGAAAGAAAGAAAGAAAGAAAGAAGAAAAAAAAAAAAAAAAAAAAAAAAAAAAAAAAGAGTCCTCGTTCAAATATTTTATCGACAACTGCCACCGATAGAAACGTTTAAAACCCAGTGTATTATTGAAAATCGCACGATTTTTTCGTACATATCGCGAATATAACTAAATGTTATCAAATTAATTACTTAGATGCGGTAACGCATCAAGGAGAAAAATGTGTGATAAACAAAAGGTGGCTTGTTGTTATGAGGTTGGGAACATACGAGCATGAACGCGATCTGTCGCATTCATCTTTAACTACGTCCTGGAGCTTCCCTAATCAGAACGCTTTTCGGGCTCCCAGATTCAGCTTTCAGCCCAGTGATTTCACGTCTTCCAGGACGTCGATTATTGGTGTAAAAGTATGTAATAAAAACATATATACATATATATAAACCAAGAATCGAAAAAAAAAACTTTCTACAACAAATTGCAACACCATTGGTCCTTTCCTTAACCACACCTTAAACTGAATGATTTCTTTGAAAATTCGCTCATTAATTCATGCTGCATGAATGGACTTTTTTACAATACGATTCTATCTATTAGTTTGTTTACCGAGCATTATTAGTCTTCATCTTCCCTTATTTAGTTTCTACCTTAGTTAGTCTCGTTATTTGAATCCCATTATTTCGTGTGGTCACAAGAGAGCCTACAACTCTACCTGTTGTCGTTCTATGATACTATTTGCTGGGAACGCTTCGCCAGAGCGCACAGCAGTGTTTCGTTCGGTCAGTTTTCGCGTCGTTTGCGGGAGGAACACCAGGGTGTGACGTCCTCAGCTTCCCTCCATTTTCGCGGTATTTTGTACAGTGGCTTCACTTGTTTAAGTATTTTCCTCCGGTAATTTTTTTCCCTCGGGTATTCCTGGAGTTAAATGTTACGGTTCTATGCTACGGTACTAATACAGGATTCGACTTGAAATTCTAGAATCTAAAATTGAGGCAAATTTCCCAATGTGACCAATAGGGACCACAAGGAAAGTTATCCAAGGTTTTATTTTTCTAGGATACTTAGGTACTTGATTAGTTTCCCCAAGGTACAGGATTTTTTACCCCTCCCCCATCAGCATTTTATGTTGTCCGATAACCAATTACGAAATTTATGTAACGAAATTTCAAATTCTTACCTATATGATCCTTAAAGTATTAACAAATTTTGAACTCTTATTTCATCCTTGAAGTACTTATTAAATAATGTTGTGTTCCAATTTAATCCTTTGAGCATTGAAAAATCGAGGTTTGACTTTATAAGAAGTCAATTGTGGAGAGTCACACGTCTCATGGCGTACTGTCTTCTGCGTCCCAATGATTCAGAGTATAAATTCAATAGGCAGTTTGGTCCACTTAACTGTCACTGAACTGTGGCATTCTATTTACTCGTAAAACAAGAGAAAGTATTTTAAAAATCACCATTTCCCTCATTTTTGTACTCTTTTCCTCTTTTTTAACTCCTAATTATTCGTCCCTAATCGATCTTTACCTCTTTTTCCTCACATTTACTCCTTTTCTCCTCTTTTCCTTATATTAAGCGTCCCTAAATCTGTTGAGGACGGACACAGTCACTCTTGAAGGGTGGGAGTCTCATAAAGGGACATAGGCTGCTGCTGATACTTGGAGGAAAACAGGTTGAAGGAAAGTGGAACATAGGAGGAGATGGAGAGGGGGGGGGGCTGTGACGGAAGATGTAGACACATGGTGGATTCATTCTTTGTTACGCCAGGCTGAATTAGGTATAAGCTTTTTTCCTTGCTCTTTGTACGAAGTAAATTTCATCCTAGAAGTTCTCCTAGACACCTACAGGTTGTGAGCGAGATAACAAAAAATCGACCTTTACCTCATATTAAGCCCTAAAACGATCTTCAAAACTTTTTCCTCATATCGAGGGTCCCCAAATTAAACTTCACCTCTTTTTCCTTTTAATTTAATAGTTCCTCATATTTACCACTCTTCTTCACCTTGTCCTTAAATCGATTTTTAGGTACCTAATTTTCCTCATATTTACTCTTTCTCTCCTCCGTGCCGCATATTCAGGATCCCTAAATCAATTTTTACCTCGTTCACTACTACTTTACCTCGTTTTCCTCATATTATTACTTCTTTCGTTCTCTGTATCTCATATTTTTTTTCATTTTTACTCCTTCATTCTTCCTTCTCTTCTGGTGGGTTAAAGCTGGTCTCATTTGATGTAGAATTTGATTGTCTAAAACTCTTTTCTCCAAAGGAAAGTAGGCAGAAATAGGCGATTACACAGAGAAGTAGTAGTTACAGAGTTCCTGCGCGATTTTTCTGCACTACACGAATAGGATCAACGATCCTACAGCCGATCTTAGTACGCCAACTATGACACCATACAACAAGCCTAAATCTGAACAAGTCAGGAAGATTTTATATTTTATGGCATTTCAATTCAATTGGGGAAAATCGTGGAAATGATTCGAAGGTGGAAGAAGCTGAGAACTCGGTCCCAGCAAATGGTACGGGTATGTTACTAAACACAATTGAACAATTAAGATAAAAAATAATAATAACATTCTTGCATACGAGTTTGCAAGCTATTGAGACATTTTATATCTTTACTTAAGACATAAAATGTCAACAACTAAATTATATAAACTCGTAATTTGTTATATTAGAAAACAAATTAGATTTCACGGCCTGGAATCGAACCCGGGTTTCCCAGACTGATGATTCTTGCAGTCAAATTACCGTTTGTCGGTTTCGCGTAACTCTTTTCGATTTCATGAGCCAAAGTAAAGACATATAAATTATTGTAGCTCATTACTAAGCTCATTGGCTACTGAACTTATTGACAATTTTTTCGAAACAGTCGAAATAAACAAAACTAAGTATTGTGTCGTGAAATATTCTGAATGATCTCAAAAATACTTCCAAACGTCCAGAATGGCCGGAATTCGAAAAATAATTTTAAACTTAATGACCACGATTTTGGCTTTTCGATAAGGTCCCATCAATTAAGTAACCCCTGAAATAGTTCAGGGAGTGAACAAGATTCATTATACGTCATATGCCATCTGCAAAGTCGAGAGTAATTTTCTCCCGCTGTTGGTGATTCATAATCTAGGGAAAAGTGTTCCGTCGTTGTCAGCACTCCCTCGAACCTCAATAATTAATCAAAATCCTCGTTTCTCAGGAGGAATCTGTCCGGATCACCGTCAATTATTATTTCGCACGGACAACGAAAGGGGGAAAGACGTGGGAGTTTACCGGTAGATGATAAAAGTGGGTCGCATGCGATGCCACGAACAATATTTGCTCTAGTTGACGTCAACTAATTGACTGACAAGCCACAATTAATCCTCTGGAACTGTGTTTATCACGGTGAAGGGGCCTTACCCGACCGACTGTGTTTATCACGGAAGATAACCCCCAGCCTGTCCCCCACACCTGGCTGCACGCCTCTTCACCCGCCATCATTTCCTTGTACCGCAATTAATTTTGAATTAATTGCCTCCCTAAATCCTGATGTTGAGGGAATCGGAGACCGGGTATGGAGGCGGTGCTCTTCAGGTGGTAACTGGAACAAAGCGGTGCCTTAGCTTTAATTTATCGCCGAGGAGGCGTTTTGTAGAGAAAACCTCGTTTTAGTGGATTTTGACGCCCTGCCCACGGTGGAGCACAATGCTATTTTTCCGTTAAAAATTATAAAACAAGTTGAGTAAGCAGTGCCTTCAGCTTCTTCACGAAGAACAACGCGTAAAACATCTTTACGAACTGAAATTGAAAACGCTACAAATTATTTCAAAAGAGTTTATTATTTTTCTGTATAGATCACTCGTCTGCAAAGAAAACAACTTTGCCATTGTCACAACCAACCATAGGTACTACCTACCTATTATTCGCACCTACTTTATAATCAAGTATATTTGGAAGAAATAAACTCTTCTCACTCAATTAGAAGAAATAGGGAGTTGAGGTTCCTTCATATGGAAATTTGAATACTGGTTGCTAAGGACGCAAAACTGAGTACAACTCGAAGAAACGATCAGCGATCGCATTATGGTTAGCTACAATTGGAACAATTCACACTCGCGATTCTAATTTATCATAAATCCAACCCTTAAGTTTTCGGTTGTACGAGCCCCCTCACACCTGGTGCACAAAATCTAATATTATTTTTCTTGGACACTTAAACTACCTACTGTAATGACTATTGCAATGTACATACTCTGTATAATGGCAAATAAATACTCTCTCTCTCTCTCTCGTAGGGAGCGGACGGTTGGTCATACGGAGTTCCGGGTGGTCTCTGGGCCTTTATTGCGAGGGTTTTCGAGCTAGAACACCCCTATTTTCACCCCTTAGAAGTGACTGGCATCAACCAAAATCTTCGCGGCACAACTAGACCCCAAATGGAGCCTATATACCAAATTTCATCAAAATCGGTCCATGGGAACTAAGTAAAATGTCGTAAACGGCGTACGGTGGACGAACGAATTTTTTAAAATTCGATTTTCGGATATTACATAGGTACATTCTTTGAAACGTAAACCATCAAATTTTTAGGGAGAGATCAGATTTTTTTGGATTGAGTTGAAATGTTTTTTCTTGCCCGATTCCAATGGTTAATTATTAAAATAATAAACCAAAAATTAACCAGAGCAATAATATATTCAATAGTAAGATTAACGTTACACATCGTTGTTTTATAATC
Organism: Apolygus lucorum; assembly: GCA_009739505.2. Classification (NCBI taxonomy): domain Eukaryota; kingdom Metazoa; phylum Arthropoda; class Insecta; order Hemiptera; family Miridae; genus Apolygus; species Apolygus lucorum. Next base: position 41,806,850 of record CM019180.2, read on the forward strand.
TCGTTTGACGCATCGGAATGAAAATTTCGCCTCCTGAATTTTCCTTGACAGCAGCTGAGAATGTAAAACTCCCAATTCCTTGGTGAGCCGAGCTCAATATTTATTTTCCCATTCAATTCATCCGTTTCTCAATGGGGGGTGCGCCTGATTTAAAAAAAAAAAAAATTTAATCGAAAGTAGACCTCATCCTGAAAATTTTGACACCAGCCGTTCTCTTTTTGGATGAGAGATATTTTTATATGATTTTTCAAAGTTTCAAATGTTTATGACGTCACGCACCCCTCCCACCTGAGCGGGACCCCCCAGCCCACTGGGACGTCATAAACATTTGAAACTATAGGAAGTCTCAAAACTATTATGACAAAATTTTCCAAGGAAATCGATGAAATTTTTTTGTCATAAGTAACATCATTTTTTGACTGGTAATAACTTACGAAAAATGGTTCAAAAAATTCAGCTCTGTCCATTAATTTTTAAATTGTAATTAAAATCTAGTTAATCTGGTAACAACTGGGGATAGCTGTGGAATTTCCAAGATGTTTTCGGCGACACCATGGTCCAATGGGGGGTGCGCCTGATTTATTAAAAATTTTAATCGAAAGTAGACCTCATCCTGAGAATTTTGACACCAGCCGTTCTCTTTTTGGACGAGTAGATATTTTTATACGATTTTCCGAAATTTTGAATGTTTATGACGTCACGCACCCCTCCCACCTGGGCGGGACCCCCCAGCCTACTGGGACGTCATAAACGGTCGAAACTTTGAAAAATCATAGAAAAAGTCTTCTCACAATAGAAGGTCGCGGTTGGTGTAATAACTCTCAGAAAGAGGTCTAGTTTAGATTAAAAATAACAATAAACAGTTTTTCCGACCCACGTGCATACTCCATTATCATTGCGTGTCGTTTGTTCTTGAGTTACCATTTTCCTTTTGGGAAATATTAGGTGGAGTCTTCTTCAATGTTTTTTTGATATTTATTATAACTACATGTTTTGACGGTACTCTGTCGTCTCCTTCGGCCTGACACGTAATAATTAGGGTTAAATCCCATAATTTTTCCTATCACTAGACCTTCATCAGCATGTCTTCAATGGCTGCCTTTATTTATTGCTGCTACATGTTTATGCTCTTTGTTCCTCATTAGTATAATTAGCTTTCGTACTTAGTTCAGCTTTATATTGTTGCTGTATGAGACAGAGATACAGAATAAGAATACAGAGAACAAGTAGATATTTGTTAGTACAAGTTACTGGGCAAATTCACATTCTCTACTTATTAGCGGTTGTTGCTACATGTTGCTGAACATATAGAATATAAATTTGCTCAGTAACTTGTACCTACTGCCAAATGTCTACTTATTTTGTGCCTCGTCTCACACAGCAACAATTTTGCCTATTTTATTGGAAAAAGTCAATGAAATACTATTTCTACTTAATTTTGCGTAGTTTGGTACAATGGTGATAACAATTTAAGCTGACCATAATGTTATCTTGAAAATTTGAACAATATTTCGTATAGTTTCGCAGGGGAATTGGACATTTCTTTCATTTTTTCTAAGCACCGTACAGCGCACTGGATCTGAATGTAGTGAAATTTTTTGGTATTCTACCTGGAGTTTGCATCAAAATCCCCTCAATGATATCCACGTTTGTTCTTGAAAAGTTTCAGAATATTCAAAACGTAAATAATTTACGTTAGTAAGTAATTTACGTAAGTATTTTACGTAAGTAATTTATGAATTATTCATGTTTAGAAGGAATCGTCTGGATTTGGGATCATCTTTCTGAACTACCTGTACGTTGGGAGAAGCTAAAATCGATAATTCTAAAGACACTCGTACAATCGATCAAATTGTATTGTAACTGCCAATTACAATGATTACGAAGACAGAGTTGTTACTCACAATGTTCAATTTTGAATGTTAATTTGGTTCAAGTTTAAACAACGACGTTCTAGCTCGACGCGAAACTGCTAAAATCAAGGCGCACTGGTTATACCTCACCTTCAAGACTGAGCGGTATTGAGTTTGTAGTATATTCAGATTGGGCCATCACGACTTACTCCGACTAGGAAAGACGGAGTAAAAAGAGACGGAGAAAAAAGGATGTTTTTGTGAAATATGCACAGTTTAGAGTACAAAAATAAATGTTTTTGCTTCAAGACAAATTTTCTAAAATATAAAATTAGAAACCTCCATAGTTTAGAATTCCTTTTGTGCTCACAGGAATTAATGGGAAATCTGGGAAAGTTATGTGTTCTTGAGATCCTTTTGCATCATTTCAGTTATTCGGACTCGAATTTTCTGTTGTAAGATCTTTCAAGTTTAATGAATGCGCAAAAGAGGTACGTTTTATCCATATTTAAGCCTACCTTGAAAATGGCCCAATCAGTTTGTGATTGGCCTTGAATTGAGCTTGAGATGCTTTTAGTTCGTTTGAAAGTTTCAGATCTACCTTGAGTTTTTCCTCAGCGAAATGACTACTCATTAGTCTATAAAGTTTGGGATGAAGGAGCAGTAAGTGTAGTAGTAGCATCTCAGGAAATTTATCATTATGATTATCCAATTCCGAAGGTTCCTTGTTACAATATAGAATTCACTCTCAAAACTCAAAAAAAAAAAAAGAAAAGTTGAGTCAAAAAACTAAAAGGTGGGATTAGGTCGGTATCGCTCAATATATTGCTACGTCTCTAGTCCCCTTAATGCTTAAATCCGCTTGAATTGGAACTTATCACATATTGGAGCAACTCTATTAGACATATGAGAAACTACTTTACCACCAGCGCCCCTAGCAGGAGTTGACGCCTCTTTGACGGATTCCGTCCAATCTTGGGTTCTATCTCACGGGTTGGTTATTCCATAAGAATATTTCCAACTATATGTCCAATTTGAAGTATTGAATACTTCAGTATTCCTCATGAGTAAACCTAGGTACCCTTTTTGAACAGATCAGCGATGTGCAACTTTATTTCATTATAATACTACAAAAAAAAAAAAAAAAAAAACTCGGCGCTCCGCGCCTCGCCAGGGGGCAAGCCCTCTGGACCCCCGGTTTCCTCTATTTACATACTTCGGACGAAATTATTGAAACACAGAATGTGTATTAGCTCACGGTTTTCACATAATTTCGCTACTTTCCTCCCACTAAATCAGAATCTTACATAATCACCGCGTCATGACAAAATATCTCATAGGTTAAACCAGGTTACACGATCCTTAGTTCCGTATCATCGGTATCCACGTTGTCGTTCCAGATTTCGTTAGCTACTTTGGCTAGCTAGTCCATGGCTAAAACACATTCTGTGTTAAAAACATATTGTTTAGTAATGCATGCATTCCAGGGGACGTCCCATTGGATAAGCATTAGATCAGTTAACCAGTTGGTAAGCGATAAAACTGTTTCACTCGATGTAATTTGGTTTATTACTTTAGGCTAGAAATAGTGACCCCCCTCACCATTATCTACCAAAACATTTCTAGCGGCATGGGAGCCTAGAATCTGAAGAGCATTTTAAAATCCATGATCTACGACACCCAACATGCGAATTCGAGTTCACCCCCCCCCCCACCACAACGCCAACAATGGTGCCAGTCTGGCACCAAAGGGGGAATACGTCGTAACATTGCACTTTCATCTATTAGTTTTAGTAGGCGGTCCGTCGAGGTTCACATCCGTATTCAAGGTGAAACACAAAAAAAAAGCACGAAATATGCGGTTTATGGTGTCCTGGCACCATGGTGGCACCACTATTAGTTCCATGGTGGTACAGAGAATAATTCATGAAAACCCGGAGGTATAATGAGAATTTTTCCTCAATTTCAAAGCTTGGGTACAATTAGTAAGCAGTAAAGGAACCGAAATTTTGAAAAATCGGATATTTTGTGAATATTATCCCCCCACTACACCCCCCCCTTGCGAATTTTGGTACTCGGGTGAAATTATGTACAACTCGAAAGTTATTTGAGTCAAACAAAAAAAGAAACTCACTAATCGGTTGGAAATTGAGGCCTGGGCAAATTTTACAGGATTATGCCCGCAAACGCACGTTTTTTAAGCATTAACCCCCCCTTTCCCCCCCTTAAAAGGCAAAATTCGAAATTCCGGCGCCGTAGTGCACAACTAGATAGTTTTCCGCGTCGAACAAAAAAAGAACCACAAAAATCGGTTGAGAACTAAGGCCTGGGCAGACGACACAAGATTATGCCCAAAAATGCACGTTTTTTGAGCATTAACCCCCCCTTTCCCCCCTTAAAAGGCAAAATTCGAAATTCCGGCGACGTAGTGCACAACTAGATAGTTTTCCGCGTCGAACAAAAAAAGAACCAGGAAAATCGGTTGAGAACTAAGGCCTGTGCAGACGACACAAGATTTTGTCACACACACACACACATACACACATACACACACACACACACACACACAGACATACACCTATGGTTTTTTTCGCGGATTTGGATTCAGAATGGTCTAAAACGGATTACTGTGTGGTTATTTTTTTTTTCTGTTGAGTGTTGTCCAACTTCACCCCAGATCGATCTTATAAGGACGCCCAAGTCTTACTGTGGGACGTCCTAAAAATGAGGCATGAATGATGAAATGAGGAATCGAATTGCAGAGGGGAGAGGTCAATGATGACGGAAATTCGAGGGAGGGTAGGCTATTCTAAGCATATATCGAATAACTGATTATTAGGTCCCATGTTTTTTTCCAAAAAATTACGATATTAATTTAGGGTCATGGGCCATTGGTGGATATGCGTCCCCGTATTGTGTTTTTTACCCGGAGTCTCATTTACATAAACCTGACTCTTGTAAATAAAACAACTGCAGAAATGAGACTTCCAGGCAACTTTAGGAGGAATATTAATTTATGGAAATTAGTATTTATTTCGAAAATTTATTTCCGATAAGACATTTATGGTCAAACGGACGTTAGCGAGGGTCTATTGATCAGTCAGTACGTGAGTGATGAGTATCAGGTTTATTTTCTTTCTATATTTTGATTTAGGTAGTTCAAGTTCAAATCATTTATTTGTTTTTAGGGCATAACCCTATACAAAAAGTAGATCTCAAACATGGAGAAAACAGCCAATAACAACCGGTAACAGATTATAAAAAACAACATGCATTAACGAATCTATGGGTAGCAAGAGCACAATCTGAAAGGTTAATCAACAGATGAATAGAAATAGGTTAAAGCGGTAAATTGAGCTATGTGGGGTTTTCATGTGACGGTCTGATATTCATGGCGTTAATGGTGAAAAAAATACACTGTTCGCGTGACACTGGTCCGTGAACAGCAGCACCCTGAAGAGGTTTCCATCAAACTCTTCCATGTATGGGCGCAGGTAATGCCTTCTTTGAAGTTCGAAGTGAGGACATGCGAAGAGGAAGTGATGGAGGTTGTCTGACTCGTCTAAATTGCAAATTGGGCACTCCCTGTCATTCCGGAAGGAAATGGCTTTCTTCTGCCATCTCAACGTGGACCATCTGCCTGACAGGCATAGCCGCGACATCAGACTCCGCTTAGTGTAGGTATTAGTTCTCTTAACTCTTGGCCACCAACTATAGCCACCAATATATTGACTGCTATCTGATCAATTCTTGTATGCCTATTATTTTTTATATGTCAATGAAATTTAATTTCATTTTACATCCATAATTTTTGACGTCAGGCGAAACGACGTCTACTACATATATTCATTTACTACCTGGACGGAATCTAGGGCCGTACTAATATCAGCGGTCTTTCTGAATATACTACAAACGCAACACCGCTCAGTCTTGAAGGTGAGGTATAACCAGTGCGCCTTGATTTTAGCAGTTTCGCGTCGAGCTGGAACGTCGATGTTTACACTTGAACCAAACTAACATTCAAAATTGAACATTGTGAGTAACAACTCTGTCTTCGTTATCATTGTAAATGGCAGTTACAATATAATTTCATCGATTGTATGAGTGACTAACCTTTCCAACGGTATAATCAAACAATACTTTACAAGCGAATTTAGCCCCTGAAATTTGTGTTTGCAAAAAATGTGATTTATTAAAAAGGAAATCAGTGGAGGACTCCGTGGTTGGACGAAAGATGGAAGAGGCGGAGGGTCAGTTCATTTCGCGGCATTCACACAGTTTAGAAAAAATTAATTGGTTTGCTCCAAGGTAGATTTTCTAAAATTTAGAAATTTAGAAGTCTCTAAAGATTAAAATTGTTTCTGTGCTGACAAGAATTGACTGAGAATCTTGAAAAACTATGATTGAAAATTTATATTCTAAATTTGCTGTGAGACCAATAGTTGGAGGAAATATGGTTAGTTATAGGCGAAAAATAACCCTCCCCCCCTCTCACAGAAATTTCTCCGTTACACTTGAGAATCGGAAATGGGTCACGAGGAGCTTTCTACGTTGCATTTGAGGTGTACAAACACCTCCTACGTTCGGACATTTCATAACCAGTCCTTCCACCAGTCACCCTGTATAATATGCAGGACGGTCAATGCGATATAAAATACGTCTGTCAGAGATGTACAACATATCTCGCGACATCATAAAATACGTAAGTATTTTTTGAAAAAAAAAAAAAAAAAATCTTCGAAATCGGACGATAAATACTTACTTAAGGCTGGTAGCAAAATAAGTTCTTAATGTTTTGTCCAGTGCAACATATTTTGGATGACTTGGAGGCTATGTGCTACACCCACTTGGTAGGCTTCCGGAATTTTCTGGAAACCCCCTCATGTAGCATCTCATTTTAAAGCTTATTAGCAGATCTTTAATAAGAATATACACGAATGGTCCTTCAATCACTTAATCGGGGGTTACAGGGGAAGTTACGTGAATACGGACCAATCCTCCCGAAATCGAAAACTACGTTTTTGAAATATTTTCAAACATTTTTTGACACTTAACAAAGTAAAATGAAATCCGATTGAAACGTGACCACCATGGAAACTGGTAGAACACATTTAAAAAGAATCGTCCAGATTGATGCCATAATAAGGAAATGCTGCATGTAAAAACATTTTAAAAAAACAAACAAATCGTCGTCCCATGACCGAACTGATTACCTCCTCTGCCGCGCGCCTTCGCGGCTTAGAAGCCGGTCAAAAAGTATAGAACGTGTCAGGCTAGTGGTAGGCAGTGAAGATTGTTAAACTGTGAACCCTGATTCCAGGACACGGCTGGTGTAGTCAGGTATTCAATTTATTGTGGCCCATCTTCACTTCATACATCAACTTGCTCTTGTGTAAGTATTCATCCTTCTAAGACTTGTCTCGTTATCTTCAACATCCTAATGAATGTAGAGTTATTCCCAAACTTTTCACGGGGGAGCAGGGAGGCCGTGGAGCTCTTTAGAAAGTTGGGAAGTAAATTCCCCTCCACCTGCTAGTCCTGTGGGACCTTCTCCCGGAGGTTGAACCCTAATTGAAGCGAGCGTAGTCAACTTTCTAGGCGAGTTGTCATGCAACGAGGATAGACAACTCAAGAGAACTCGAGGTTTACGGTTAGAGAGGATGAGGATTTGAGTAGAAGAACGTGTAGATAAAAGTGAGAGAGCGGAGAAAGGTTTGAAAAGTACATACGAAAACACGATGAAGTGCACTAAAGTTGCGAATTTATCTTCTTAGCTAGAAAGTCCAACCGACTTGTCAGCTGATGAACTGAAATGGTTGTGGAAAGTTTGTTATTGCAACGTTTCCTCCTTTCCATTCATAGTGCATTGAATGAATAAACTGAATTCCAACTATTATAAAATAACCGACAATTTACATTTACCGAACGCCTTTAATAATAGTTAATTGTGAATACTGGATTACACAGATTTTTTAAAAATTAAATTTAAATTGGTAAACTAGAAATTACAGTGTTGTGCAAATCACGATGGGAAACTTGCATGGATATTGGTTGATTATTTTCAATAATGAACCTTTGGAATCGACCAAGAAAAAAACATTTACCCTCCTCCCACCTCAAAATTTGTTGGTTTACTTTTCAAGGTACGTAGAATCCGTTTGCCGTACGCGGCACTTTCCTCAGTTAGCGTTGACCGATTTTGATGAAATTTGGTTAACAGGCTCCATTTGGAGTCTACTTGTTCTCCGAGGATTTTGATGTTGATGTAGGTAATTTCTAATGGTTGAAAAATAAGGTTTGAAATTTTGAAAAACGCCCTTACTCAAAAAATGTTGATATAAAGGTATTGATTTTCCATCGATTTAAGATAGTATTGAATTTTTGAAATTTTTATGGACCACGCGGAGCCTTGTAGGCCAAACCGTTCGCTCGAGCGAGAATTTAAGTGTTGGACTTACGATAAATCAGAAACAGGAGTGCGAATCGCAAAAGAGGCCTAATCTCCGTTCAAATGTTAGCTGACCGAAATGCGATCGGTGTTTTTCTTCATGTTGGTTGGTGGTAACAATGGCAAAGCCGTGTTCTTTGCAGACGAGTGATCTATAGAGAAAAATAATAAACTAATGTGTTATAATTTGCAGCGTTTTTGCTTCCACACTCGCTGGTAGAGGCCAAGCTTTCTTCTAATGAAATTCATGTCCGAAAATTTCCGGTTCTAAAAAGATCTTTTAGTTTTTCAATTCCCTAGGCCCATGCACTAATGAATTTACAAAATCCTTGAAAATATTGAATTTAGGTTCATCTTTCAAACTTTGAGCGTTTTTTAAAGAACGAACGGCGACCGACCCCTTTAACCACCAGATAATCACTTATGAGTTTCGTAGCAGATTGGTAGTAGTGTGGAGCATGTGCAGAAGCCTATTCCTGGACATTGGTTTCTTAAAAGTTGGCTCAAAATCACTTAATAACTCTCTCTCTTTAATAGTTGAAAATCACCCAAATTCGGACACTATTTGTTGGATGTTTCCTCCGAGAGTTGAAGTCAAAGCCAAGAAAAGATTAACCTACGTACCTAAATTCCTGATGAGATTGTTGACCTGAAGAAGAGCGTAATTAGAATAAGCTCACTGATGCTAATTTACTAGCTTGTCGAGGGTAGCTTAGGGACATTGTACTTTAGTCTTACAGACACCAAACCACGAGAAGTTCTTCTCTCCAGTGTAACACGCTCACATGAAACATCGATGCAAGTTTAGAAAATTAGGCGAGGGAGTCCAAAAGATATCGATATACACCGAGGGATTCACCTCACGTTGTAATTCGGTTAAGTGTAGTAGAAACGTCAACTTAAATAACTCCTTCCAACGTCTAGTAGCTATTCTATCCAGAGTATTATCCTCATTATACGTTAGTCCTATAATCCCCTTGCTGAAATTACTCAAATCATGACGGTTTCAGCAGAGTATTCCATCACATGGCTTCTCCGCCAGCTAAAGCCGGACTGAAGGATCAGAATGGCTCCCTCGCCAATTATGGGACTTTGTAAGCCACTGATCCTCAATTACGAACCCCAGGAGAATATTGAGCAGCGCGCGAGAGCTTAACAGTTTGAAGCCATCACTGTAGAACTTGAGTAATCGCCCCAACTGTACGTCAACTATCAATCCAACTCCTTCTCCACTCATGTTCTCCAAATTGCTCAAATTCCCTCCGACAGACAGAATCTTGGCAGTGATGGCTCTTACACTCTTGTGGGAATACCGTCTCGATATGTGTACCATATATTCGGTTACTATCTGGTTGTATCCCTAATACAATCTGGTGGTTGGTATGGCGTGGCATACAGGTGCCTACATCAGTTTAGCCCACCATAACAACAATTTGGAAAGAAACTTAGAAATTCGAGTGTCAGCACTTTTTGGACCCTTTCTATGAAAAACCTAGAAATTGAAAGGCTTTTTTTTCAAACTCGTATATATGAATTTCCTGTGCCCTTCGACAAGTTTTTGTCTTTCTTCAAGAACCTCACGTGATTTGAATAAACTCTGAACTGGAATCAACAGATTGGAAAAGTTTAATAAAGATGAATGGCTTCATGCAGCAAGGATTCTTATCGCCAAAAAATATGCAATTGGGTTTATCATTTTCAATTATGAACCATTGGAATCGACCAAGAAAATTTGTTTACGTTTGAACCAAGATACGTTTTAACCAAGAAAAAAGGTTTACGTTTGAAGATACGTAGAATCCGAAAATCGAATAAAAAAATTTTCCGTCCGTCCACCGTGGGCTCCATTTGGGGTCTTGTTGTGTAGTTGTGCCCCGAAGCTTTTGGTTCGAGTTGTGAAGTCAGTCACATCTGAGGGGTGAAAATTAAGGGTTGAAAATTCTAATAGTGCCCAAGCTCGAAAGCTCTCGAAATGAAGGTATCGTTTTTTCACCAAGTTTAAATAGTACTGATGTTTTAAATTTCTTGAGACCACCTGGAGCTCTGTAGGTCAAACCGTTCGCTCCCTACGAGAACTTAAGGGTCAAACTAACGATAAATCAGAAACACGAGTGTGCATCGCAAAAGATGCCAAATATCCGTTCAAGTTTTAGCAGACCAAAATCGTTCGTTTCTTCGAGTTGTGCTCAGTTTTGTGTCCTCAGCAACCAGTAATAAAATTTCCTAATAATTAGAGCAACCTCAACTTCCTGTTTCTCCGAACTGAGTGTGAAGCGTTTATTTCTTCCAATTAAACTTGATTGTGAATTAGGAAGGCAGTTGGTAGATGGTGACAATGGCCGTGTTCTTTGCAGACGAGAGATCTACATAGAAGAATAATAAACCTTTGTGTAATAATTTGCAGCGTTTTGTCTTTCTTAACGAACCTCACATGATTTGAATACGCTCTGAACAGGAATCCACAGATTGAAAAAGTTGAATAAAGATGAATAGCTTCAGGCAGCAAGGATTCTTACCGCAATGAAATGTATGCCTTTTTCGTTTGTTTTGATTCCATATCATGTGTTAAAGAGCAAGTAAATATCGGGAAATTATGTTGCTAACCAAAATGTCCGTGTTTATCAAGAGCACAAACCGAAGACATGTTCATCAGTACTTATGTTATACTCGCCAGTATCGAACAGAATGGAGCAGGAACGAATTCGAAGTTGAGCAAAGAAACGAAGGCAGTAGTTTTCTCTCAAAATAGCCCTTAAGTGGAACACTACTGCAGGAACCTTCCTACTCGAAAACCTTCCCTTTTCTCAATACAATCTTCAGGAACGAGCCAGTGGCAATTGAGAACTGCAAGGATGTTGGAACGTACCGATTTCTCTCTGCAGGCAGTGACGAAGTTTCCCCATCTAAGCGCTTTAACGACTTCAAACGCCGTCTTCCAAAGGAGGGACGATAACTCCAGTCTGGGTGGAACCCAGGAAGGAAGCGACAACATCCGTTTCTATCCCCCTCGTTTCTCGAACGATCGTTGCCTTTACGTTAACTAAGTGGGTGTCCCCTTTGCCGCAAAGGGCCTAGAATTGCCTAATGATGGCTCCCACAAAGGGTTTTCCTTACGAGTCACCTGGGCTCTGGGTCACGGAAGAGAAAATCGGGTAGCTGAGCGTTTCGCGATGGCGGCGTTAGGCAGGATAGAAAATCGGTTCAAGTGCCTCTTGGGAGGCTTCAAAATGGAATCGACAGCTACAAAACTTTCATTGCTCTTCCAGGGTTACGTTCGAACTTTATAGCTCCATTATACCGTTACCTCACTTGGTTTACTGATGTGAACTTCTCGGCGTTTCCCTAGGAAAAACCCAGCAGGCAACTGCCCTCATCGAGAAGAATTTGTAGGATAATAATAGTCTTTCTAACTAGTACTGTAATAAAATACAGGAACTTTGTCGACTTTACTTCCAGAAGCTACAGTATTGTTAACATTTTACTTTCAAACTTGATAATAAATCAATGCATATTAGAGGTGTGCCGGTCAGGAGTGAAAGTATTGAAAATACCTTCAAAATGACCTTGTCTCAACTGAACGGGTTGTCAAAATGGTCATTCGTTCATCAACCCACCTACAGGGATGGTTTTATTACGATATTTACATCGATATAGAGAACCGATATTATCGGTCAATATCGATGTATTTACCGATAATATCGCGACTTGTTTTCAACGAGTGAAAATTAATATTAAAATGAATGGATGAGGAGGGGCGCCTGTACCTGTGTAAAACATTAAGTAATTTTATTCCAAATTTTGTAGGTAGGTTGACTTTAGCTCGTACACGATGGGTACATGAATGGTTTCTCTACAGTGGCGCTCAAGGCTCAATTATTTGACTTGAGCCAAAAATAATTCACGTCTAGATTAAAACTACCTACTACACGAAGTAAAGCAGGTTTTCAAAACAATCATTTCCAATTACAAAGGACCATGCCTACAGTATACCCCTCTAAATCAATAAATCGAATCAATGGCGAGGGTATTTATGATATTTTATTTATGTTGTTAGCACCTCTGAGGGTAGTTTTATCCAAAAATTTGCAACCCCGAAAACCCTGTGATACTGACATAGTGCTCTGAAACCATGAAATTTTCGAACTTTTCAGTTTTCAAACTAAGAATTTCGATGATTCATACCCAGTAAAACTTTTTGAGTAGGTTAAATAGTAACTTCAACCGGATTTTTCTAGATCTCCCAATAAGTCAAGCACCTATATCGATATATTTGTTAGTAACGTTTCAGTTTATTCATCTACCTACTTACTTTGACAATTTTTTCCAAGTATATCTTCAAATATGTCGATAAATGTCTTCCTAAATGATGCTTGTATTGTTTTAAAACGATTAAATTTACCTTCCTACTTCAACACGTTTTTTCCAAGTAAACCTTTAATAGATCGAAATATCGATACATTGTCTCCGATATATCGAAGGTATCGATATCTTATTGATATATCATTCGATCAGTATATCGATACATTTCTTTCGATATGCCATCCCTACCCACCAATCGAGTTTTCCGAAAAAATTCCGAGAGCAACGGCACAAGGCCAACAAAAAAAAATTAATTGCCCACAACATGGATGTATAATATGTATTTATATACATGCATGTTTGTACATGGATCATTAAAGTGTGAAAATGAAATGGAAGTACCAACAGAAAGAAGTAGATGGAAGTGGTTTTCTAAGCAAAACCTTCCATCATCCAAGAAGAATTACGTTCGAATGAACTGAGGACTAAAAAGACAAAACTGAAAGACCAAGAACACTCAAAGACTGATTCATACTATTCGAATCGATCTTTCATTCGTTTTTGTCTTTTAGCTCATTCGATTCATTCAAATCGTCTCCTCACCTACTCATTGTAACCTATTCCGACTCGTTCGGTTTTTAGACTCGCTCGTTTTTTGTGACTTCTTGGTTGTTTGTCTTGTGTTTGAACTTAATGAACGGGTGAACGGATTCAAAAGACCTGGTCTCTGTAGTACAGTATACGTTGGCATAAAGGCGGAGGCGTCAGGACTGCGGAGAGGTTTCTTGATCCGCCCCGTGCATTCATGTTCGGTATTGTTCTTAGTCATTATAGTCCTACTTGCTTTATTAGTTCGTTATTTCTTATAGATATGATACTGGTCTATGAGTTCTCAATGCAATAACCCACTGATTATACGAGAAGATCAAATTTAGTTCATCTTTAGCTCGATCACCTAGCGGCGGAGGCTGGAACTAGGGGGAACTACTTTGTTTTTAAAGGGAAGGGAACCTTCTGGGCGGGAAGGTTCAGACACCAGCGATTCCTCGAAAAACATTCCCTGAGTTTTCCAGGGTTAATTTTCGTATTTTACAGGGTATAGGTATAATTCCTAAATAAAATATAAATAAATGTGACCATAATTTCTCAAAATTCAGGGTTTCGTGGACATCTTGAATTGAAAAAGCATTTTAAAAAATTCTGGCAAGTGGGTGTGGCACATAGCTTCCTCGAATCAATAAATTGATTGTATAGAAAGATGATAACATGATTGTAGCTAATATCAAAACTACAATTTTCAAGTACCTTGCACTACCCTCTTGGGGGCCTATTTCCACATGAACCAACGCATGAAATCAGGTGGTTAGTGTGGAAGTTATGGCTGAAACAAGGTTTTTATGCGCAAAGGCAAATTCAGGGATGATGATTTTCATAGGGAACCATCAACACGCCAACCACACAATTCCTGAAATTTTCATCAAATTCGGATAAAAATGTAGAAATTGTGCCTGTTACATGGATTTTACAATTGCGCAAACCCAGTGGCTACTGTCAATTCAGGGGTGATGATTTTCATAGGGGACCATCTACACCCCAATCCGCATAATCCCTGAAAATTTCATCGGAATCGGACTATAACTTCGTATAGGTTTGCCCGTACAACATTAACGGTAAGAGCCATCATAGATTTAGCGGGGTTTTATTACGAAGAAAGGTGTTATTTATGCAGTACGTTGGCAACGTATTTACGAAATGCATTCCGAATTGCGGCGTGCGGAAAATCGGCAAGTTGAAAAGCAGGCCCATAAAGAGCTAAATGAAAACAGCAGACAACAAATTCATAGTAAAAGGAAACAGCAAACAAATTAAACACGGCTAAAGTATATTCCATATTTCTTGAATTTTAGGAAAAGGCTCTAATCAGTAAGCAGCCGGGGGTCCATGGCCCCAGGGCGAGGCCCGAGTTTTTTTTTGTCAACCTTGTAAAGTGAAAACAAGGCTTCCCTACCTCGGTAGACTCGGAAGCGAAATTTCATAACGAAAATGAATAAGGTGACCAGAATCAGAATAGTAAGTTGAGGAGAAACAGGTATGAGGTGCGGGTTAGCATTAGCTGCAAGTGCGCCCTTATGAACACTTTTAGCAAATTTTCGAGAGAAAAAATTAGGCTATTGCAACGGCATTATAAATTGTAATGACAAAACGATGATTAAAAAAATCAATTAGAAATCTATATTTGAAAATATATAGTTGAGAAAATTTGTTATACTTGGAACAGCTAAAATTGAAAAATACAACTAATATCGTACTTAAACTTTTCTCTCTCAGACTGCCGGAACTTCCCACAAAAATGTTCTGCGCTCGGGCTTTTTCCAGGTTTTTTTTCGGGAGAAAAATGAAATTCCCCGAGTTTTCCAGTAGAGGAAAATTCCCTGAGTAGGTATTACAGATTTTCCAGGTTTCCCAGGTCGCTGGACACCCTGGTAATGTATGGTTTTAGACAGGAATGTAGATCCAAATCACTGAAGTGTAAACTCCAACGTCACCTAGGTACATGTTATCGACCAAGATGGCTCTGGAGAGGGTAGAAGGAGCGTGGATTTCTTATTCTTGAAACGCTACCGTCGTATCATACACCCCTTCCATTTTCTGTAGAATATATAAAAAAAACACAGCGCGGCGGTGAGTCCCTGGAGGGAACTCGCGAATCCTGAAGAATGAATAAAGGATCCGCGCCTTAAGATGCTAGACATTTCCCGTTCTTTTCAGCTTCTTCAGATATGCATTTAAATCGCAGTTATGCAACCAGAAGCGTGAACGGAATACGGTAAGTGGAACCCGCATGTCGGGAGGGAAAAGAATGTAGCTAAAATCATGGTTTTGTAACAGGAAGATATTTCAGTTATATTGAACGAGGGCTTGGAGGAGGAATAAAGGAAATTTATATTTAACGTGTAGTAGTATTTACTGAAACCACAGAATTGAACTTATTGGACATTTTCATTCACGTAGGTCCTCCATGTCCACAAAAAGTAACATTCGAGCAGCTTGAATGCAAATCTTTGGAAACGTTTAGCCCTGATGGTTGTAGGGAGGAATTTGTTCCATTCATGAGTTTAATTTTAGGAACTCATAGGCTTGAAAATTCACCCAAAATAATAACTCAGGGTGCGAAAAAATTATAATATTATAATATATATATATATTATAATTATATAATATATATAATATATAATTATATATATATATATATAATTATTATGTATTATTATGTAATAATAATAATAATAATAATAATATATAATTATATATTATATTTTATATTATAATATATAATTATAATATAAAATATAATTTTATTGTTCTGGGCAACATTTACGCATGTTTGTGACATATGCGTAACACTAAAATCATGGCCGTTTGGAGGCGTTCGCGTTCGTGCATGATTCTGTTTGAACACGAACAAACCTAGATATTTTGCACAGGGAAACCCTTCCAATCATTCGAATGCCAGTTTTCGAGTACCAAAAAGGCTGGTTTTTCTGTCAGGGTCCCTAAATTGTTCAAAGAAAGACAGTAGAATATCATTATATTACACATACCTACTGATTTTTTATGGATTCCAAATCACAAATGGTCCATGCAGTTAATGATCAGCTAGTTTTAGGAAAATTCCTACATTCCAAAGTCACGAAGAGGCGAGTGTTACACGTGTATAACTCGTCCTTCATTGGAGGTTACTACCAGAATTCCCTTATTTCGGAATAATAATTTATGGATTTCGAGTTCCCAATTGCTGAAATTTCATTTATCTAATAATATAAATTTCCTTCACAACTACGACGTGTTTCAGAGATTTTTTGCTTTTTTGAGTATGATAAATGCCAACTGTTGATACATTCTGATTATACTTTTTCTCTCTTGCTCTCTTGGAACAACTCAAATTCTCGAAGTATAAATTCAAGAAATTGTAACGGATAGTGCTGAATAAAAAACGCTGCAAATTATTACACAAGGGTTTATTATCTTTCTATATAGATCAGTGTTACCACCATCGCATTTCGGTCAGCTAAAGATTCACACTCGTGTTTCTGATTTATCGTAAGACCAACCCTTAAGTTCTCGTAGGGAGCGAACAGTTTGTCCTACAGGGCTCCGGGTGGTCTCAAAAAATTTTAAAAATTCAATACTATCTTCAATTGATGGAAAACAAAAACTTTATATCACAATTTTTTGAGCTAGGGCGTTTTCAAAATTTTAACCCTTATTTTTCAACTCTTAGAAGTTACTGACATCAACCAACTCTTGGGGAACCCATATACCAAATACCCATATACCTATACCCCATATACCTATAACCCATATACCCATATAATGGAACCCATATACCAAATTTCATCAAAAACGGTCTATGGGGACTAAGGAAAAAGCCGAGTACGGCGGACGAACGAAAAAATGTTTATTCGATTTTCGGATTCTACGTATACCTTGAAACGTAAACCTACAAATTTTGAGGGGGAGGGAGTAATTTTGTTTCTTTGTCGATTCCAAAGGCTTATTATTGTAAATAATAAATCAAAATGAAGTGATGACCGAAATTTCCCCAGAAATCGATGAGAAATTTCGATGGTCCAATTAGGGTTATGACGAGGGGGGGGGGGGGGAGAGAGAGAGAGAGTGCCGGTTCGTAAGATGTTAGACTAACCCGCAACGAGGGAGGAACAGATACCCCTCCTACAATGAGATTCAACTATCACAAACAGAGGAATTCAACATAAACATATAAACAGTGCATCAAGACAACTTATTCCCAGTAGAGTTGGAACATAGTTCATGAGTGATTGAATTTTGTAAATGGGGATTAGCCTGGAGTACGAGGAGTCCTCAGAAAATGTATACTAAGCCCTAACTGATGAATCTCCATTTACAATGAGATCAAAATAAGGAAGTTGATAGATAAACGGCAAATGAGTATACCGAATTACTAGACAGTGAATTAACTCTACTGTCCTAATCCAATAAGATTGTCTCTACCAAGGGGAAGAAAGGGACCTGGCAGTGTTGAGGAAGCTTAGCGAAGGCTGGTGATAGATGAATAACGGAGTTCTGACTGCCCCGCTCCTCGACGGTTCCACTCTGAAACAACGGAACGAACGACGGGTTACTCTGCCTCCCCTGTTGAATGATGAGGAAATGAAAGGGTAACCGCTCGCTCGAACTTGTCCCACCATAACCTCGGAGCTTCGAGCCCGTTTCAGGCCTGGACAAAGACATAATGGAATCGCCCTGGATCCAAATCGCTTCTCGCGTTTCGCGTCATTACGTCACATTTTTTGTCGCATCTCGCTTTTCAGCGGGACGGAAAAACGCTGAAAATTATTACTTAACGGTTTATTATTCTCTTGTATTGGTAACCATTCAGCTTCGATCGGTGTCCTTACTCGGTGGAAAAAATGAAATTCGTGTTCTTCAGTACTTTCTGTCTTCTTATTTTACTTACAGCTACCTACACACCGAAGACCAAAGGGCGAATTTAGCATGAAAACGTATTGAATAGTACTGCATCCATTCCAGAGGACGCCCCATTGGATAAGCATCAGGTCAATTTAAACAAGTTCGTGAGCGACAAAACACTCAATTTTATTTACCTCCTGCACAAAACTGTTTTGCTCAATCTAATTTAGTTAGTATTTTGAGTAAGAAATAGTGGACCCCCCCCGCCACCATTGGCCACCATAACATTTCTAGCGGCACGGGAGCCTCGAATGTGAACATCATTTTGACCATCCAACGCTACGGTGGACCTCGAGGACATGAATGCTACGGTCGGGTTGGATTCAACCCAGCATAGGTTTATAAAGGAATTTTTTTTTAATTGTAATATAAACAGCTTCATTTGCTCAAACAATGCGTAAACTATTCCTGGAGGTATTATAAACAATTCACATCATTTTATTACAGTAAAATCTTAGCAAAATGACTTCTTTTCATTATGGAACATAATTATGTCAATTAATTGTGAGATAGGTGGTTCCAAAAATAACCCAAAAATTTCAATCTTCCTCTCCTCGTTCTCTAATGAATTTGGCAGTTGATAATTCTTAGACTAGGTATTTATAACTAGTAGGAGCAAAGTGGTATAAACCTGGTATAAACATATATTCCCAGTGACGGATGTGTAGAGAGTGTGGGGGGGTGGTTGTAAAAAGTTTATTAACAACGTTTGGAATCACATTTCGATGTAAATAATATGATCAACAGTTTCATAGTTCCCTATATTTCCATTGACGAAGGAAGGGAAAAAGTTTAACTTATTTGCCAACCCAGCCTCTGACTTGCTGCGCAATAACTTCCCTCAGAAATACAGGTGACTTACCAGAACGCTGAGGCAGCTTCCGCGCACTCCACAGTACTTACTGGTAAGTACTGGTCCTGGCCCACACGGCCGCCAGAAAGAGAGTGGGGGGAATTAGGATGCTTCTAACCAGCCTTTGGGTTGAATCTAACCCGCACCGTAGCGTTAGAGGGTTAAAATCCATAAACTACGATACCCAACTTGCGAATCCGAGTTCACCCCACCCCCACCCACCATCAATAGAAAAAAAATGTTCTCTGTTAGTTTTGGTAGGCAGACCGTAGAAGTTCACATCCGTATTGAAGGTGAAACACACCAAAACCAACGAAATTTGCGGTTTACTGTATCCTGGCACCATGGTGGCACCAATAATTAGTTCCATGGTTGGTTCCAGAGATATCGCTCATATCCTAGAAGAGGGGTACAAGTCCAAAAATGTCATTTTTGAGTTAGGAACAGTTTTGGGTAGTGGAAGTGTTGCTTTTCATCCCTAGAAGACAAACTTAAGCCTAGCTCATTTCCCCTCCGCCTGAATGCTGAAAGTTCCTTGTTCGATGGACGGGGCGAGCCACCTACGTTTCCAGAAGATAGGCACAAAGCCCAGTGCTACCCTCTAAAGTGGACGTATCGCCTCTATTAAGTGATTTCCTCAATTAAAGAAACCTAGTGTTAATTTTTTGGAAACTACTATCACAATCAAGACGATCAACAATGATAAATGCATGTTTATTGTGCATTTTATCAGAACACTTCGTTCCCTCGAGCCTAGCCCAAAGGACCCCCCTCCTGACCTTGTCCCAAGAAGGTAGTTGACTGGTGATCTTTACAGAAAAATAATAATTGCAATAATAATCACAATTATAATAATTTACACGGTTTCCTAATTATTTCATCCATCATGCTGTGGCTATTTAACAGCAGGTAGGTAGATGGTTACCTACTTGTGTTTCTAGGACGTTGTAAGACTTGGGCATCCTTGAATATGCTATTAATCTGGGTTAAAGGTGGACAACACTCAACGGAAAACAAAATAACCAGAATCTGGTATCTGATACTAATCCGTTTTAGTCCCTTCAAAACCCAAATCCACGGAAGAAAATCCATCAGTCTATGTCTCTTGTGTTTGTCCAGGCATTATTCTCCAACCGATTCGCGTGGTTCCTCCATTGTTCAACGCTAAACTTTATCTAGCGCTGTGGACTACGTCTTCCAAATTAAATTTTGCCTTGAAGGAGGGGAAGTAGAAACTATTAAAAATTTTTTTTTAAAGCTTAATCTTGTGTATTTCGCCCAAACCTCAATTTCCCACTGATTTGAGTGTTTCTTTTTTGTTCGACGTGGAAATCTATCTAGTTTTGCACTACGTCGCTGGAATTTTGAGATTAGAGTAAACGGAGGAGGAACGAGGGGTTATTTAGTGAAAGTAAGGCTCATTATGACAGCACGTTGAGCGCGCTACCTACTCCTCAATTTCAACCGATTCGCGTGTTTCTTTTTTTCGACTCAGATAACTAACTAAGTCACCAGTTAAGTCACCAGAGTACTGAAATTCTCATTAGGAAGAGGCAAGTGGAGGGATAATATTCACAAAATTGCGATTCTTCGATATTTTGGTTCATTTAGGGCTTATTAATAGTACCCAAGCTTTGAATCTTTATGAATAAACCTTTGTATTTTCATGAACTATACATTTTGACACCATAGAACAAATTAGTGGTGCCACTGGTGTGCTTCACCTTGAATGTCTACTCCTACGGACTACCTACCGAAACTACCGATGAAAGTTATACTGGTTGTACTGAAACCGTTGAAGAAGGAATGGTGTAAGGGGGGGGGGGATTGAACTCAAAATCACACGTTGGTTATCTTTGCTTATAGATTTTAAGAAGCTGTTTCAATTACTTAAGAACATTTTTGGAGACAGAATTATAAATATCTTCCGTTTTCAATCTGTTTTATTTTTCCGACAACTCCCAATCTAATAAATTCTCGTTTTATACACCTCAACTTATGATTATTCTCATTTAAAACCAAATTAATCATTTGGGAAAGAATAAAAATCGTTCATGAAAAAAAAGTGACATCTCTGAAATAAAGAAATATTGTCCACGAAAAAAGGGAACAACACCAAAAATCGAAGAAGTTTGACAAATATATTCCCCCCACTCCTTCCTCACTTGCGAAAAGAATAATTTCAGTCCATGAGCTGTAGAAGCATTAGTACGGGAACATTTTCCCCAAATATCATTAACATTAAACGTGTTGTCATGGAGATATAGCTATTTGTTTGAGTGTAAAACTTTGAGTGTAAAGCGATTTCTCGAAAATGACATTTTTGGACTTGTACCCCTCTTCTAGGATATGAGCGATATATTGAGAATTTCCCCTCAATTTCAAAGCTTGAGTACAGTTAATATAAAGGATATTGAAAAATTTCTGAATATTATACCCCCAATCGTCCCCTCGCCATTCTAATTTTGATACTCTGCTGAGATAGTGTTGCACTTTTGAGAATTTCAACCCTCATTTTTCACCCTTTAGAATTATTAATATTATTAATTAATTTAGAATTCGCGATTGAGAGACCACCTACAGAGCTCTGTGGGACGAACCGTTTGCTTCCTACGAGAACTGCGAGATGAAAATATTGATTATTTTCCTATTATTAGATTATTGCCTATTTGGGGACCAGAGTATAATCGATTTTATAATGTGCTGCCGATTAAGGTGGGCAGGTCATCTGATACGGATGCCAGAGGCAGTTTCCCAGGAAGGTCCTCATGGGTGAACAAGGAGGAAGACGCCATCGAGGAAGACCACAGCTGCGATGGGTTGATGGGGTGGACGATTACTGCAGGAGTTTCGGAGTTCAGAACTGGCGCACTGTTGCGCAAAATAGAGAGGAATGGAGAAGTTTCTTGAGGAAGGCCAAGATACGCACTGGATTGTAGCGCCACAGGGTAGTTATTGTTGTTGTAAATATGTAGGTTTTTTTTAATTCGATTTTCGGAGTCTACCCACTTTGAAACGTAAACCATCAAATCGTTGCTCCTCTGCCAAAACCACGAAACTTTAAAACTATCCTCTGCCAAAACCGCTAAACTGCAAAAATTCGAAAATTGGGCTAAGCATCACTTTGAGTAGTGACATTGGTCAAGTATCTCCTCCAGAAATTTCAACTCTCTAACTCCACTAGAACATGGTTATTTGAGTGGTATCTATTCCACGAATCTGCTGAAATTTTTTTTTCTCCTCTGCATTTTCGCGAATCTGACAGATACGTGAGTTTGGCGTAGTCGTCCCTATCACAAGCACAAGATTCGCGATTGTTGCGTAGTAACCTCGGGAACAATTGGACCTAGAGTCCGAATTCTTCTTACAACTTTTTTCTACATTTTCTTACTTTTATCTCACAGGATTGAGGACAGACATTTAATTGTATTAGTATTAAAATTTTATTAACAATGTAAATAAAATTCACTTTTTAAAACCAATGTGTTGACTCAATTCTTCTTCAGCCACTCTCTATAGTATGAATAAAATGTATACTTACTATAGAGAGTGAATTCATGAACTATTGCTAAGCTACTGTTTATTATTTCCGTTCATAGTAGATTACTATCAATCCAGGGGCCATGAATTTCATAGGGGACCATCTACACCCCAACCCGAACAATCCCTGAAAATGTCATCTAATTTGGGTGGAAATTGTTGAAGTTGTGGCTGTTACTAGGATATCACGTTTGCGCATGCACTGAGGGTATTATCAATCCGGGGGTGATGAAACTCATAGGGGACCATCTACACCCCAATCCGAACAATCCTTGAAAATATCATCAACTTCGGATGGACATTGTAGAAGTTATGGCTGTTTCAAGAATTTCTCTTTTGCGCATTCGCAGAGTATACTATCAATCCGGGGATGATGAAACTCATAGGGGACCATCTACATCCCAATTGGAACAATCCCTGCAAATTTCATCTAATTCGGATGGAAATTGTAGAATTTATGGCTATTGCAGGGATTTCCCGTTTGCGGACCCACTCCACCAAAACCACGAATCTGCGTTTTTTAGGACATTGTGAGGTCATCTAGGTTGTTCATGATGATTTGATGGAGTGAAACCTATTTATACTTATTCTGTCATGTTGTAAGGTAAGGAAAACAGTGCAACAATCGAAGTATTGCAAGTCCGTAACGATAATAAGTTGCGGAGTAACTTTGGAAGCCTCTACTGAAAAACAATAAATTTTCAGTTTAGCGGTTTTGGCAGAGGATAGTTTTAAAGTTTCGTGGTTTTGGCAGAGGAGCGACGAAATTTTGAGAGGTTAAAATTTTCGATTGAAAATAGTAAAACCAAAAGAAGATCAAAATTTTGCATCCTTGCCAATCATGAAAACCATAACTCCGTTATGATTCCTCAATACAGATAAATTTGGCGTCCCAAACAGAAGGATCGTCGGTAAATCGTCGGTAAATATTTTTCGTCAGATTTCACAACTCTCGACCTACCAAAGATGCCTCCCTAAGTGTGAGGAGATTTAAATAGAGCGCCGCAGACTGAATGAACCTTCCATACGCTGCTCTCTTGGTGGTAGCGGGCACGTACATAATTACATCTCATTCGCAGTTAATTTTGATGGGGAGGGAGCTACAGGGTCGTTAGTTCACCCTTGTTGAGCCCTTACAACGTTTGAATATGGTCGAGATTCTGCCGCGTGGTTGGCTTTTCATTGGGCCCTACGGATTCTGCCACCATCATTGAACAAAGGTTCGAATTAATGATCTGTCAATCCTTAACAAGAATGGGCTGTAATACCAGTAAATTTCACTATCTCGTGGGCTGCGGATTATTTAGAAAAACACGGAATATTCAGCTCGCATACGCATTTTAGGCACGAGGGGAGAGGAAGCTGGATTTTCGAAAAGTAGGTAGTGGTTTAAAACGAGTAGAAGTGGTCAAAGAATCTGATCTTCTTCTTTCTTGGCACTACGGTCCTTGGAGGACCAGGGTCTTCTCAACTATATCCTTCCAGTCCTTTCTATCCAATGCTCATCGTCTCCAACCTCGGATCCGGAGCTGGTTTAGATCTTAGGAAGCCTTCCATACTTAATCAGCCAAAACATATTCTAGAAACCAATGTTAAGTAGTACGCAGCGTTGCTTCTTGGGAATTCTTGTGGGTATTGCGCTCAATAGACTCTTGTTAGGTATATACATGTTATGTTATAGTACATCCTGGGTCATTATTGTAGATTTTGGGCAGCTTAGATTTCTGGTCATTTGTGAATATCGCATAGAGTAGATTCTAGAGTACTCTTGTGAGTATTGAGCAGAATATATTCTTGGTCATCATAGTGGGTTGTGGGCAGCGTGGATTCTTTTAGCTATTGGGTAGATTTGAATCTTGAGTAATGGCCAGAATAAATATTTAGTATATCTTATGGGTATCGGGCGCAATCAATTGTTAAGTGATCTTATGAGTATTGGACAGAATACATTCTTGATCATTCTTGTGGGTATCGGGTAGAGTGAATTCTTGAGTACTCTTGTGGATATTAAGCAGAATATATTCTTGGTCATTCTTGTGGGTATCGGATATAGAGAATTATTGAGTACTCTTGTGGTTATTAAGCAGAATATATTCTTGATCATTCTTATGGGTATCGGGTAGAGTGAATTCTTGAGCACTCTTGTGGGTATTAAGCAGAATATATTCTTGATCATTCTTGTTCGTATCGGTTAGAGTGAATTCTTTAGTAGTGAGCAGAATACTCGTATGTGGGTATTAAGCAGAATATATTCTTGGTAATTCTTGTGGGCATCGGATAGAGTGAATTATTGAGTACTCTTGTGGTTATTCTTGTGAGTATTGAGCAGCGTATATTCCTGGTCATTTTTGTGGGTATTGGATAGAGTAGATTCCAGAGTACTCTTGTAAGTATTGGGCAGAATATATTCTTGGTCATTATTTTGGGTGTTGGGCAGCGTAGATTCTCGGGCATCGTTTTTGGTGTTGATCTAGTAAATTCTTGAGAATTCTCAAAAACTACTTTGCAGTTGATACCAGTCTTATCTAACAATACTCTACACATTTTCAAATTCCACCTGCATTAATATTTGTACCTATAATGATTCTACTTAACAGGTCTGTTCGTTAACATCATCTCAACTCCACTCTGAGCCCCTTGAGACACCGTCATGCAAAGTTATAAGAGAGTCTGAGGCTAGGGATGATGGCTGAGAGAAAGAGAGTGTAAATAACTCCCTGACAGGCGTCTAGTTGGTATTCATTGAGAAAGTGGCGACGAGCAAGGGGGCGGAGGGGGTCTCTGCATAGCTGAAGAAGCAGCGAAGTCGGATGAAGGGTAGACGACTCATATTCCCACCTTGGGAACCAGGAAATTGCGGGCAAAATGAGAAAGAACTGGAAGAAAGGAGGAAACCCTTGAGAGCGCTTACAGCGGGTTTTATCATGTAAAGTCTCGACTTTTTTCGTGTCATGAAGGACATTGCTGTACCCCTAACTTCACCCCATCCAAGACAAACTGCGGTATCAATTTGACAAGGTTTTTTCTTTTCTGAAGATTTTTTCACCAGAAGCTCTGAATCTTTAGAGTTGCAAAGGGGTTTCAAGGTAATGTACACATTGGAATTCAACCTTAGACACGACCACCTATCAAAAACATTTTCTTCCTTAAGTCCCCATATCATGTAACGAGCTCACTCCAGTTACTAAACTGTAAAGTAATACCATAGCAACGAATGTAAACGGTGTGAATGAAATGAGTCTTAATATAGAATTTGAAATGTGTTTCGTGATTTTCTATTCTAATAATAACTTGTAATTCAAGTATTACAATTTGGCGCGGTCGGTAGTTCAGTGATATAGGACATGTCTTCGTGGGAGTGTTTGCCAGAAGACGTTCCGGTCATGACTAATTCTGGTAGTTCGGCGGCTTATTCTCCGAGTGAGTTCCAGGTACTCATGAATTCGATTCTACAATCTCAACAGAAGACTATGTGTGGCCTTATTGAGAGGGTTATGAGCTCAATGGCCACGTCTTTCACTGAGGCAATAAACGAACTTGCTAATAGACCTGAGAAGATGGAGATACCTCGATTTGATGGTAAAACTGAAAGCCCCGGCTCCTGGATTAGCCTTTACGAGTTGGCCTGTGCACAAAATAGGTGGTGCACAGATGAACAGAAAATAAACAACCTTCTTGGATGTTTAAGTTCAGGAAGTGTAGCTGAAAAGTGGTTCAATTCACGAATAGTCGGTCAAGTTTCAAATAACTGGGATGAATGGAAAACATCATTTATGTCCGCTTTTGGACAGAATCCTGTCCAACTCGTGATCGATGCTTTGGGATACCACTACCAGTTCGGATGTCTGATGCAGTTCTACTATGAGAAACAACGGTTACTTCTACTAGCATTTGGTAAGCTTCCTGATAGAGTATTCAATTTATTAATTTTGCACGTCCTTCCTGCAGACATGCAGAATTTATTGATGGGGAACGGTACCGATCTAGATTCCAAAGAGAAGTTTAGACAGTCATTTGTGCGATTGAGACCATTAACCGAGGCTGAAACAATACAGGTGGACAATCCGTATTTGCCTAGCCCTGAAAATACTGAGGACATTGATTCATCGGTTCTCACCAATTTCGGTAATGCTATGAACAAAAATAGAACCTTTTCTTTAGATGTATTTTCTTCTTATTTGTCTAACGATTCAAATAGCTTGCCACTTGTACAATCTCTAAGTTTGAATGGAGTTAACGTGAAGAGTTTGTTGGATACAGGTGCAATGGTGAATTTAGTTTCGGATAAAATTGTTGCTAGAAATAGATGGAAGTGCAGTAGAGAAGACGAAGTATTACGAGGCTTCAATGGGTCTATTCAAAACGTTTCTAGAGCTGTTCTAATAACAATTTGCTTGGGTGAGTCTAAGGTGGTTTCTAAAGCATACGTAGTGGATCAATTGCCATATG
This sequence comes from Apolygus lucorum, assembly GCA_009739505.2. Lineage (NCBI taxonomy): Eukaryota > Metazoa > Arthropoda > Insecta > Hemiptera > Miridae > Apolygus > Apolygus lucorum. The sequence continues at coordinate 41,833,806 of CM019180.2, forward strand.
AAGCCATAATAGGCTGGCCATCTCTACGTCAGCTGGGACTTCGTCTAGTGCCGGCAAAAATTGAAGAATCTGTGTGTCAAGTTAAAAAAGACTCCTACGAAAAGGTCATATTGAGCCGTGACGATGTGGTTCGAATGTTTCCTCAGCAGGCTGATGGTAGCAGGATGGGACCATCCAAAGAAATAAAATTCAATCTGAAGCCGAATTCTCCCATCGTGAAGCAGAAGCCTTATCGTTTGAATAGGGAAAAGTATGAGTGGGCGCAGAATAAGATCAAGGAACTCTTAGAAAAGGGCGTTATTCGGACTTCTGAGTCAGAATATGCTTCACCCTGTGTGATAGTCCCCAAAGAAAATGGAAGCCTTCGTCTCTGCCAAGATTTTCGTATGATCAATGAGTTCACAGATTTGGATCCATTTCCATTTCCATTGATTGACCAGATAATATCAAGCTTTGGAGGTTGCTGTTGCTTCACGAAGTTGGATTTGAAAGACGGTTTTCATCAGTTTCCCCTCTCTGATGAAACCAGAAAATATACAGCCTTTGTCCTACCTTTTGGGCACTTTGAGTTCAACCGATTGCCGTTTGGGTGGAAAAATTCTCCACCAAAATTTCAAAGGTGCATGGTTGAAGCTCTGGGTTCATTGCTTGAAGACCCTCTCATCTGGGTCTATATTGATGACATAATAGTAGGTGGATATACGGAGATTGAATGTGCTCAAAAGACGTACAAGGTCGTGAAGAAACTGACAGAAGTTGGTTTACAATTGAACTTGGAGAAGAGCATTTTTTGTCAATCTAATATCACTTTCCTCGGCCGTCAGATAGATGGTAAAACAAAAACAACCAAGGAGGAGTCTGTAGATAAGGTTAGAAAAATGTCAAGGCCCCACAACGTACACACTCTTCGAGTTTTCACAGGTCTGACCGGTCATTTTCGAGCCTTTATCCCTGATTACGCAAGAATAGTGAAGCCTTTGGATAAGTTGAAGGAGAAGAATGTAGAATTCAAGTGGACCGATGATTGTGAAAATGCTTTTCAAACATTGGTGAAGAAAATCTCATCGAATCCAGTTCTTCAGCTTCCAGACTGGCGTCTGAATTTCGAGCTGTGTACTGACTCTTCTCACTACGGATGTGGTGCAATTTTGTACCAGAGAGATGCTTCAAAACCAAAAAAGCTACAACTGAGGGTGATAGGATTTTATTCGTATTCTTTCTCGAAGCCAGAGATAAACTACAGCGTTACTGAAAAAGAAGGGCTGGCTGTTATAAAAGCGATAAAATATTTCCAATCATACCTAGAAGGCAGAGAATTTGTCATTCATTCCGATCATCAGGCGTTGAGCTATATCTTGAATCTCAAAGAGGCTAAAGGACGATTAGCTCGTTGGCAAATGTTCCTTATGGGATTCAACACCAAGATCAATCATAGGAAAGGATTGGAGTTAGAGGACGCTGATGCGATATCGAGGCTTTGTATATCAATGCCAGCAACCCCACAAGTGGTCGACATCAACGCCATTGTAAAGAACAATAAAGGCAAAATCCATATTGATCCAGCAAATAGAGATGAATTGCTACGGACTTATCACGATAATCCGGATTCTGGTGGTCATGACGGTTTCATGAGGACATATTTGAAGATTAGGCAGAGGTTTCATTGGCCAAAAATGAAAGGTGATATTGCGAAGTATATCAGAAGCTGTCACCAATGCCAGGTACTGAAGTTCAAATATCGCCCCAAGCCTGACACGATGATAATACCTCATACAGCACCCAGTTCATTCCACACACTTCACCTAGATTTTGGGGAGCTTTGCAAGAAATCTGAAGGACAACAGTCAACTAAATCGTTTCTAGTGGCCATCGACGAATATTCTCGGTATTCGTTTGCAAAAAGCATGTCGGAGACATCTGCATCGGTGATCAAATATTTACGAGATTTGCCAGTGATAGATAAAGTTAAAAAACTGGTTACAGACAATGGTGCGCAGTTTACCTCAAGGTCATTGCAAAGATTTGCTGAAGAGAGAGGGATTAGCCTTGTCCACACTACACCCTACCATCCTGCTGGGAATGGCTTGGCAGAACGGAAAATAAGAGACATCAAGCAGTTCCTCGCCATGTATCCTCAATTTAAAGGAGGTTGGAAAAGTTGTTTGGAGGCAGCAGTAAAACACCTTAATCGGTCGCACTCGTCAGGAATCGGTTGTTCTCCACATTTCATGGCATTTGGGAAAGTATCCTTTTACCCAGCAGACGAAGCCCATGGCGTTACTGCTGATATGATCGAGGAGGAACCATATTCGCCTGAAGAGAAGATAAGGTATCAAGAGAGGATGAAGAAAAACTTTGACAATCACCATTCAAAAACTGTGCCCTCCCTCTTGGAAGGTGATCAGATTTTAGTACAGTCAGGATTTTACAACAAAGTACCGAATATTAAAGGACCATTCCATATAACAAGAATTACACGGATGGATGGCTACCCTAAATCCATATTTTACAGAGATGATGAAGGAAAAGAACAAGCGGCAGCCATTAAGAACGTTCTGAAGTATTTTCCAAGAAGCGAAGATCAATCTCAGTGAGGAGGAGTGTAACGAGCTCACTCCAGTTACTAAACTGTAAAGTAATACCATAGCAACGAATGTAAACGGTGTGAATGAAATGAGTCTTAATATAGAATTTGAAATGTGTTTCGTGATTTTCTATTCTAATAATAACTTGTAATTCAAGTATTACATATCATATTAATTCCAGTTTGATTCATATTCCATCAAGGTCTTGATGGTATGTTTTTGAAAGAACGATGGTGGTAGAAAGAAAATAATAAAACCAACTGTAAGAAAACTATCACCGCTAATTGGTTCCCACCTTGTCTAGTCTCCACCATTCTTAGAATTCACTATAAATACAGTACGTACAGTATCCACCTTATGGATGGAGTGCTCACTTCATACAACCCTAAAAAATTTGCTCATATATGGTAATGGAGCGATTTATTGATGCTATAGAAAATGGTAAAGTATATAATCAGCTCCGAAGTGAACAATGACATTGCACGAAATTTACCGCTTTATATGGAATGTTGCCAGATTTTAAACCTCATAACTTCAGAGATAGAGAAGACAATTTTCATCTACACTCCAATCCGCACAATCCCTCAAAATTTCATCAAAATTGGATGGAAACTGTAGAAGTGGCTATCAGTCAGAGAGTGATTATTTTCAAAGGGGACCATCTGCAAACCAATTAGCTCAATTCCTTGAACATTTAACCGAAATCGAAGAATAATTTCAATTAGTTTTGCCCGTTACAAAGATTTCAAGACACTACAGGGACTTCGATTCTTGGATAAAGCCGAGAATTAACAATAAATTCATCAAAACTTATAGGTTTACTCAAGAGAAACGACCACTTCAAAGGCTCGTTTTCAACTTCGATTGTTCGAAAAAGTCGAGAATTAACTTTGAAATTAAGTAACCAGAATCCGACTAGTTGAGAAATTTATGCATTGCGGGTTAACATTAATGCATTAGCTGCAGGTGTGCCCTGATGAACACTTCCAGCACATTTTCCAACAAAAATTAAGCAATTTCAGTGGCATTATAAATTTTAATAACAAAAGTATAAAAAAGTCTAGTTTATATAGAAGTCTATATTTTATATTATAGTTGACCAATTTTTATATATTTGGGACATCATTATTTGAAAAAGAACACTTAGGTAATGCCATATTTTTTCCGTAATTTCCAACCTATTAGGGTTGGAAATAAATAGTGTCACCTAATTAGTTTCACCCTAGTTTCACGGAAATAAATGACTACCTACTAAGTCAAATTTTCATGTGTGAGTATTTTTCCGCACTAAAACTTTTCCCCCTCAGACTGTCGGAACTTCCCACTAAAAGGTTTGGCGCTAGGGATTTTTCCAGGGTTTTTTGGGAAAAATTGAAATTCCCTGAGTTTTCCAGTAGAGTTCTCTGAGTATTCTCAGTTCTCTGAGTATTCTCAGTTCTCCAGGTCGTGGATGTTATTATTATTATTCTTCAATAGAGCTTTTCTTCTTCTTCTTGTACAGGGACACGTTGGATAACAATGATTACTGAGGAAAACATTATATTCTTTGTTTTATATTTACATTATATAACATTGTATTTCTTAGTTTCTTTGTTTTTTGGGGGCGTCGGTGGTCTAGTGGACCGTGTACCTGACTGCGGTGATAGGATAAGAACCGTCTAGCGGGGATGCGAGTTCGAATCTGGTCGCCAGCAGAAAGTTTTCTGTCTATTAGACGATCGGCAATCTCTCGTTCCAACCCAGGGCGGTGATGTTTGGGAAGCCATGAGCGAAATCATCAGAACAAATTCTGATCTCCCCTTAGGGAGACAGCTGATGACGTCCGCGACGCCAAGAATGGCAGTCGGACGAAAATTCAACCTGAAATGGTTGCTTACTTTACTACTACTACTTTTTACTATTCTTTGTTTTAAATGAATTTCAGTACAATAAGTGATATCAAAAATATGCCGGACGGTTCCACTGGCCAGATTCGGTTTGAAATTGGTTAGGAAGAAACTTAACCGTAAGAGTGTAATTGAACACTCTGAGCAATCACTGAATACAAAGGTGTAAAAACCACTAATTGCATCACCATCGGGTTACAAGTGTACTGAAGCATAATGGCAACTGTGAGGCTGGGAAGGCCATATCAGCACTATATCGTAAAGCTGGAGGAGGGAGTAGAAGCCTCGTGAAGTGGGAGTAGTGCGAGAAATGGAATGAAGAAGAAGTCATTGGGTAAGTGGTTGTCATCTTGTGTTACATCTCTAAGTACTGCAAAGACTGAAACCCAACAAGGAAAATGTTTCGTTGAGTAGACTGAACAACACGGACTACATGATTTTGCACACAGTTTTCTGTACACGTTTTCTACGGTCATGTTTCGCTTCTGCAACGCAGGAGCAAGTCGTACCAAAATTATGAATTCGATTACTGACCAAATTTATGAATTCACAGTTTCTTGTTCCTTCCGCTCTAACGTGTGTTTCAATTGACTACGAAACAAGGGGAATCCGAAAGTAGAAGCCGCTGAAACAATTCTGAGGTTTGCAATTGACAGTAGACTACGAAAACAATAATTAATATTAAAAAATAAATTCTGATACATCCAAAAGAATGAAAGCAAAAGGAACTTGATACATTCTTTAAATGATGGAAGTACCCACTGGGCGTGGAATGGTTCAGTAAGTACGTGTGATGATATATGACGAGGTTAAATACAGTGATCTCCGAGAGTAGAGGTAGATAGGACCGGAAAATGTCCCTTTCCGTCCTCATAAAATCGGAATCTCGATGCTTTTTAGTGGTTTGCAGCAAGGCTACCTCGTCTCTCCATCCAAGGCCCTCTCCATTCACGCCGATTTGGAGAAAAGAGGATGCGAACGCTACAATCATGGCAGAGGGTTTTAAAGGGAGGAGAGAGGCTATTGTCTTTTCTAACCCGCTTTTCACAAGCTCCAACATCGCTATCGAGGGTTTGCTCAAACAAAGTTATATTTATTAAGGGCCCCGTGAGGACGCCATATGGGCACCATTAACAGAAGGGCCATCGCTGTTCACCCTGGTAATATCCTTCCATGGGTAATATCCCTCAAGCATAGGATACAGCCATTGAGCGCCTGCAACAATATACAAGTCAGCCCTTGCGTGTATTTGACCTTTATTTTGACCCTGTTTTATCGTTGGTGAAAACCCTGTTACGCATTTATCTTTCTAGATTCTTCGTTATTAAAATCACCAGTTCCTTAGTAAATACTGTTTGCTCTCTCAGTAGCGAAGATAAGTGAGCTTAGTATTAGCGACAGGTCAAAACAATGTGAGTCTTCTAAAATCAAAATTTGAACTTGTATTTTGAGGTTAAGAGTTCTCTGATCAACTTTGGTTCTGTGTTCGTCTGCATGGTCAACCGTAGTTATACAGAAAATCAAACCTTCACGCCCTGATAGCTCACTGATTTCGTCATTATTCAATCATATGCCAAGGTAGACGTGAAAAATTACAATATAGTCGCGAAGTAGGTACTTCAAAATCAGTTGACTCGGATAACTAGCAACATAATCAGGTACATCTCAAGACCACCTAAGTCTCTCTACAGTTTGTTAGTCTACAAAGTTTTCAATGCTTCAAATATTTCACTCAATAGTTAACTAAAAGGTGTGAACGAAACTTCCAAGTTGACGTCAAACGCTCGGGAAGGTGTGAAAAAGCAACAGTGACGCTCTTTGAATAAGGAAAACTGTCACAGTCAATCGGGTCAAGGACGCCTTTCCCGGCGTTCGCTTTGAGAGATGAGAGAACACCGAGGGATGGTGAGTTCTAAAGGATCTCTTGCTGCCGATAAGACGGTAGGATAAGAAAAAAAGGGCACTTCCCACCTCAAAGACTAATAGCTGAGTAGAAAGAATCTATCCGCCTTCTAAATCTTCCCAGCACCCCTCACGACACTTCGTCTTCTCTTCTTATGTAATTCAACTGACGCAGATCAGGATAAATGTTTACGGCTAAGACTATGAGTGCTGCAAATTATTATTCAATTGTTCGCTAATCTCCTGGAACACGTTTGTAATGTGGAACTTTTCTTTTTAATTGTCTACTTCCAGTAACGAATGTTTGGAATTGGGCAACGAAAATTAATTCAATCGTCAGAAGTTATCCATTGCACAGAGATGAACAGGAAACGTGGTTATTTCTGTTGATCTACAATTCCAAACACCAAAAGTTCCATCATATTAAGTTTAAAAAATGTTCTCTAAAATCACAATTTCCTCTCGCGTTTTACGTTTTAGGCCCTCCTGAACATTTTTGGTTTCATGTCTGTCTGTCTGTTTATGTGTCAGTGTATGTGTGACAAAAAAACTGTCCGAAGTTATTGTCCGATTTCGATAAGAATTTTCTGGAATTGTGCAGGTTGATGTGGAGATGGTCCCCTACGGGAGTAGTCAAAGTAATTAGAGATTTATATTTTGAGATTAGCTACTTCCTATGGATAAGAAAAAGGTATGAGCATCTACTAGGCAGACTTTTTTTGACATGGCATGTCTCTTGGGGTCTAGGAATCTTTTGCGACACTTTTTTTTGCCACAAAAAGTGCAACGCTGCAACCAGTAAACAAAATCATAGCTATATATCGGTAGCTATGAAGCAAGGTTTTCTAGAATACTGCAGTACATTACGTGATAATATCACGTATATTAGAGAGTATTATATTAGAGAGTTTTTTCTTAGAAAAAAAAGTCTATTTATTAATAGAAAAAGTATAATTATAAAGTATTACTTCAATTAGTTTCAAAAAAAGTATTATTTCGAAATTTTATCTTCAAAATTCTATTTAGCATGGTGATGTTCATCCTTGATTTTCCTTTCATGCGGCACAACCTTTTGAGCCGCAATGTCTGTTCTTCAACAGCCCTCTTCCCTGTTCTGCTCCCTGTTCCCCATTCTGTTCCTCAAGAACCCGCTATTCCCTTCCTCTCTTCGACACATTCATCATGAAAATAATCACGGGTGCTTTCCCAGTCGGATTTTAATGTAATTCACACGATGTTTGGAACTAGTTTTTAAATTGAGATTTCCCACACCGGACTTACGGGAAGGTTCTTGAAAACATCCAAATCATTAGGGGTATTCACGGTTGAGCTTATCGTGTTGAACGTGTTAAGTGGTAAACTTGTTAAACAAAAAAACCGTGAACAACCCCAGTAGACTCGTGTTAAACGTGCTAAAGTTGTTGAAGTCTCATCACTCCTTCTTCTTCGATTACCTGGCTAGATCGCAGCCATTAGGGTCGTATGGTTATTGTGTGGCATGATTCGGTGGAGGAAGTGTGAACGAGAAGGGGAAAACGCCATAAATTCGGTAAAAATGAGGAGAAAAAATCTAAAACGTCCATCATTGTTTGTTCCATGGCAAAGTTTTTTTACCACAGGAGACAACTTTTATACCACCTATATTGTTTACAGATTTTTTACTTTTTACACTGAAAATTTATCGTATTTATCGTTTAGCACACACTTTAACAGACCATTCGGGTGTGTTAACTTACGACGACTGATAACACACTTTGATAACACGTTTACGACCGATTCGTTCGACGTTAAACACGTTCTCGACGTATAACACGTTAACACGTCGAGAACGGCCCGACCGTGAATACCCCTATTGTCTAGTAAGTTGATTTCTTCGCCGATAGATACGGCTGGAATGATATCGTCAACTGATGGTACGGGATGGAGTTCATTACGTTTTACCTGTTCCTGCACTTTTTCATCATCATTCGAGGAATTTACAACTTGACTGAGATGTATCAACCTACTTCATGCTTAACAATTTTTTTTAGAGAGAGAAAAAACATTTTATTGAACATTGCAGATGTGTACTTTATTTCATCATTTTAATTAAATTGCAAATTTTGCAAATTACACCTACAACAATGGACACATCCATGATCTATTGTTTTTCCCTCTAAGGGGAAATTTAACAATAGTTTTACTAAATGGTTTTGTATATTTACGAACTTTTCTTGTATTTGAACGGAGATTAGCGTCTTTAGCGCAAAAAACAATACCCTTAATTGGAGATTTTTCGAGCTGGGGAGTTTTTGAGAATTACAACTCCTCATTTTCACCCCTTAGAAGTTACTGACACTCCCAAATGGACCCCACATACCAAATTTCATTCAAATCGCTCCAAGGTAACTAAGGAATGTGCGAGTTACTCGAAACTCTTGATATGAAGTTATTGTTTTAACATCAATTTTTAAAAAGTCTGGCAAGTGGGTGTGGCACATAGCTTTCTTATATCCATAACCCGATTGTATAGATGATCCTATGCATAGTAGTTAATCTCAAAACATCAATTTCTAAGTACCTTCCACTACCCTCACAGCGGACCATCTACCTGCTAATCTGAACAATCCTGAGAAATTTCGTCGAAATCGGATGGAAAATGTAGGAGTTATGGCTGTTATGAGGAATTCACGTTTGCTCATGCGCAGCAACTACTATTAGTCTGGGGGAGATGATTTTCATAGGGGACCATCTTCAAACTAATCCGCACAATTCCTGAAAATTTCATCGCAATCGGATGAGATATGTAGAAGTTATGGGAGTGGCAAGGATTTTAATTTGTGTATGCGCCATGGTTACTATCAGTCCGGCAGTGATTTCATAGGGGACCATCTACAACCTAATCCACATAATTCCTGAAAATGTCATCGAAATCGGATGAGATATGTAGAAGTTATGGGTGTGGCAAGGATTTCACGTTTGCACATGCTCAGCGGCTACTATTAGTCCGGGGGTAATGATGGGTAATGATTTCATAGGGTACCATCTGCATGCCAACTCGCGCAATTCCTGAAAATTTCATCGAAATCGGGCGAGAAATGTAGTATTTATGGCTGTGGCGAGGATTTCATGACAGACAGAAACACTGACACGGAACCAATATTTTGATTTTGGAGAACTTTTATTTTTGAAATTTTAATTTTGGAGAACTTTTTGTTTTCAACTTTGAAAAGTGAAAACAAAGCTTCCGCTGCCTTGGTAGACTCGAAAGCAATAGAATTGAACCATGAGACCACACAGAGACAAACCTCAGATACACGATTGTGAATCGCAAAATACTGTTCTCGGACGGAAATAGGCTAATCTCAGTTCAAATTTCAGCCGATCAAATGCTATCAGTGGTCATATTTCATTGGAATGAGTTTTGTATTGTACGCAGTTGGCTTTCTTAGCAACCAAGAACCAATTCTTAATAAAAGAGCGCACAACTTTTTGATAGCGATGTGATAGTAATGGAAAAGCCGTTTTCCATGCAGAAGGCTGATCTATGCAGTAAAATTATAAACCGTTGCGTAACAATTTTAATTGTTTTTCCATAAACATCACTGCTAGCAAAACGTAGCAAAATAGCTACGGAAGTGCCAATCCAAATTATGCACATTATTACCTAATTCAATATTGTAATTCAAAACTCGGATGTGTAAATTTGATGTTGTTTGTTTCATCAACGAGGAATATTATACGAGAGCTGTAGCAGGCGGCTCAACTACACAGGAGTAGCAGTAGTAAATTATTCCCCTTACTTCAGATTGTTCTTCGGGCCATTTGAATCGTAACGAGCAAATATAAACTACAAACCTCTCCCATATTCCCTCGCGCCATCCATGATTATGTCACGGAAAGAATATTTATAATGCAGTTAATTTCCTTGGAGGCGAGAAGCACAAGGACTGCGAAAGGAAATTACGCTTGTATCTTGCGTTTACCTTTCGACAAAACCCTTCCTCACAGCGAAGCACCTGGGGCAGTAACTTATACGAACAAAAGGCACCTTAATAAGTTCAGGAAAAAATACCAGCTCTACCGACATATATATCTTTCGCCACCTACAGAAAATAAAGCTGTGCGAAATTTCAGTTTGTTTCTCAAACTACGAGTAGGTGGAAGGTACGTTGCAAGTTGAATTATGAACAGAGATTTTTGCAGGTTACGAACCTTTTCACTCAGGTTGAGGGGTCGATGCACAGTCGGGCGTCTAACCGTAGCAAGTGGCGTGGGAAGCCGTAGATGAGGCCATTACTGTCAAGCCAATTCAGGAGAGTGCTCAAAAGGCGCTTCATACAATTTGGTTCGATGGAACACAAATTAATGGAGCAGAGCAAGAAAAAAACCTCAAAAATGTAGTGCCTACAGCGAAATGAGGATCAAGTGAGGTGAAGTTGGTCGGGCAGCGCCACACCCTGTTCAATTTTGTCAGTGAAAAGAGTGAAAAGTCCCTCGCTAAGACCGCTGTCAGCTGGATTTCCCTACCAACGACGCCTCACCATTTTGGTCAGGATTTTTTTAAAACATTTTTTTACATTGTTTAAATTTAAGGTTTGCGAAAAAAATTAATTACCTAACAAAAAAAATTTCAACAAGAAAAAAAATTCAAAAAAAATGGTGCAATGCAAAACCAATTAAAAAAATTGTCAAAAAATTGAATTAAAAAAAAAAAAAAGCTGCAAATCATTGCCCAAAGGTTTATTATTTTCTGTATAGATCCCTCCCTACTAACCGTAGGAACCTACTACCTACTAGGGTATGTTTGAAAATTTCAACCCCAACCACCAACCAAATGGAAATGAAGGGTTGAAATTTTCAAACATACCCTAGTAGGTAGTAGGTACCTACGGTTAGTAGGGAGGGATCTATACAGAAGGGTGATCTATACAGAAAATAATAAACCTATAGGCAATGATTTGCAGCATTTTTTTACCTACCAGCTTTTTTTTACCTGCCAACTTGTTTTTACCTATCAACCATTGTTAGGTACTACACAATCAAGTTTATTTGAAAGAACTAAACGCTTCACACTCGATTCGAAAAACAGGGAGCTTCGTATGGAAATTTTATCACCGGTTGCTCAGAAAGCAAAACCGAATCAAATCGAAAAAATGAACAGCAATCGCATTTTAGCCAGATAAAATTTGAACGGAGATTAGACCTCTTTTGCGATTCACACTCGTGATTCTGTTTTATCGTAGGGAGCGAACGGTTTGTCCTGCAGAGCTCAGCCTGTGGTCTCAAAAATTTTTTAAAATTCAATGCTAGGTATTTAAAATTGGTGAAAAAACGATACCTTTATTTCGAGAAGTTTCGAGCTAGGGCACTCTTGAAAATTTCAACCCTCAAGACCTTACAAGGGACTGACATCAACCAAAAGACAACTAGACCCCAAATAGAGCCCTTATACCAAATTTGAACCAAATCGGTCCAGTGTTGCTTAGAAAAGTGCCGCGTACGGCGTACGGACGGAAAATTTTTTATTCGATTTTCGGATTCTACGTACCTTGAAACGTAAAACATCAAATTTTGAGGGGGGGTTGAATTTTTTTTCTTGCTCGATTCCAAAGGCTTATTATTGAAAATAATAAACCAAAAAGGTGCAATGCGAGACCGATAAACAAATTCAGTAACTAGACTGCAATAATAAATAGCCTGGAAGACCAGGATTCGATTCCAGGCCGTGACATCGAAATGTATTAAATACATTTTATAACTTAATACATTGTGTGTTTAGATATCATTTTGATGTTTCATCTTCCTGCTTACGTCTGTTCACGTTCATTTCAGGTATTAAACTAAATATAAATTAGGAGAAATTAGGATAAGATACTCAGATAACTACGTGTAGACGGAAGGAATAACGTATTGTTGCATTATAGTTTTGATAAATTCCAAATATAAAAGTACACAATATAAATATATATAATAACGAAGTAACAATGACTTTGTACTCAACAATGGAAGATATAAAATAAATAATATGGGAGGAGATTATTGTATCACGTCGTTCGGCTTTTTTTCTTTTCAATCTTCTCCTACCTAGTTCTATAGGAGGATTGAGGGCCGCATTTCTGGGTATTCATGTACTGTGAGTGAATGGTGAAGCCTTTTGTGAATAGGGTTATCGTTTCCTCCACTCCAGCGATGTTCATAACTCGGCGGAGAACATGACTTCGAATGAACCAGGATGCGTCAGTCATAACACGGAGGCATTTATTTTGTTGATGTTGGATCTTACTCACTCGTGGGTTTGATGGGGAACCCCGGAGCCCACAAGCATAAGTCCAGGCGTTTCATTGTTTGGTACAGCAAATGTTTGAGGAAAGGCTTAATGGGGATTTGTTCCCCAACAGTTGAGCCAGGACTTGGATTCTGCTTCCCATTGTCTTTACCAGAGCAGTTATATGAAGATTCCATGTCAGTTTGGAGTCCAGCACCAGGCCAAGTATTTTACCGTGTTTTCTAGTGGAATCGTATCTTCTCCAAAAGGTACACTCAACTCTTGTACGTTCCTTTAGAGATTGAACCGGAAAACTTTGATCTTGATTGGATTAATTTAGATCCTTCATTTTTGTTGCACCGTAAATTCATTTCGGGAAGCATCTGCTGTATTTCCTTTTTGGTCGAAACAGGTACCTTTGCCGTGGGTATTGAAGTCGTCGATGACTTGTGCAACAAAGATTGAATTTGAACTTGATTGGAGTAAGTCTGATGAGTATAACAGGTATAAATAGGCGTAACAGTGGCCCCAAAATACTTCCTTTTCAGGGACACTGAAACTTCCCAAGTTGTTTGGTGAATCGAACTGGTACTATGTATTCGTGTTCAGCGCAAATCTAAACCCAGAGTTCATTTCTACCAATTATGAGATACGCCCAATTTAATACGATGTTTTGAATTCTTGCAGGAATGTATTGTACCGAGTGAACATCAAGTGAATAAAAATAACTTCAGTGCTGTTGGTCTCGGCTGAGAACGCCGCCGTCAACCACGCCTTGGCCGGAGAGGAGCTTGAAATCTATTTTACATATAAATTAAGTGTTCGCGATATCAAGATAAATGGGAGGTGCGGGGCTTCCAATCTTTTTAACGGAGAGTGAAGATGCGAAAGTTTTTTTCTTGAAATAATACAAACGAGTTAATTGTTCTGAAAGTGCAGCCTGATACTAAGGGCATTCAGAGAGCTCAATTCTCAGAAGTTAAGTGGGCAGCTTGGTAATCCAGCTACATAGCTTGGAAATTGTATGGTTGGCGCAACTTCCAATGCATGAGTGAAATTGACTCAGTAATGAGCAGGCATAAAACGCAATAAAAACAGATAAACATTATGTTTCTATCTCTGTAGTTACAGAAATATACTTTCATATCGTACTTTCATATACGAAAGATACTTCCGTATATGAAATAGAAATATGCTTTCATATCATTTATTATATATTATTATTATACATTATTATATTATTGTTATATATTATTATATTATTGTTATATATTATTATTATATATTATTATTATATATTATTTATTTAATTTATTCATTACTTTAGGCAAGCAATAGTGACCCCCCCCCCCCTCACCGTTGTCCACCATAACATTTCTAGCGGGATGGGAGCCTCAAATCTGAAGAGCATTTTAAAATCCATGATCTATAACACCCAACATGCGAATTCGAGTTCATCCCCCCCCCCCTCCACCAATGGCGCCAGTCTGGCACCAAAGCGGAAATACGTCGTAACATTGAACTTTCATCTATTAGTTTTAGTAGGCAGTCCGTCGAGGTTCACATCCGTATTCATAGTGAAACACAAAAAAACCCACGAAATATGGGATTTATGGTGCCCTGGCACCATGGTGGCACCACTACTAGTTCCATGGTAATACAGAGAATAGTTCATGAAAATCCGGAGGTATGTTGAGAATTTTTCCTCAATTTCAAAGCATGGGTACAATTAGTAAGCAGAAAAGGAACCTTGACAGAAAAGGAATTATCCCCCCACTCGCCCCCTCCCCTTGCGAATTTTGATACTCTGGTGAAATCAATTACAACTCGGAAGTTAATTGAGTCAAACAAAAAAAGAAACACGCGAAACGGTTGGAAATTAAGGCCTGGGCAAAGTTTACAAGATTATACCCGCAAACGCACGTTTTTAAAGCATTAACCCCCCTTCCCCCTTAAAAGGCAAAATTCGAAATTCCGACGACGTAGTGCACAACTAGATAGTTTTCCACGTTGAACAAGAAAAGAACCAGGAAAAAGGTTGAGAACTAAGGCCTGTGCAGACGACACAAGATTTTGTCACACACACACTCACACATACACACAGACATACTCCTATGGGGTTTTTTCGCGGATTTGGATTCAGAATAGTCTAACACGGATTACTGTGTGGTTATTTTTTTCTGTTGAGTGTTCTCCAACTTTACCCCAGATCGATCGCATAAGGACGCCCAAGTCTTACTGTAGGACGTCCTAATGAAAAAAAAAAAAAAAAAATAAATAAATTACTTAATACATAAAATGTAAAAACTAGATTCTCATGTGAATGAATAATCTCCACTGAGAACATTCGAGGGCAAGTGAGGTCAGATAATTATTATGGTTTTTTTCATACGATTTTTGAAAATTAGGTACGGTTATGATCAGAGGAATGAAAAAAATCATAATCCTCAGGATTCCTTCTGATTTTCGTGGATAAAGAAGTGGACAACATTCCAATTTCACTCTCTTTATAACATCATCTCGTTTTATTGTTAGAAAATGTTGATCAGAATATTTTACTCTCCACCGCCCTATTTTATGAAAAACAAAGAGGAGATGAACTGAGGAAGAATTTCTAGGAAGCAATAAAGGCGTCCACGGCTTTATTCTTTTTATCTTGATTACCTTTACCCACCGCACTTTATTTAGTTTTAAATTGTTTTAGCAGACGGAGGAATACTGGAGGAATTTGATTTCGAAGGATTCTCCCCCACGCATTCGAACATGGAATAAAGTTGGCGAAATTCGTTGCCTGACCTAACGAGTAATCACGTGAAGTCTATTCTGCCGTCCAAAGGAGAAAACCAGTTTTTCCAGCTTTCGGAAAACTCGTTTTGCGTTTCCATAAAAACCTCAATTTTGAACGAAAATCTGATTTTTCTTCTGCAAAATAACTTCGCACTCTTTCTTTGTTTCATTCCATTGATTTTACGCGCAAAATACTAGGAAATTATCATTTTAAATTCATTAGACTATAATTATTTATTATTGAGTTTCTCCCGAATCCTCTGAGGATTTCAACGATAATAGGGTGAAACTACTTTCTACCCTCGCATCATTCACAAACTTCTATTTTTTATTTTTTAACATTCAGTTTACAACAGCAGTATCTCGCTTACTGTTTTTCGGAATCCAACGATATCGAACATTCAAAATGTGAAAAAATCGAGCTACTGCTTTTCTCCTTTGGACGGCAGTATCGCACTACATGACTCGTCTTGTTCACGTGAAGAGTACAAAATTCCTTATAAATGCCACAGTTAGTCAGGAATGACCTGGAGATTCGGAACCAGCTTCTTAGCTTTAGGTATGCAGTGTCCCCAACCTCCACAGCGGAGAGTCGTGGACAATCAAATACAATCAAATTTTTGTTGGTAGGATAAAAATGAATCAATACTCACGTCACATTATATCAAGTGAACTAAGTAGATGCTACTAATAGCTGGTCATTAATTTGTCAATATTTTACCGAATAAACAACTGCATGGCTAACGTTGGGCTAGTCATGTCCAAGCACGACTGCATTTGTGTGCAGGGGCAACAATCGGACGTGAACGATTTTGAATTTACAGATCGCTCAATCTCGGTTTCAGTAGTCCACTGGTATTGCAGTTGATTGCAGTGGGTGGGTCTACAACTTTCAACACTTTCAAAAATGTGTTCAGGTGAGATTGACGCTATCAACAAACAAGATCGGGACTCCTCTCAAAATCGATGTGATCTCCCACTCTGGCGCTCCAGTCGCTTCCATCTGGCTTATCAGCCAGATAAGCTAAGGTGGAGACTCTCCAACCGCAAGCTTAACATCAGGTTCTAGGCTCAGCCCCATAGCCTAGAGCTCAGCTAGAGCTCTTCAGTACGACCCAGTTTAGTTATGCCAAATACAGAGTTTGAGTTCCTTTTGCAGGGACTTAATCAGATCTTCATTTGCTCATCCACGACTACTTACTGTTCCCGGAGAGTTAACTATAACATAATTTTCTGACAAGGCTGCGGGCAAAGATTTTTGTTTTTAATTACATTGTGACGTTCTAACTTCGCATTCAGGTTCCACTAACAAATTTTCAAATTCGATAAGCCGATAATCCTTTTGCAGACTGAGGCACAAAGTATTCGCTATAATTGACCTTTAGGTTTAGCTCCGTTTCTGCCTAAATTCATCTTTTTTTGGACTTGATCCACTTCTTTGGATAACATCATTATCGATTCCTTTCTTCTTGAGAGGCCGAAAATACTACGATTCTGATGATTCGTGGACAACCACCGGCAAGCATTCTGTTGGCATCAAGGCAGTTGAAATGCAGAATCCATTACAGAAAGGAAAACCAAGTGAGACTAGGTCCGCCTGAGGGTTAGGATGATTGACACTAGGTACCCAAGTAAAGCTTGAGAAAACTTCCAATCTTTCATGCATTTCTCATATTCAATGTTGGTTCACTCTGCTATTTGTGTACGTGCCGTGGGTTCTTTCATTGATCGAACTTTCAATGTTCCAAATTAAAGTCTGAACGAAAACCGAACTTTTCCCTCCCATTCAAACAAGAAAGAAGGCGAAAACGGCATAAAATGGAGTGGGAGAAAAAACCGAAATTGAATTTCCAACGAGCCTGTACAGAAGGATAGGCAGTCAGCACCCCTGCTGTCATCGCCGCCCCTCGCCACGTCGGCGCCGTCTCTTCTAGAAATAATTAAATCACACTCCACTTAATATGAAACAGGCGGGGCGTCGAAAACTCAGTGCTCCGACCATTTGTAACCATTTGGGCCTCGCTCTTCCACCTGCTCATATAAATTCTACTCAGTGGGTGCCTATGGAGGACTGCAGTCAGTTAATTACGTATTTGTTCAGTGTCGAGGGGCACTTGAAGAGCGTGAAGAGAGGTAATTTCATAAGAATGTCAGGAGTGCAATTAGATCTACACTGGAACAAAAAAAAAAAAAAAAAAAAAAATGGAAAGTTCGTCGGTAGAAAGAAAAACTTATATCCTCGGATGACCGCTAGAAAATATTTTTACCCTTACACATGTTACCTTTCCAAAATAAATGAATGGGGTTAGTTCCGCTAGTTATAAGAATACAATTATTATCTATGTACCGTATTGGAGAATACGTCGTAACCAGCAAGTCGAGTACTCACTCGACGGCCTGAAGATGATGTCCTAATATCGAAAGAGCTCACCTCCTGTACTCGACTTGCTGGTTACGACGGATTCTCCAATACGGTACGCAGATAATAATTGTTTCCAAAGTTAGTTTATCTATCGGGAATTTACTGCAAGCCATAGCTTGAGACCATCAACGATTTTGGGAAGTAAAGAGACAAGGTTAACTCCATCGTATGTACATCCCCTCCTCCTCCCATTAGTGGGAACATCTGCTTTTGAGGCAGCTACACCAGAAAATCTACTCAATTATGCAATTCGACCTAGGATTTACCTTAGTTGAATGAATTGATGCTGAATGTATATTTGGTGTAGGAAAATCTATCTAGGAAACAGACTATCGTTTAGAAAAATGGCGTTTGCCTGAAAGTAGGGGATCTGGACGGAAGGGCGATCGCAAGGCACATGGGTTCCTCAAGTCATCAAGGGAGCGCTCCAAGGGTATATCTTCCTGCCAAATATGCTTTACAAGTAGATGTTTACAAAGTTCCAGACAATTCTGTCGTATAATGAATAATGAACTCATAATGCATGATTGGAACTTTAAATTTAGCAATGAACATATACCTACCTAGAAAATAACCCTTTGAGCTTTAATCAAGAAATAACCGAAGCAGTAACAAAAACGCTGCAAATTATTACACAATGGTTTATTATTTTTCAATATAGATCACTCGTCTGCAGAGCCACCAACCATCACACATGAAGAAAAACATCGATCGCATTTCGGTCAGCTAAAATTTGAACGGAGATTAGGCCTCTTTTGCGATTCACACTCGTGTTTCTGATTTATCGTACGTAAAACCTTAAAATTCTCGTAGGGAGCGAACGGTTTGTCCTACAGAGCTCCTCGTCGTCTCAAAAAATTCTAAAAATTCCATAGAATCTTAAATTGAAGGAAAAACAATACCTTTATATCAAAATTTTTTGAGTTAGGGCGTTTTCAAAATTTATTTTTGAACCCTTAGAAGTGACCTACATCAACCAAAATCTTCGAGGCACAACTAGACCCCAAATGGAGCCAACACACCAAATTTCATCAAAATCGGTCAATGCTAAGTGGGAAAAGTGCCGCGTACGGCGGACGGACGGCCAAATTTTTATTCGATTTTTGGATTCTACGTACCTTGAAACGTAAACCTATTATAATAATTATAATTTCATGTACTCAACCTCTCTGAACTATACTAAGCTCTCTCTTCTCACCTGAACTCCGTCGCCCAGAATCGCATTTTTTTAGTAATTAATAATTATTAGAGTAATTACTGCTCTAATTTACACCATCTGCCTACTTCATTGATGGTAAATGAAACTACCTACCTATTGTTGGTCTTAATCCATTGAGTTGCCTGAATATCTTCCCGCGTTTGGTGGTGGAGATGAGCATCAGGGTCGGATATGGCTAGTTTGCATCCCAGCGGAGGCAGAGGAAATGGGTTGTTTGTCCCGGAGACTAGAACGATCTTAGGATTTGGCAGATGAAATCCTAAGTTTCAATAATTTTTTCTCCTGGCATCGCAAGATGGTTAGGAGTTCACAAAAGTCAGCAAACCTTCAATACAGACACATTCGACAGGTAATAAGGCAGAGGAATCCTCAGTTCTCCTCGTGGGTTCTTGAATGAGTAATGTTATTGTAGGCAGTCCTGTTGTCTCCTGGATGTCTGTATTGAAAACCTTTGCTCCCATTTCCTTGCCATCTGTGTGGTGTCATCAATGCCCAAAGCTCGGATTTTTCAAGAGGCATTTTGAACATTGATGAGGTAACTGTCCTGCTGAATGGTGGAGATGAGAATGCTCCGGCACAATATTGAATTCATCTGGTGAACTAGTCCTCCCTTGTACCTGAGTTGCTCATAACACTCTCACGTTGATGATATTTTACTTATTGTTCAAAATGATTGATTCACAATGTTGTAAACATTTTTTTTCACTCAACGAAGGTAGAGGGACTTCAAATCCGTGCAGCAAATCAGAACAGTCTGGATCTTCCAAAATTCTACTCGTTTTTAGCGTTTAATGCTTTTTGAACAACTTTGGTTCCGTGTCTGGCGGTCAGTGGTCATTCCGTTAACCTGATATAACTTCCCGAAATCATGATCCAATTTTGAAAAATGTTCACGGTTGATGTGGGTGAACTCGAGAAATTGTTCAACATTGGACGAACAGCTCTTTTTGCGCAAGCTCATTCGTTATTTTACGCATACAATTTTCATTACGTTCAATTCAGGAAGGATGACAGACAAAAATCCTCGAGGACACTTCCGTGATGACTCAAATCCTCACAAAAATAAAGAGACAATCTTTCCTCATTTACAAAGCCATTAGGAGCGGTCGCCCAACGAGACCAAGAACTTACCCGACGATATACTTCCTGAGATTCATCATTTTTAACAATCGAGGCTTGTTTAGGTTCATTATTTTGCTTGTAACAAGAAATAAACATCAGTTACGGGGTTGCCGAACTCCCTTTGCTAACAACTAACTTTTGAACTAAGTAAGCAATGGGGTGAAACAGATGGTCAGAATTTTTTATAGTTGTACATCGCTGGAAATATTTCGTCGAGAGGCCCAAGAGAGCACATAACTACTGAATTGTTACTGGGCCATCAGTCGAGAATAAATTAGAGAAATCTTACACAATCTTATTGAAACAACTCACCAATCGTGTGGGGCAGTATTCAGAAGTATATTTCTGTGTATTCATCAACATACCTGAAACAAGAACAATTCTCATTAAGACCCATAGTTAAACATGAAAAGCTACTAGAACGATTCATAGTTAATCATTTTATCGCTAGCACCCATATTTTTTATTGAGATCCCAGAATTTCTCAAATGACAACAAGGTAGCTCGATGATTGTATGTGACCTGAACTAGTTCCGCAGAGTAAAATTGCCCACAGCGGGGTGCACACTCCAACTAGAAGCTAAAGCGATTTTCTAGTGATTTACTTCCGTTTGTTCTTCATTCAAATCCAACTAGCACAACTCGTAGGCTCCATGGAAATCTTCCACAACTTTAAACCATGCTAGATCCAATCTAAGCGGCTTGTTCGTACAAACTGGGTCAATTATGGCTTAAGAGTGCAGTTGAAGCTTAGTTCTTCCGTCGAGGGCTCTTTTTTCGTCCCTGTTTCTGAAATGATGAAGAGAGGCTTCAACATCCACAAATTTTTGCGGTTTCCACACAACTAGATGTTCGAAGCTGGATAAGAGGTTTCTTACAATAACAGCAATGCTTTATGTGTATTCCAATTAAGTACATATTTGAACAATTGCATCATTTTTTTCTCCAATCAAATTTTATTCACCGGCCTAATTCTACAGCTTGACTGCAAGCCATTTTATACATCTCATTTGAAATTTAATGTGAATATAACTTAATTATTACTCTGAATTGATATTCAAAATGGTGGTTTACAACTTTTCAAAATCAATTACATCAGTTTGCAAAAAACTATTAGCTTTGCTAGGTAGGCTTTCAACAGTTTCAACAGTGTAGGTGCAACACCACATACAAGCTGAGAACCCCGCCTATTCAAATGATTACATTCGACAATCACACGCCTTCCTCTTTTATGGTTCAAATCGTACTTGAGCGAAATAACCCAAAGATTAGTCGTTCACGTCTCAAAACATTCCGAAGTGCATCCATTTATTATAGGGATATCCCTAACAGTGGGATCGGAGCCTATGAGTGCAACGTCTTAAAGGATCTCAATTGTGAAATACTAAGGTATAACAATGTACAAGCGAAAGACTTGTGACTGAAACTGTAGAAGAGCTCTTATGTTTTGAATTTACGAAAAGTAAGAATTTTCGAAGGACTTCAGGATGGGACTGTACAAATCAGAATTTGAATCCTTGATAACTTTCGGTGTAATATTTTGGGGTGCACGTAGCAAAACATCCAAAGACAATGTTTACTCAGTACAAAAGCAAGCACTAAAAATGGTGTTCAAAAAGCCACTCAGATATCCAACTCTCAATGTCCTGAGATGTGTCTCAACAGCCCAATAAACAACTTTGCACGTTCACAAAGAAAAGCAAAGAGAAGTTTGTCATTAGTTTTCGTGAATCAAAGGGAAAAGTTTATTGAGTCAAAAAAGAAAGGATAAAAAAGGAAATTTGGCGAACAATCCATTAAATTATGTTTAAGGGGAAAATAATCGAAATAAATTATATGATGAATTATACTCATTGATAAAAGCTCAAATGTTCTTCTAGACCTTCTGCAGGAAAATTACATAAATAATTAAACAAAAAGGCTGATTTTTTTAATATAATGTATCACAATGATACAATAACCAAACACTAATTCCTATTCAAAAATGCTAAGATTGATAGATAGATAGATAAAACATGCATTTATTTTATTATTTAACATAAAAAAGAATCTGGTTACACACATGAGTTCGACTTTGGGGCAAGACCGTCTGTCAGAGTATGCCCTATATGTAATAAAAATATAATAAATAACTAAATAGTTCCACCAATTCTATATCGCCAAGCTGCTTTGCAGAACCTTGCGAATGGCAACCAGTTGGGACCATTCAAGATGCTCAGGTAGGACCCTGGAGATTCTAGAAGATCCGAAATATGCCACCGTATGAGGCAAGTATGAGGCAAATTGCCAAAAAATGCTCTAGGTCTACCGGTACACCCATATTGCAAATAGAACAGATTTCAGTGTGTCCGTTTTCCTCACAAGGCATATGAGGTCGAGTGTTTAGCCTCAATAAGTCGCTTCGAACCCAACACAACCGTCTCAGGACAAACATGGAGGCTATCTGTTCCTTCTTTGCCATATTGATGCATTTGACGTCCATATCCAGGTATCTGTAATTACGGCTCGATGAAGCGAGAGCTTGCGATTTTGCGGTCTCCATCCATGACACTTAATTTATCTTGAACTTCGTCCAGATGTACCACCCACTTACGTCGATCCTCAAAATTCACTGGAATCACGCACCCATGCTGCAGGCAAATTCTCTTCAGCCCCCTGCACCAAAACAGTCCACGACGAACAACTTATAGGCAACAATTCTCGGAAATCGTCTTGTGGGCATGTTCAGCATCTTGAGTAGGTATTCTGCACAATACAAACGTGCACAGTGTTCCGAACACGGCAAAAATGCTACGACAAGAAAGAAAGGAAACAAATAGGATTGCTTAAGACTAGGATGGTAGTCAACGACGCAGAACTAGGTTTACGGCCAAAAACTCTGAAGTCTCCAGTTCAGGCCATAACAATCAGGCCTTCAGCCTCTTTAACATGCTCGCAGCTTTGAATTCCTTCTTGAAAGGTCTATTGTTAATTCCTGGATTCCGGGAGCAGACTTCTGACCGTTCTGTCACACTGGAGATTCGTCAGATGTTGATTGCCACGTTCGTTCTTCAGCCAGCAAAGTAATGCTAATGGTAATGCTATTGCTAATGGTTGTCAACTGAATGCTGCAGGGCTAGTTGAATCCACGGTTGTGCGTTGGCCAATCTAACAGCTTCTTCATTCCCAACAGTCCCAACGTGAGCTTCCCAATGAAAATTGAAGCGCCACTTGAAGTTCCAGCTCAGCTCGAATCACCTCGTCATTCGATGGGTGTCAGTTCCTAGCTGATCTTGACCTAAGCGCCATTGCTGCTGCCAGAACTTGCATCAAGTTGTTCACTTTCTACATCATTCTCACTCTCAAAATTGTGCAGCCAGCTCCTGGGTTTCGAAGTCAATAAAATATCTCCAGCTATCAGGGAACCCGTTTGGAACAAAACCCTTCTCATTCACTTGATATTTTTCAACAAATTACAATCCGTGGGAGTGTAAGAAGATCATGAACATAATATGTTCATATTATATCTGTATATTATACAGAATTAGAGTTGAATTTGACTACCTTCCTGGCCCGCTCGAAAACTCCGACTAATTCTGATTTACGAGTATCAACATAAAAACCCGGAGGAGCGCAGTAACAAAACGTGGTTTGACGAGGGGAAGGTTCATTAGCGCTAGAGTTGTTTCAATTGTGAGGTAGAGAGAAGGAAACATTCTGAACTTAGTTGTTCCCGCTTTATCCTCATTTGTTCCGAGTTTCTGCTCTCCCGTTGGTCCCTACGATGTGTTGTCCTCTACAAGCTTTTAATGTAGAAAAGCCTTGTTAACTTTCTGAGTGATTTCGAGAGCGAATATCATAAAGACTACGAACTGAGACTTTCATTCAAGTGAAGGCAGGAAATAAAATTTGAATAAAGTTTTTTCAAACCGGCACTTATCTACGTGTTCAACATTAATTTATGAAAGGAAACGATCAGTAGGTACTCATGTTCTTTCAGTTAACTGTATTTCAACCAAAAACTTCCATTTATTACTTTATTCCTTCTACCTCAGTCCAACATTTCAAAGAACAAGATTGGGTGTATTGTTTTTTGTTGACAGTAATGGGATTTGTTGTCTCTACAAGCACTTCGGTTCCTTTTACCGTAAGAAAGAACGTCTCTTTGCTCTGACCCCCTAGGATTCCCGGCGATTCAATCAGATTTTCTCTGAAATTGTATTTCTCCTTATATTCGTCTCTATCGTGTAATCACATCGTATCAATCTTGGCACCTCCACCGTTGCCCCGAAACTGTTGTTCTCGTAAAATAGAAAATTTTCTTCAAAGAACGAGGATATTATTCTTTTCTTTTGGGGCTTATTTATTTTTCTTTTCAGAAATTGGAGAAACCTCATTCGCTAAACAAAAAACCTACGATTTCGGTATATATAATAATTTATATAAGAGCGATTCATCCGGGAGTCAATTTGAAAAAACCCAAGAAATAAAAACGAGGAAAAAGATCTCTTGGGAGACAATACCATTTGGCGCCGGGCGTTTATGAGTACGTAAACAGGGTTTTGTTCCTCAGATAATCTCTCGAGTTCGAACCCCATTGTTTGATGTTTATACTCCTTCTTTTGTGTTGTCAACTTTCCTCTCGGGTCTTTGCGGTCATTCTGTTCCTTTCACTCCACCATTCCGGACGCCTTATCAAGACGGCCATGTTCGCCCACTTCAACTTTTCCACCTATCTATTCAACGACAAACCCCGACTTTTTCAAAAAAGTGCCGCCCCTCCTTTTTCTCTTGACACTCCTACGCTCCTCAGCCTTCCTTCCGGCCACTTCAGTGGAAATGGACAGCTTCCTGGTACTTTGCTAGCAGAGTCCACTCGGTTGCTCCATCATTCTCTCAACTATAAAAAAAACTCCGGCGATTCTTTTTTTGCCTCTTCACAAAGTGCTTCTGAGAAAGAATGGACTCACAGGACAAGGCAGAGGTTATAAAAGTAACAGCAATGTTTCTCTTGTTTTTTTGTTTTTTTTACCTTCGGTGCGTATCACTTTCATCTCCCTCAACTGTCAGAAAAACAAAGTACTGCCACAAACACCTGTACCTCCATAGCGGATGGATTTACCATAGTAGACGCACATCGTTCGCTCTTTAGCAAACGGATGCTCTCTCTCACCGCCTCTAATTTCAAGCTCTAGAAATGCCAATTTAAACATTTAGAGGAAATCATCATACCACAAGCTACATTTCAAGAGGGAAAAATTATGATAGATTTCAAGCCCTAGAAACGCCAATTTAAAAAACATTTAGAGGACATTATTTTCTTACAACCTCCGCCAAATAGCCCATACTTTCCACAAAAGGAATGCTTTAGCTGAAGTTTCTTGATTTTACAAACCTACCTATTATAGATAGTTATATAATATATAACTATATATATTAGTTATATAATATAACTAGTGTGTTTTGGGAAAACACGATCTGAAAATTTAAACTACTATTGGTTCGAGCTCACCGTTTTAAAAATCTTCTCAAGTTTTCCCGGAGAGAAGAGGATGTGGTTTCGGCAGACGAAGAGAGGGATAAGCCGATTGAATTATTATTTGGCAATGATTATTATTTCGATATAGTCTTGAATGTTAGGAAACAACTTAGTTATGGTCTCTATTTGGTTAACTCCGAATTCGGTTGACTCGGAAGAGGTCGTTTCCAGCAACCAAATATGACGTCAGATACTGTCAGCTTTCTTACTCTAGTAGTCAAACGCAAAATGTTAATAAAGATAGAATGGCTATCGTAAAGTGGATAGCACCGGACATTCCACCTTTTTCTGACTCGAAGAAAAGTGATTTTCTTGAAACTGTAAGGGAGTTGGAGACTATCGGGAGTAGAGAATTTGCAAATTGAACTAATTGCGACTTGGCAGTGAAAATTTCGACGAATCGATGAAATCCGTTCTTGGAAGATTCTTTGTTCTTTGGCCATGGAAATTCTACCTTCCTAACATCCCTCCAGAATGTGGTTTGGATCTAGTCAATGTTATTCTGTTCGTCAGTTTGTTCTTCACTCAAAGCTCTACGCCTTCACCGATTCATTCAATCTTTCCCCAAAATGATCAGCAAATTTTGGGTTCGTTCAAAATGTGAATACGCCCACTTTCATCGTGAACGTGACATTCCTGAGCTAAGATGATTGAATTAAAGTTTCTTCCACCTAATGTTAATTTTTCCGTTTACGATCTTTACAGGAGTTAGTTGCACGAAGACGGGTACTTGCTAGTATATTCTAAGATATTTCTTCAACTAATATTAAACATTAGTTGATGTTTGTCAATTCAGACAATTATCAACATGATCGTGAATTTTATGAATCATAATATTCACGATCATGTTGATAATTGTCTGAATTGACAAACATCAACATGGTCCAGGAATTGTTACAAAATCTGCCGGTATTGTTTGCTTTTCACGTGACTCCAGTCGATCGGATTTGAGGAATCGATGTTTCAGGACAATTATTCCATCCAAATTGGTATATTACAAATATTTTGGGCATCGAAAACCTTATACAATGCTTTATTAAGCATAATAGTCTCGTAAATACCTCGGAGTGTTCCTGATCCTCCTAGCATCCCTTCAGAATGTGGTTTGGATCTAGGAGTTTAAAATCACTATTGGCTCGAATTCAGCAAAATCAAGAACAGATGAGAAAAAAGGCATTGAAGAAGTAAATATCCATCAGAACTCGAAATTACCTTTCCAGTATTTGCCTCGCTACCTTATCATCACTCGTGACAAGACTACAACTAAGATTCGTCAAGTGTTTGATGGTCCTGCAAAGACTAAAAAATCCGATGAGTATGAAACTGAAGAGCTGACTAAATGGAGGATCCTGTCACGAAGCGTCAAACGTTTGTTCATTCTCGAGGTACTAGGAGATGGAGTACCGGAGCTGACTGCAAAAACACTGGACCTGACCTTCAGATTAATCAGAGTGGTGAGCTGGCATCAACAGAAGTCAAATCAAGTCCACATAGGTGGAAAGGATTGATTGAAATGTAGCGGCTGACCACTCATTCCCGGGATTGAAGATGCTAAATAGGTTGTTGTATAGAGTAAATAATGTGCAATTTTGATACAGGCTCGAGGAGCACCAACGTTCACAATTCAGCATCGAACCGATTCATCGAATCATCATCAGCGAATCATTTATGCTAATAGATGGTAATGTTGGACCCCATGAAAGAGGTTCGCGCGTTGTTAAGCTTATTAGCCTCGCACGATATTCAATTGCCACATTATCCATTATCGTAATCGGATGAATCAGGTCACCACGCTAGGCTCGACACGCGACTTCCGCAAATGAAGGTGATATATCACGTCTAGTATTATGATTAAGCTCAGATTATTCAACTCATTTGGACCCAGATTTCAGATAACAAATAACCATGAAAGAACGCAGAAACTTTGGAAACTTGCTTACTCCTAGGCTTTCTTTAGAAGATATTGAACAGTAGCTAAAAGATCTCCACATCAGATCTACGACGGTAAGCAATTATTTGATATCTATTTCTGAATGATCAATTGAGATGACCTATTGCTGTTCCTCACTATTGAAGTTAAGAAGCATTGAATTCGCTGATGAAACAATATTTTGACACGAGGGTCCACTAGGCCATGCCACTTCAATTTTCGAGTAAATGGAACAGGATTTTAGTGGTCCTCTAACTCTAGCAACGCAGTCTCTACCTATTGACTGTGATGAAGAATTTAGTCGGGTTCCTTTCGTATTTTATGTCCTGACATTGTCGTACTGGATCAACTGCTATCTTACATCTGACCACAGTGTTTGCTATTGGTTTGTTATTTTCAACTAGCTGAAAAGCCTGCTAAAAGCAGGCAAAAACAAATGGTATATATGTGAAACAAATCTTGGTCACGTTCGGGCGACGTAACTACCTACGGTTGGGATTTTATGTATTAGATGAACCAATGGAACCGAGAAAGAAACAAAAATTCAAACCACTCAAAATTTGATGGTTTACGTTTCAAAGTATGTAGAATCCGAAAATCGAATTTTAAAGAAAATTCGTCCGTTCGCCGTCTGCAGCACTTTTCTCCCGGCTCCCAAGAGAAAACTCCCAGGTTGCTTTGTGCTCCTTTCGCTTGGAAACTAAAGATTGGGAATAGGTTCTGATTCAAGCACTCCACTCAATTCGATCTCTTCTATGTACTTCCACCAATGTTACTCTAGTTTAAAAGATGTTCGACCATTCTAGAAGATCGTCGTATGGAACCTCGATTTCTGCTAGGCTTTCAGCTCCGGGCTCTGTGCTGATGAAAAGATATGTAACTGAGAATAACTACGAACTTCATGTTGTTCGAGTGGATTTACTTCAGGCTAGTCCAGAGAACCACGTTCGTTTTCCAGATGGCAGGGAAACCAGTTTTGAACCGACACCTTCCCCCAACGGGAGGCTGACGTTGACGAACAGGATTACAATCAAGCCCCAGTTATAAACTGAGATTCCATATCTGGATCCTTTGATGCGATAAGATTCTCAAGTACAACCAACGAAAACTCAACCTTCCATGGACCACGAGATTTCTGAGAGGATCAGGAACACTCCGAGGTATTTACGAGACTATTATTCTTAATAAAGCATTTTATAAGATTTCCGATGCCCAAAATATATCTAATATACCAATTTCGATGAAATAATTGTTCTGAAACATCGATTCCTCAAATCGATTGGAGTCACGTGAAAAGCAAAAAATACTGGCCGATATGGTAACAATTCCTGAACCATGTTGATGTTTGTCAATTCAGACAATTATCAACATGATTGTGAATATTATGATTCATACATGTTAGTTGAAGAAATATCTTAGAATATACTAGCAAGTACCCATCTTCGTGCAACTAACTCCTGTAATGATTGTAAGCGAAAAAATTAACATCAGGTGGAAGAAACTTTAATTCAATCGTCTTAGCTCAGGAATGTCACGTTCACGATGAAAGTGGGCGTATTCACATTTTGAACGAACCCAAAATTCGCTCATCATTTTGGGGAAAGATTGAATGAAACGGTGAAGGCGTAGAGCTTTGAGTGAAGAACAGAATAACATTGAGCTTTAGGTAGGTATATTAATATAAGATAAAGTTTTAAAAAAAACAGTTTTGCTCACCATTACGATCAGGTAGTCAGCGATGTTTATATTTACATAGTTAAAATCAAAACCCATCACCATCTCCTGAAATAGCAAAGTAGAAAAGTCTTCCGGACCAGAGCAAAAGCGAGCAATCGATTTTTGGAAGTGACGGACAAAATATCTCGAAAATAACGGATGAATCACAATTTTGACAATCTTATGTCAAATTATGGCATTAGGAGACCTACTCCAACTTCCCCATGCTCTTTCATAACTGTTATGGTTACTATAAATCCTGCAACGGATAAACAACACGACTATTTTATTTTCAGTCTAATCAGAATAAAATCTAGTAAAATTTCCAGTACACTTCATTTGACAAGATCAGGTACCTACTTAGGAGTGAGAACATGTTCGGTTTTCTAGCTCAAATTGGAAACATGCTGGGAGCGATATGGACTACTTTTACCACAACTCTCCACAATCAGATGTTGACCATAGAGAACAATGTGTTCAGGTTGAAACATACTTATTTTATACTAACGTATGCATTTCCGGGTACGTCTGTGATACAGTTTCAAACAGTAGGCGTGGTTTATAATACCACCTACTTGATTTGGAAATACAAATTTTCACAGTTTAACCCTACAAAGCCACCGACAGTCGTACCATTACCAACTTTAGATGCACCGTCTGGCAGGCAGGAACGCTGCAGCTGCTTTGTGAGCCACATGTGCAGGTGGCTACTCGCACTCTACCTATTTACATACTTCCAAAATTTGAAGCTGATTGTTGGGAAAAGTGATGCTGAAACTTTGGATAGTTTCGAACAATGGTAGATACCTTCAAACTTTGGAACGATTTATAAAGATTTAGAAAATTGACGTTTCTGGGTATCTCTGTGTCTCGTTTCGTCGGGAAACATGTAACACTGTAACACTGCACTAGTGTCACTTGATTTTCGGTTTTATGATACCTGATTTAATTTGTTTTAACGGATTACTCCAGAAATTAAGGTTTCACTATAACTCCGTGGGAACAGCAAATTTTTTAGATCGACCCAACAAAACACACTATGTCAACTGATTGGGAATTAACTCTTTCTTTGCCGAGTTTTCGTTAAATTTATTACCTTCTTCAGGGCTAGAAGGACGTGTTACTCAGGTTGCATACCAAGAGTCAATAAAAAATTAGCTGGTGGAGATCCACAATAATTTTATGGCAAGAAATGAATAAATAAATGAATACGACACCAGCTTTTAGGAAATTTGTAATCAGAACATCTGAAAAAATAAAAAAATCTATCCTCGGCTTAAAAATAAATCTCCAATAAGAAAAATCAATGATTATGGCCGCATTTTCACCAAATTTATTTTTTAATTGATTTGGTATGCCCACTGAGTAACACGTCCGTCGAGGCCTGAAGGAGGTAATAAATTTACCGAAAGCTCGGCAAAGAAGGAGTTTATTCCAGTGGGTTCCGTGGGAATACCCTATAAATAGCCCTAATTAATTGGGCTTCCAGGGGACTTTCATTAGGTGCGTTAGATTGACGTATGAGTGGCTTCAAGCGATGGGTTGAAAGTTATTTTACTCAACTCTTTAAAAGCATAACAACTGTGAATGGAACAGAGAACGTTGAAACAAATTTGCTTCAAAAAGATTCGAATCCGCGTAATTCTGTTATTATATTTTATATATATTTTTGCTCCTGTCAGTTGATGATGAGATTAGATGATTCCCATCAGAAATCGACACAAATAACGGTTGTTGAAGAAAAAATCAGCAAATTTCAGACCAATGGGTACCTAACATCGAGGCTGGTTTCAATAGGAGGCTGTGGCACAAGACTTGGCAACGCTCCCCCAGTTCTACTAGAACGATGATCTCTAAGCCGAAATAACTTTCCCGAGCTATTTGTTTATGGAAGTTGTGACCTATTGGAAATGACGATGATGATGATGATGTTCTGGATCATTTTATGTACCTACTTATAGAATCTTTCTAATGAAAAGGAAGATACATGAAAAAATAAAGAGTTAAGTATTGAATTAATACCTTGATGAAAAACAATGTGGTAGGCTTTCTGAAAACTTACAACTTACTAAGTACTAACCTCCTACTCACTCATTACAATACATGAATCATGTAGAAGGTAGGTAAACATTTGCCAAATCGTATTCAAGAAAACACAAATTATAATAGAATAGGTACCTAATGCCGAATGACTATTAAAATTTCCACGAGCAAACCACACCGGCAGCATTAGTTCATGTATCCTCCGCTAGGAATAATGAAGCGTTTTTCCTTTGAATCAGATGAGAGTAGCTCAGTTATCTACTTTGATAAAGCTTGAGATAATGCGATTCAGCTGATTCAAGGGAAAAACGCTTTACTATCCCTAGCGAACGAAAGATGAACTGAAGCTGCCAGTGGGATTTAGACGTTTGTAACATTTCCAGTCTCACAACTTGAGTTAATGAACGAATTTACATCCATTTTAAACATTACTTGGCGATTAATTAATGAAAATGATGCCTCTTAACACTGGTTCATATACTTGTGAAACACTTGTAAATCCATATACATAGGCATTTATTGTTATAATAGCTAAGTACACACTGATAACTTGGGAGCAATAATCTGTGTGGGGAAACTCGGAAATCAAAGATGTATTGCTTGAGTAGAGCGATATTGATAGTAGGCTTAAATGCCACGTTGCCAATTCTTTACCGAAACCGGACGTGATTACGCACATTGCTC
Organism: Apolygus lucorum; assembly: GCA_009739505.2. NCBI lineage: Eukaryota > Metazoa > Arthropoda > Insecta > Hemiptera > Miridae > Apolygus > Apolygus lucorum. The sequence goes on from CM019180.2 coordinate 41,865,867, forward strand.
TCTCGGAAGTCTTGAAGAACTTAAGTGACTAATGGACTTATTATATCGTCAATGTCCTTGTATGTTCTGTGAAGGTTGTGTATTCGCGCGTTGAAGTTGACGAGAAACAATAAAGAAAAGAGTCAAATGGATTTGCTAGCAATAATGGACACATTCTACGACGGAATGGATCACATTCACCAACAAGCGGCACAAGGAAGAAGATCATCAAAATCTCCTGGAATTTACATCAGGGATTGAAGAAGTTCATGATTGATAAGTATTTCACTCAGTCTGTAGGGATTGATGAGAGCAAGAACATGATATTTCGTGAAGTAGAAATCGAGTAAAAAAACCCTGTACCTTATTATTGTGCCTAACGATTCATTACAAACCATACAGTAAATCCTACTAACCGAAGGAGAGTGTGGTTATGTCAGTACTTTTAAAATGATTCCCTCGGCCTGATAAGAGCCGCTGCGCATGCGCGAACGTGAATTCCTTGTAACAGCCATAACTTCCACATTTTCGATCCGATTTCGATGAAATTTTCAGGGATTATGTGGATTAGGTTGTAGACGGTCCCCTATGAAAATCATCACCCCCCGGACTGATATTAGCCGCTGCGCATGCGCAAACGTGAATTCCTTGTAACAGCCATAACATCCACATTTTCTATCCGATTCCGATGAAATTTACAGGGATTATGCGGATTAGGTTGTAAATGGTCCCCAATGAAAACGAAGGCCTTGAAGTTAATAGTATCCTCTGCGCATGCGCAAACGTAAAATTGTAACAGCCATAACACTTACATTTTCATCCGAATTTGATGAAATTTTCTACGATAGTTCAGATTGGCGAGTAGATGGTCCCCTATGAGAGTAGTGGAAGGTACTTAGAGATTGATGTTTTCAGATTAACTACTATGTAAAGTAAAGTAAAGTAAGCAACCATTTCAGGTTGAATTTTCGTCCGAATGCCATTCTTGGCGTCATGTCTGTCATCAGCTGTCTCCCTAAGGGGAGATCAGAATTAAATTCTGATGATTTCGAAACAAATTTTGTTCTGATGATTTCGCTCATGGCTTCCCATCCAACATCACCGGGTTGGAACGAGAGATTGCCGATCGTCTAATAGACAGAAAACTTTCTGCTGGCGACCAGATTCGAACTCGCATCCCCGCTAGACGGTTCTTATCCTATCACCGCAGTCGGGTACACTGTCCACTAACTACTATGTACCGGATCATCTGTACAATTTCTGTTGAGTGTATTTCTGTTGTTGTCCAACTTTACCCCAGATCAATTGCATAAGGATGCCCCCTTAACCAACGCTGAGCGCTTTCATTATTCAACTAGTTATTCAGAGTCCAGCTCTGGATAGTATCAGACATATAAGGGCCGTGGGCGAAAATTTTGAACAAGAGTGGGCAGCGCTTCTCAAAGTATACGATGATCCTAGGCAGTTGGCACGTAACTATTTGGATAGGTTTTCTAAACCTGCCTCCAACTGGTACACTCGGTAGTTTCACGCCTGGGAGGCGCCTCGTTAGTGTTTGACGCCAAATTCTCTACGCCTGGGAGGCGCCTTGTTAGTGTTTAACGCTAAGTTTCTTCTATAACAATACATGCTAAACGTAGCTACTTATAATGCTTACGTGGTTTACATGCTCAACTTTTTCAAAGTCAACCCATCCACTGAACCTCTGTCCATATTCGAGTTCCTTCTCTCTGTTGATCACGAGCTCACGTTTCCCTAGATTAAATACAGAATTCAGCAGCAGCATATGCTGAGAACTATAATTTGCAGCTGACAGAATTGCATAACTTTTATAACAGGAGATCCCACTCCACAGAAAGCGAAGAAACCACCAGGACAGGAAGCATTGCCAAAAAGGCAGTATTGTTGCTACTGTGATTATAAAAAGAAAAGAATGCCGAAAATGAGGTGCTCTGTTCGCGAAAACTCGGTTTGTGGAGAGCACAGCAGCCTCGTATGTGTTCAATGTAAAAGTGAACATGAACCAGAAGGGTATGCAATTGGCTCTATGGGTATTTGGGAACGAGCTCAGCAGCTCCACAAGCGATTTCAAACCTTATTGAAAAGACTGCACCTTTTCTTTTTCTTTTATTTTGTTCAGTCTAGGACAATAATGTCATGTAGTCCACTTTAGCCTTTGATTTGTTCTTTCTCTTTTTTTTTTTTTTTTTTTAATGTCAAATGAATGAATGAATTTTAGTTACCAAAGCGAGGTAAAATGATTTGTAGTAACGAAAGAAAATGTTGGTTTTTTCCTAGCCAAAAAGTTCGGCGCCATCATTTCATATTTTATTGTTTCATTATTATTTTATAGTCCACATTATACTGTTTGTATTACTCAAGCATGGCATCTTGAAGAGACTGCTTTATTTTTTAACTGTTTCTATTTTAAAGGAAGCGACAGGGAAATAATGAATTGTTGATTTTAAAAATATCAAAGATGATCTAGTTGACCCCAATACTTCCAAATAGTATGTATGCTTCAGGCAAGTTAAGAAAAAAAATTAAAACTCAAATAATTCAATTTTTTATAAAACAAAGTGTTGTTTTTATGGAAATCTATTTTTGAAAAATTGAAATTGAGAAATGCCCTGCATTTGTAACATCAATACTTGATTGAAATTATCGCACCTTTCTTGGTAAGGCGTACTGAAAGAATCGAGTGTGAAGCGTTTAGTTCTTTCTAACAAATTATAAATGCTTGCATACGAGTCTGCAACACATTGGGACATTTTCATGTGTCTACTACACAACAAGGTAGTGAAGTAAGGTTGTTAGTTCATGTACCCAAGCATCAAAATAAGAAAACAGTTGATTGTTCTCTACGCAACACAGTGAGTCTATTTTATTTATTGGTAGCGTGAGCAAGTTTTAGTGACGATTTTTCAGTTTATGTGTCAAAGCAAAGACATGAAAATGTCAAAAAGGACCTTGTGGTAAAGAAAAATTAAGCGGTTTGTATGGAGTGTACGTCTCAGGGGCGTCTTGTTAGAATTGACGGGGTAGTGGCTCTTGTTAGTACTCTAGGGCTAGTGTAGCTAAGAGTATTAAATACTCTTTAATACGCAGAGCGAGCTCACAAAGCAGATACTACCTTGCAGAGTATCTGCTTTGTGAGCTCGCTCTGCGTAGCCTCGATCCAACAACAAGAAAAACTATTCAAGTTACCTTGCGAAGCCGGTCGGCGTAGATTTACCTGAGCCCAGGCGTTTTTTTTTCTAGGGGCGGGAATTTGAAACTTCGATTCCGAACAGGCAGGAATTGTTCTGTAGAATGTCTACTATTTTTATATAAACTCACAGGAAACCTCGAAGCACTTTGAATAACTTGTAACAAGCTTTGAAATGCCCTCTGCGTAGAAATCTGCCGCCACCTCGTTGGTCCATTTGGTCACAGCTTCCTCAACTTCCTTTGCACTCCCAAAGTCTATTCCACCTAACTGTTCCTTTCTTTTAAGAGGAAAGGTGGTAGTCCAGACTGTACAGAAGGTGATTCAGAAGATCCCAACCAAACTGCATCAAAAGTGCCGTTGTGGACTGAAGACAAACATCGTACTCGTAATTTTAGTCTTGTTTCCGTAAATTACTTTAGCCAATCCGTTCTTGATATTTCAGTCTGATTACTTGAATATAAATTGAATAGACTCCAACAGATTATAATTCAATCGGAAGCAAACAGCACAGGGTCCAATCAAGAACAAACGTGTCGTCAGCGATCTGATCAAAACCATACCAAGTCCACCCAGTTCCGTAAAGTACTTAGCCAGAAAGGATTAAAAGACACCCTTGACCGTCCTGTCATCTGTTTTAGATCGTTTTAAAATTATTTATTTTTCCCTGCTGATGAATTACATCTGACTAACATATTGATTGCTTTGACCGAACGCTCCTCAAATCTTGCACAATTATTTGAATTTTGGACTCAATGAGTGTAGAGAAATGGGTAATTACGAACTTCCTATCATCTTAAGCAAGTATTTGATGCAAGGTCATCACGGAACACCGGAGGGAGATTGAGTGAGTAATCTCCATTGAAGTTGTTGAGAGGAGATGCGAGGAGGGTTCTCTCCTGCCAAGTTTAATAAAACTTTGAAAACGAGCTGACAGGAGCTGCCGAGAAGGTGGTGAAGTTACGTTCCGAAGGGTTAAAGTGAAGTGATGGGCGATCCAACGTAGAAGAACACTTCGGCTTCCTCTTACCAATAAATCTTTCAATGGTGGAAATATCTTGCTATGTTCATAGCAATCTTAAAGTCATTAAGTATATAAATGTAAATCAAATATAATCGACACGTAAAAAAAATTATTTGACTTTCAAACACAAAGAAAAAACGTATTTTTTCCCACATAATCTCCAGCGTTAAGGTAGTTTTCCAACCCCGTTCATGAAGAAAGAAGCAGCTATGCCATCATCTCTGTAGAATATTTGCCCTCCCGAAGCTTCCTTGAGAGGGCCAAACACTTGAAAGGCGCTGGGAGACAGATATGGACTGTAAGGAAGGTATTCCAGTGTCTCCTAACCCAGTTGCTCCAAATGTTTCTTCAGTCAGAGCTGCTGTATGTGAGCGAGCGTTGTCACGAAGAATCACTTTTCTCATCGGTGGGTCTCGTCTTTTGGGGCAAAATGCAAGTCTGACCTCACCCCAAGTAGTAAGCCGCTATCACTGTTCTGCGTTCATGCAAAAACAAGATTTAGTAAGCCAAGCGGCTGAAAAAAGGGGGAAAAGCAGTCGTTGATGCGACAGAGTGGGGGTTTATTTTAAAAGAATAAAACCAATTAACTCATGTCTTGCTTATATTTGAAAGAAAAGGAAGACCCTACCTACCTAGGAGCTCCTTTAGTAGTTTAAGGAATAAAATTGAAATTTTGAACAATCGTTCGGTTGTCGATATTAATTGTCTGACCGTGATGACGTCTTTGAAGGCAGAAGATGGTGATTTTCACATCAATCTTTGGATCAGCAGGGGAGAAACTCACCGGCAACTTGCTTGAGGTGCGTGTGTCTGCAGTGTATGTGTGTGTGCTGCTTTCTGAAGAAGAAACGATTGACTGTCGACGGTAACACGAGACGGAAATCCGGTCAAGTGATGGGGGAGACTTCTGCTGTGATGGGAATCCACATCAAAAAAAAAAAAAAAAAAAAAAAAAAAAAGAACGACGACAGACAGGAAAATGATCCAGGCAAAGATGGCGAAACTGACTGACGGAGGTAGGAAGGACTGGATGGGTCCTCGCAAGTGATGGTAGGAGGTGGTATTGACGTGTTCAGAGTTCAATCACAATCACTTCACGATAAAAACTTCCTACCTTCCTATTTTGTTTTGTTGGGCGTCAACAGTAGTCTAAACCTTGCCAGCTGTCAATTGGGAATTTGCCTTAATTAATGTTTCTGGAATTTCAAGTCAAATCCTATAATTGGACCCTAGAATAACATTTAACACCAGGAATACCCAAGGGAAAAAATTACAGTAGGAGAAGATGCCCTAACTTGTGGAGCCTCGGTCAAAAAACACCTCAAAATCGAGGGAGGCTGAGGACGTCACCACCTCGGCCATAGGCCAGAGATGATGTCATTGAAAATGCGTTTCTTTTCACCGCGCAGTGCACAGCATACGCCATGGTTAGGCGCAAATGGCTTGGAACAGCGATACTTTGCAGGGAGGATTATACAGGGTGTCTACACTTAAGATGCGTATAACTTCAGGGATCGATTCTACAAGGTATTTCCAACCAAAAATGTCTCATAGCAATTATTTCTTAACCCACTCAAAATGCCTTTTTTCCCACTTCAAAGTTTTTTTTCGCGTTTTCTACCTTACTTCATTAAAACTGTCATAACTCCTGTTATTTACCAAGTGAATTCAAATTCAAGGATATCGTTGGAAAGAGCGTTAAATTTCCAAGCTACCTAGTATAAAACCAAAATCTTTTAGCAATAAACCATTTCTAAAAAATCAAAGCAAATAGCAAACTTCAAATTTTTTTCGAAATTTGACTCTTTTTACATCGAATTTTTACTATGAATCCCAGGCTATTTCGATGGGCACTCTTCGGGAAAAACATGCTCAAATTGTCAGCTTTCCAAAGGTATATCGATTTTTCTTTTTAAAATCCATATTGGAGGAGTAAATCAAGTTCGAATGCAAGAAAACGTGTGTTTTACAAGAAAATCCAGTGTTTTAGGTGGTGTTCGATCTCAAGATGACTCGACGAGCTTGGTATCACTTCCTAGGGAATCGGTCACGTTACTCCCGCAGAGCAAAAAGGTGGACACTTTACTCCCATTAACGTCGGGGGTCACTTACCTCCGTTGGTCACGTTACTCCCGCTAAGAAACTTATCGATGGACATTTTACTCCCGTTCGTGTTCCAAAGGAAAAATGGGTCCAACTTTTCCTCGCCGCGGAGTAACGTGGTTGTCACCCATTTCCTACATATTTTTTTACGCTGAATCCAATGGTGATACGAATAATTCTGACTGCTAGAAAGTGGATCTTTCGAGGAAAACCTTCATATTTTGACAATAACAAACGCATTATTCATGAATATGGAACTAAGCATGAAGTAACGCATTTCTACTCAATAAAAACATCAACTTTCAAGCTGATTGATGTTTTTATTGAGTAAAAATGTGTTACTTTATCCTCACTACCATATCTAGAAATAATGAGTATTTTATGTACAAAAATCGAAGATTTTCTTCGACAAATCCACTTTTTAGCTGTCAGAATCATTCGAAAATATCACCATTGGATTCAGCGTGAAAAATTACACAGGAAATGATACCAAACTCGTCAAGCCATCTTGAGATCGAGGGGGACCATAAACCCCTCAAAACACTGGATTTTCTGGTAAAACACACGTTTTTTGGCATTCAAACTTGATTTACTATTCCAATTTGAATTTTAAAAAGAAAAATTGATCGGCCGTTGGAAAGCTGACAATTTGAACATATTGTTTCCGAAGAGCGCCCATCGAAATAGCAAGATATTTGAAGTAAAAACATCGATTTAAAAAGTTTCATATTTCGAAAAATATTTGAAGTTCACTATTTGCCTTGATTTTTTAGAAATGGTTTATTGCTAAAGAGTGGTTTTACACTGGATAAATTGGAAATTTAACGCTCTTTCCAATGATATCCTTAAATTTGAATTTATTTGGTAAATAACCGGAGTTATGATAGTTTTAATGACGTAAGGTAGAAAACGCGAAAAAAAACTTTGAAGTTAAAAAAAGGCATTCTGAGTCGGTTAAGAAAAAATTGCTAGGAGACATTATTTGTTGAAAATACCTTGTAGAATCGAACTCTGAAGTTATGCTCATCTTAGGTGTAGACACCTTGTATTTGTCTCTTGGAGAGGGCTGATGTTTTGACCTCGCTAGGTATTGCAGGGTAGCATGAAAACTCCGGGTAAGAGCCATTGCGAAGTATAGTCTTTAGCTTGTAGGAGAGAGCTTGGGGAGTTTGTTTAAAATGTGATGTTTTCTTTTGAAAGAACTAAGCGTTTCACACTCGATTCGAAAAAAGGCTTTGTTATTGTTACCGCCAACCAACATGAAGAAATGCTTGCATACGAGTCTGCAACACATTGAGACATTTTCATGTGTGTTTTCTTATTGTATTTATTACCAGGCATGTACCCAAGCATCAAAATAAGAAAACAGTTGATTGTTCTCTACGCAACACAGTGAGTCCATTTTATTTATTGGTCGCGTGAGCAAGTTTTCGTGACGATTGTTCAGTTTATGTGCCAAAGCAAAGACATGAAAATGTCAAAAAATAGGTATTCATGTATAATGTAATGTCAAGTATAAATTATTTATTGAAGAATCGTGTAAATTGTTCCTTCGTTTGCTCGTAAAAGTGTTAACTCTAGTTATGAACAATAACATTTAATAATGAACAAAATTCAAACGTTGCACTCATTGCGTGTTCTCTCTCTCTCTCCCTATATCTCTCTCTATCTCTCTTAATCATCATCGAAAAAGGAAAAACCCGTTTATTCACTGAATGGATCCAGACAATTCCGAATTATGCAGATAAACTTATTTCCATCCATTTCAACCCAATTTTGACCGTTTTCTTCAGATATTAGCAATAATGTCATTGAATTTTCGATGTCAAGGGATGTGGTTATAACAACGATTACTGTTGTATTGTTTTAGGATACAAAAAACCTTCAATATAACCTTCACACCAGCAAAATTTGTTGTGTAATTTTTTATGTGAAAAGGCTGTACTTCCCACGCAGCTTGGTTTCTACAATCTCGCGCAAGTTTTTTTCTGGCAGAAATTGTTGATAACTGGAACACTGCCGAGCACTGGTTCAGTTACGCTTAGCTCCCTAGAACATTCAAGTTGAGAGGATCCTCGCCTTTCAATTAGTTTCATTAGGAATTTATTAGGTGCGAGGGCGGATCCGATGACCGTGATTGGGGTACGTGAGCCCTGGAAAACGACCCGAAACAGCCAAGTTCTGGGGCTGATCGTGAAAAGGGTCTCCGAACAAGGACCGAAACTACCTGATAAGGAGCTTTTTGTATCTCCTCTCTCCGTCTCCCACCGCGAGCACCCCGCGAGGTGACCGTCGAAGTCTGTTCAGCCGCTCCCCGCCTCGAACCGATCCCTCTTCCCTATCGCGGCCCATCAACGCTCGCGCTCAGAAAACGGTGCTCCGAACTTGGACTGACTCCAGGAACTTCCCTTCATCCGATCTATTTCCCCCCCTTCCTGCTCCGGAGTCTCTCCGGCTCGGGGCGTATTTGCGGCTTCTCGCCGAGCTTTATCTCTCCTCCTATTGTCACCACCACGCGATTGCCGGGACATTTTTCACGTAACATATTTCACGCTCCTTCAGAATTTCCGGAACATGGCCAATGAGTTTTTTACGCACATTTTACCACCAGGAAGGAATCCTTCTGGAAGAGAAGAAAAAATGTTAAGATTTTATGTGAACATGTTTTTCTCCGAATGATCATTTTCCTGAACATATCAATCGAAAAAAAACACGTTATTGAAAATTCAAAAACGAAACCGTGGAAATCAGTCAAGTTCAAAATGTCTGATTGTGTATGGAGCACTGTTTTCGGAGCGCGAGCGCTGATAGGGCGCGATAGGGAAGAGGGATCGGTTCGAGGCGGGGAGCGGCTGAACAGACTTCGACGGTCACCTCGCGGGGTGCTCGCGGTGATACAAAAAGCTCCTTATCAGGTAGTTTCGGTCCTTGTTCGGAGACCTTTTCCCAGATCAACCCAGAACTTTGACGTTTGGGGTCGTTTTCTCGGGCTCTCATTCACCAATCAGGGTCATCGGATCTGCCCTCGCAACTAAGAAATTCCTAATAAACCTAATTGAAACCCTTCAGATCCTCTCATTGTGAATGTTCGAGGGAACTAAGTGTAACTGAACCAGTGCTCGGCAGTGTTCCAGTTATCAACAATTTCTGCCAGAAAAATACTTTTTTTTCCTCAGTTGGCATTAGTTGTCGACCATAGCCATGAAGATTTTCATTTGTTAATGAACAAAATTAAGAGGTTTTTACAATAAAGTAACAGAAAATAAAGATAAAAAGTCAAAATAATTCCAATTTTCTAAAATTAAATCCTAATACCTTCTTCACGAATAAAAGAGCAGATGGCTTTGTAAACCGAAAGGTTGCGGGAGTGAACCAACTGGTGGAAGTTCGAAGGGGTGACTAGATGTTCAACCGCTGTGTCCAGCATTCGCTTCCTGGCTTGATTGTGTGCTGGGCAGAACATGAATATGTGTTCCGGGGTATCATCCTCCTGGGAACATCGCTCGCACGTTGGTTCGTATCGTTGTCCGGTGCAAGTAGGCACCACATAATGCGTGGTTGGAGCGCAGGCGAGCAATGACTCTAATATCGGGTCTATTTAAATCAAATTGCGCGAACCAAGGTTTGACTGCAATTCTCGGGTTCAGTTCACGGTATGTTACTCCCACTCTAGTGTGATCATATGCCTACCTGTTGCCATCTTGTCTTTACCTCTTTACGGATATCGGCGTACAAATCAGTATATGGGAGACTTATACCCAAGACTGAACCATTTTGTCTAGCAGTATTGGAAATGGAGTCAGCTCTTTCATTACCGTAAACCCCGGAATGTGACCTTGTCCACACAAAATGAACCTGTCGTCCCGTTTCTCTCAATAGCAACACTATATTCAATATATCCATGAGAATATGATTGAACTCTGCTTTCATGGAAAAATTTGCCGGTTTCGCTTTAGCGCTACGGCAGTCAGATACGACAACTATCAGAGGTGCATTGCTAGCCATAGCATACTGCAACGCTTGTCGAATCGCAACAGTCTCACAAGTGAAAATAGAGGCCGAATCAGAGATTTTGAAGGACTGGCCGGTCCCAACCTGTGGATCGAAAAAGGCACAACCGCAACCATCTGCCGCCTTTGAACCGTCAGTGTACAACACGAAGCCACCCGGAAATCTATCTTGGAGCTGCTCAGCAAAGAATGACGAAATCCCTTGTGATCCTCGTATCCTCACAGTGTCAATGAAATTATAGCTTATTGTATTTTTAATTATCGATATGTCACACTGAAACACTGGCAAAATCTCACTGGAATATATCAGATCATCTAATCTGGCCGTTCTAGCGAAGCTGGCAGCGAAGGCGAGCGTTTTTTAAGCCAGAAGCTACGAATCAAGTCTTGTTCGTTGAGCCTGTGGAGCTTCCTGAGAAGACATCCGGGTAATGCTCGGATACGCATCATACGAAAAAGACTTATTCGAGAGTGTAGAAACCACGCTGGGAGGACAGTACAGCCTTTCCATATACAAAATCAGTTGGTGTAAAGACCATATTGAATGTTTTTTATATTCTGAAACAATACTGTAGTAATCATTTGTATAAAAAATCCCTTGACATCGAACATTTAATGTCATTATTGCCTGTTTCGGAAGAAAATGATCAAAATTGGGTTAAAATGCATGGGAATAAGCTGACCCGCATAGAAATCCGTATTAGAACATACTAAAACGTCTCCGACGTTCAACACTTTTTCATACATATTTATTTATATATTCAAATATTTATTTAAATATAGTATTTTACAATTTAGTGAAAACTTTTTCACATTGATTTAAACCTTTTGTTAACTTTAAATTAACCCTTCTTTGTTTTCATATAAACATTTTTACATTGAATTAAACCTCCTTCGATTCCCAAGTAGGAAAATGAAGTTCTGAACAAAATGAACACATGAAAACTTTATTTCACACACAAGGAACAACAGGATCACAGGAAAAACACAGTCTATGATGTCATGCAGAAATGTGATGTAGTAGTTGGCCATTGACTGCAAGACCACATTGACTGCGTTTTTCCAGTGTTCCTTGATCCACATTGACTGCGTTTTTCCAGAGTTCCATGTTCCACATTGACTGCAAGATCACATTGGCTGTGTTTTTCCAGTGTTCTTTGATCCATCATGACTGCAAGATCACATTGTCTTTGTTTTTCCAGTGTGCCTTGATTAGATTGACTGCCAGATCACATTGGCTGTGTTTTTCCATGTTCCTTGATCCACATTGACTGTGTTTTTTCCATGTTCCTTGATCCACATTGACTTCAAAATCGCATTGACTGTGTTTTTCCAGAGTGCCTTGGTCCACACTGACCGCAAGATCGCATTGACTTTGTTTTTCCAGTGTGCCTCGATCCACATTGACTGAACGACCACAATGACTGCAAGATCGCATTGAACGTGTTTTTCCAGTGTGCCTCGATCCACATTGACTGAACGACCACATTGACTGCGTTTTTCCAGTGTTCCTTGATCCACATTGACTGCGTTTTTCCGGAGTTTCTTGGTCCACATTGACTGCAAGATCACATTGACCGTGTTTCTCCAGTGTTTCTTGTTCCACATTGACTGCAAGATTACATTGTCTTTGTTTTTCCAGTGTGCCTTGATCCACATTGACTGAAAGACCACATTGACTGCGTTTTTCCAGTGTTCCTTGATCCACATTGACTGGGGTTTTCCGGAGTTTCTTGGTCCACATTGACTGCAAGATCGCATTGACCGTGTTTTTCCAGTGTGCCTTGATCCACATTGACTGAACGACCACATTGACTGCGTTTTTCCAGTGTTCCTTGATCCACATTGACTGCGTTTTTCCAGAGTTCCATGTTCCACATTGACTGCAAGATCACATCGGCTGTGTTTTTCCAGTGTTCTTTGATCCATCATGACTGCAAGATCACATTGTCTTCGTTTTTCCAGTGTGCCTTGATTAGATTGACTGCCAGATCACATTGGCTGTGTTTTTCCATGTTCCTTGATCCACATTGACTGTGTTTTTTCCATGTTCCTTGATCCACATTGACTGCAAGATTGCATTGACTGTGTTTTTCCAGAGTTCCTTGGTCCACACTGACCGCACGATCGCATTGACTGTGTTTTCCCAGAGTTCCTTGGTCTACATTGACTACAAGATCACATTGACTGTATTTTTCAATGTTCCTTGATCCACATTGACTGCGTTTTTTCAGAGTTCCATGGTTCAGATTGACTGCAAGATCACAATGTCTTTGTTTTTCCAGTGTGCCTTGATCAGATTGACTGCAAGATCATATTGACTGTGTTTTTCCATGTTCCTTGATCCACATTGACTGCGTTTTTCCAGAGTTCCTTGGTCCACACTGACCGCAAGATCGCATTGACTGTGTTTTTCCAGAGTTCCTTGGTCTACATTGACTACAAGATCACATTGACTGTGTTTTTCCATGTTCCTTGATCCACATTGACTGCGTTTTTCCAGAGTTCCATGGTTCAGATTGACTGCAAGATCACAATGTCTTTGTTTTTTCAGTGTGCCTTGATCAGATTGACTGCAAGATCATATTGACTGTGTTTTTCCATGTTCCTTGATCCACATTGACTGCGTTTTTCCAGAGTTCCATGGTCCAGATTGACTGCAAGATCACATTGACTGTGTTTTTCCATGTTCCTTGATCCACATTGACTGTGTTTTTCCAGTGTTCTTTGATCTATCTTGACTGCAAGATCACATTGTCTTCGTTTTCCAGTGTGCCTTGATCACATTGACTGCAAGATCACATTGGCTGTGTTTTTCCATGTTCCTTGATCCTCATTGACTGCAAGATCACATTGACTGTGTTTTTCCAGAGTTCCTTGGTCCACATTGACTGCAAGATCACTTCGACTGTGTTATTGGGCTCGTTTTGTTTCTTTCTTAATAAAGAAATAAACAAATAAAGAAGTAATTGATTGACAATTAAACGTTCTAGACTGAAACTTGTCGGAAGAGACGACAAATCTCCGTTCAACTGTTGAATGAAAGCTGCGTCCTTCAGATCGACCGACTGCCGAGCGGTCGAGGTGACGAGAACGGCGGATAAGGGAGCGCTCAATCACGCTCGCGAGCCTAACCGCCCATCCTGGCGCTCATCCCGGGCTAAACTCAGCTTGATCAAGTGAGATAAAGGAGTTTGACGCCCTCGTCGAACCGCATTTGTAACTCAATAGCTGATTGCTGCGATCGCCTTGTCGCCCTTCGGCTATCGACGATCCGGTCAAACTGAGCTATTTAATCCGAAGGAGAGCAAACTTGGGTCTTCACTGTCGAAGTTTGTCTATCACTCTGAGGCCGCGTTGCTTGTTTAGCGCTGTTTATTTGTTTAGTACTGACGAAATCCCAATTACAGCTCGCAAACTTCAACTCTACCCGTCACACCGCACAACATTATCCCAACTAACAACTGTTTAGGGGATGATCACCTTCTCAGTTTTGGATCTCATTCTTGGAAATAACAAAATCATGGGGGAAAGGCACCAGTCATTGGACGCATCGTAAGCGTCTAAATTTCGAAGAATATGGGTGGTAATTTTAGGTGAGTAATTTTCTTAGTGAATTGAGTATAGAAATTGTAGTTTTACTTTTTTCATAAAGAACACAAGAGGTCCAGTATGTAACTGGAACTATACAGTTAATGATAACCACTTATTGGACGGGTGCCCAATAACTGGGGAAGTGTTGATTTTCTCAAGGATCCATTTATTGGACAGTGATTAGGAGTTGAGTAAGTCACTTTTAGAGGCTCTTAGTCAAATTTTCGAACTTAAATCTTTTGATTTAGAACGATAGCACAGATATGAGAAATATCGAACCCAAAAAGTGAATCAAGAAACAAAAACGAGCTCAAGAAAATAAAGAAAAGAAATAAACAAAAAACTAGAAAAATATTCCGAAAAAAAGCATCTAGCGCTCTTGTTGTGCGCCAACTGCGTTGTTCACTAGCAGAAGATGAAATCGGTCAAAATTGTCAAATCGAGAAAGTAATTCCTGATTCGCCTTTACGAGCATTTCATGATGCTCATACAATTTCGAAAAATTTCCAGGCTTAGGCCAAGGAGAATACCATTAAGGGAAACACCACGAGCTCAAGAAACCCAACCGTTCTTTGTTATTTGTGACAAACCATTCAATAAACATGCATCCCTGACGTCGAAACTAAGTCTGAACCGATTTCTTGCACAACTTGTGATGAAATAATGGCATCTGATATGGAGGGTAATGATTAGTGTTGGACCAAAAATCAGGGATGGGTATCGACCAACGAATAATCGATTAATGAAATTAACGATTATTTCAACTTTGCCCTTAAACATCGATTATATCAAAAGATGATAATATCATGATAATATCAAAAGATGATAATATCATCTTTTTGATTATATTATAATTGGGTAGGTGGACAAACTAAAAAAAAATTGGGTAAAACGACGAACTCAACGTAAAAATTATTAAAATTTAAAATTTCATTCAAAGTAAGAGTGAACGAGAGAAAATATTTAAAAACGAAAATATATAATACGAGTACAGTGATTTAATCACTCGCTCCAATACTTTTCATCAATGTCCTGGTTCATTCAAGCCAAGTCGATGGTCAGCCGATTCCTCTGTTCCCTCAAAATTTGACCAGCTTCAGAAAAAAACCGTTCTGAAAGAACAGAGGTAGCCACTGCAGGCACGTATTTCAAGGCAATTTCAGAAACCTCAGGAAAAGTCTCCGCCATCGAATATGATACCAGGTTTTGTTGGATTTTTACAAAGTTATTACAAAATTAATTTTACAATAAAGGAAGTAGGTAAAAATAGGTTTGATGGTAGGTAAAATAGGTATTGATAGATAACAGGGTAAGTACCTACAAACAAAAACAACTTAACTAATCAGTGATCATTGATAACATGAGGACAGAATAATCGTTAAAAATTAATCAATTACCCAATTAATCGTACCCCGTGGACATCTATTTAAAAAACATCGATTGCTTGACTAATTAATCGATTACTTTGATTTTCATCCATTTAATGTAGTATTGAATTTTTAAAATCGAATGAGACCAACGAGAGCTCTGAAGGACCAACCGTTTGCTCCCTATTGGAACTCAAGGGTTGGAACTATAAATCAGAAACACGAGTGAGAATCGCAAAAGATGCCTAAACTCCGTTCAAATTTTTTCTGATCAAAGTGCGATTGCTGTTCGTTTCATTGAGTTGAACTTAGATTGCGTCCTTTGCAATCAGTACCTAATGACATTTCCTAATGAATTTACCACTCCGAAAGTCGCGCCCCAAAAGTTACTTAGATGGTCGCTCTGAACCTGTGAGATCCATCTGAAAGTAATGGAGTTTCCCATTGAAAATGACCCCCGTTTTTATATTTTAGGAGCTAGATGACGTAATGAAGTAGAATTGACCTATTTTCTGGTGGAAAGGATGGTTTACAAGCAGAAAAAAGTGTATTTCTTGAAAAAAAAAAAAAAAAAAAAACTAATGACTGAAAAATATGACTATCTCGAAATCAAAATTTAATGTAAGTTGTGACGTAGGAACTAAAACTGGCGATTAACCCACAATATGAGATTATTTAAAATTTCCAGAAAATTTTGGAAGAAGGAAAAAAAATAGAATGAAATAAAACAAGTCTTACTGAGTAGAATCTTTTACTCAACGAAATAAAAATTAGTGAGCAGTCTCAAAATTTCAATTTGAGTCCTGCATATGAACTTCTCAGGGACGTTTCAGGTATAATCTAGGTAAGATAAACGATCGAAAATACCAAAATAGGTAGGTAGGTACCAAACTAATACCTTAACTCTTATTTCTGTTACCTTGCTAATTTTGACGGCCGTCATGCAATATCAAACAATTCGATCTATTACTTATCGCTATTTTCCAAGAGCTTTCAGGAAAGGAAAGAGACTTCTTTGAGACGAGTTGAAAGGATTCTCCAGGAGGCATGTAGGTATTCGTGTTTCGTGAATCCGAAACCTGAAACTGACCAACCAAAAGTAGTTTTGGTTAGTGACGGTAAGACAGAAACTCCGGAAAACAGAACTCGGGAGATTATATTGAGAAAGCTGAGTCGTTGGTGTTGAGGCTTACCGGCACGGTACTTTGTGTGGGCTTCTCAAGTCTTTTCAAAGGAGTCCAAGGGATAAAATTGCGAATACGAGGCGCAGATACACCAGAGCGACGAAGAGTCATGAGATCTGAGACAAAATGAAAAGAGTTTTGACTGAGATCGTCACAAATATGTGAAGGGAAATTTTGCAGAAACGTGGTTTTCGAGGCGCTTACCCAAGTCGGATACACAGGAGATGACAGTGAGATCCTGGTCGATCGGCGGAAACCAATTATTGAATCCAGGTCCACAAGTTTCCAGGAAAGTAGAATTACAAATTTTCGAATCTCGAAACGGTCGGTAGAAGTAATTTCAAAAGAAAGAGATCGTAGCGACGGGACGAAAAAAGTATAACGGGAAAAGAGCAAAATGGAGATGGATGTGTCGCTTTCCAACGGGTCCTCTATGATGGCGAGAAAAAGTTCCACATAGCAGACTTTTCCGATTTGATCAAAGAAATCCATTCGTTTCTGCTTCAAAATCCAATCTTTACGATTTTCCGGTTCAAGAAAGAACTATAATGAATTTGAAGAGGAGAAATTAATTAATCGACTCGGCCTCAACTGCAGGTCAAGTCGTAGGTTGACAGCTGTGACGGTCGGCTGTCACCGAAACCACGATTCGCACAACTGGCGAGAATTCAAATATTCCTCGCTACAAAGTTTCTCTGTGAAATAGCAGCCAGTTGAACAAACCTCATTGTAACACATATATTGTATGCATAAAATAGGATACATGGCAAAAACGTTGTAACCTTACAAAAAACAGATAGGTATCCGAATAGGTACAGGTACCTGAATAGCGTGGATCTACCAGATCCAAATGAAGATTGTATCACACGGGTAGCATGGCCGACGTCCTTGATCACACTGAGTCCAAAAGCAACTCAAGAAAAGATGGTACTGGGAAGGAGGGCTTTCATCGAAGGGATGGCTGGGAACAGACCAAAGTCCGTCAGTGGATCTCTCAGATACAGGCGCGACTTTCGGAGTGTTAAATAGAGAGAACCACTTTAAATTTGTTTATCTTGCACGATTCAAAAGGTTCATTAATGAAAACAATAAACTAAAACATGCATGGACTCATACATACATTTGCAATTGTATGAGATAAGGTCTTCTAGTTGCGAACACAACCAGGATGACAGGAAACAGAACGCAAAGAACAGCCATGTTAATGAGAAAGAACGGCATTGTTAAGAATCTCCGACGAGGGACATGATCTAATGAGGTCGATATTGATGGTCGAATACGCCAAACATCGCTCTGTCAACCCTTCGATGTGGTTTCGTTATCTCGAGTTGTCACATTGTTTGCTCTTATTGTGGTCGCCCCTTCTCTAAATCGATGAAACTCTCACTGATGACATACTGGATGAGTGAGCGGTACGAGAAACCCTCTCTAAAAGTTGAAACGATCGAAGGACGCGAAACAAGTTGATTTCTCCAAAAACACAGGTTAATCTACGTGTGTGGAAAACGTAAGCGGGAATCAACAACTCAACTGTCACTGCTGTCACAACCGAACTGCAACATCCTTTCATTCCATAAATACATTTCACCACCCTCTTGTTTCTGTCAATTGTAAATAAAATACTCTCGAAAACTTCAATAAATTCCAACGCCTGTTGTTTATCAGCAAAATTGAAGTAAACGATAGGACAACCATTAACACCATTCCACTACTTCCATATTTATTGCCACATCAACATTTTCATTGCTAATCATTTCTATTGCTGAACTTATGCAACTTCTTTCCACTCTAGATATGGTTGTTTTATGAGGCGATTTTTTGAAATTACCATCATGGATATACAACGGTCTGAATATTTGCGATTGTAGATTGAATAGAATATCTGATGCGTTGTAGATTATATCAAAACATCAATCTCTGAGCATCAAAGCACTACCCTCACAGGGACCATTTACATGTCAACCCACACAATTCTTTAAAATTTCATCGAGTGGAAAATAAGAATGAGTTTAAAGAATTTAGTTGAAGAATATGCTCCAGGCTGAGTAACTTTCAGCCACAGAAAGCCTGAAACATGACTTTTCTTACCATTTCAATGAATAATTATTGGCAAGTTCCTCCCCTAATAGTCAAAGTTATCAAACTTCTAGATTCGTTTCTTGTTTTTTTCTATGCAAAGAAAAATAAGAGCGTTTAATTTTAATCTTGATACTCCTCCCAAATGCAAACTACTTAAGGTCTATTGAAGACGGGGCTTTTGAAGGTAATGTAGCCCAAGAATAAACAAAAGCCTTATCAAAAGGCAACCATCTGAGGGGGTTCGTTTGAACTTAAAACCCCTAGGTGCCAGTTAAGATGATGAGATAAAGTATAAAGACACCGGAGAGCTTTTCGGATTTAATGAAGAAAAAAGTAGGTAAATTCGAAACCAATCCTTACTTTTTATAGTACCGTGTTAATGATTTTTCTTGGTAGTCTTTTTTAGAAAGATCAGAAAGAGGTTTTTTTCTCATTCGGCAGGTTCCGAGAATATTATTTGAAGGATATGAGAATCACGTTTTTAATCATTAAACGATATTTCTGATAATGTTGGTTACTGAAGAGAATTCAGGCGGAGTTTGAAAGTTGTTTCTTACCAGAAATGAAATCCCTTGGACCAGCAAGTTCCAAATGTTTAATGCCACGGTGGGCTTAACGGTACGCTGCACCCTGGGGATACTAAAAATATGAACAGTTGGAGTGGTGACTTCATGACTTCATAAGACGCATCTTTGAATTGCCTAAACACACACCCTTGTCTGCATTGTGGATGGAGACTGGAAGAAAATCGCTGTACGTGAAGACATCGTCGGTGCATATGCGGCACATCAATCACAACAAGACAGGCGATTAACAAATATTATCATGCGAGAGATGATCAAGAGGCAGCAGGGAGGCTCAGAGTGGCCAGAGAACGAGGTGTGAAGATGCTATCCGAGGAGGGCCTAAAGCAGCAAAGGAAGAATAAATCGCAACAAAGAACAAACGGAGTGCATTGCAAAGCCTCAGCCGTTCCAGTTTAGTACTTAGTATAAAAAATAAATCTTTGGAAATTTCACTTCATTTTACTATTCACTCAGTCACTTCCAAGGTGTGAATAAGGGTTGTAATTTACAAAACGTCCTAGCTCGAAAACTCTCATTATAAATGTATCGTTTTTTCACCAATTTAAAATAGAATTGAACTTTTAGAATCAAATGAGACCACCCAGAGCTCTGTTGTACAAACTATTTGTTCCCTATTCAGTTCAGAAAACTATCAACATGATGAAGATGTTGATACATTAATAATAAGAGGGAATTTTGTCTAATCCTTTGTGTAGTGTTACTCACCTTCTCAGTTATTATTTAACAATAATAATATTATTATTATTTGGAGTTTCCATGGCAACCATTATACCACGCCAGTGGAGTTTAATAAAAAGACTTACATAAAAGAACTCGCGAGTTATTTTATTAGTTTATTAGTTATAATATTAATTAAACATTTTGCATAACACCACATGGTGTCAGGTGTCGAAAATCATGCCAAAATCGAAAACTAAGGCGAAGAGAACCGCTCGGAGGTCCATGAATGAAGAAGAGGCTGACGATTCCGACTCGAAAAATGATTCGGTACAAGAAGAGCTGAGAACTGGAAATAGGTCCCGAACGAGATCTAGAAAGCCCGAAAAGGACGTCCAAAAGGAAAGCCCCATGCTCAGTACCTCGCCACCGGCTCAAATAGTTGTTGGTTTGCAGACACAACTACAGTCACACGACAATTTTGACTTTGCCAAGGTGGATGCCAAAAAAAGTCCAAAAATCAGGCAAGCCTCCTGTCTACTGGTGGAATGAAAATATTGCAAGACTCAGAAGGGAATGCAACCAACTGAGGCGTAGAGCCCAGAGAAGTAGAAGACAAGAAAATTGGTTGACAATACATACAGAATTTGCTGAAGCTAGGAAAAAACTCCGTCATGAAATAAACAAAAGTAAAGCGGACTGTTGGCAAAAAATCATCGATGAAATAAATGTGGACACATGGGGTCGTGGCTACAAAATAGTGACAGGAAAATTTCAGGCACGAGATGGAACGAGCCTCATGAATGAGGAAGTCATGGAGACCATTGTAAATGGTCTCTTTCCAACCCATCCTCCCAGAAACACAGATTCTAGAAGTATGAGAAAAACAGACACACCCTTGTTCACAGTGGACGAATTAAAAAAAGCGGTTGGAGCATTGAAAAACAAAAAAGCGCCTGGACCCGACGGCATACCGTCAGAGGTACTAAAAATAGTCACTGAAATCTGCCCACAGCTACTCCTGAGGATGTACAATGCATGCCTCATCACTGGGGTCTTTAGTAGGCGATGGAAAACTGCCCGTCTGGTCCTTTTAGATAAGGGAAAAGGGGACCCAACCTTGCCGTCATCCTGGAGACCACTATGTATGCTGGACACAGCTGGAAAGGGTTTCGAGAAACTACTTCTGCTTCGGCTACTGCCTGCAATAGAGCAGGCAGGGGATCTATCACCTAGACAGTATGGTTTCCGAAAGGGTCGCTCTACTGTCCGTGCACTAACAGATGTAGTAACTGCAGTAAGAAAATCACAGGAAGGCAGTAGGCATTCAAGAAACCTTGCAATACTGGTGACCCTCGACGTAAAAAATACCTTCAACTCTGCAAGATGGACTGATATGATGGAGGCCCTGAGCAATACTTTCAAGGTCCCGTCTTACCTATTGGCAGTGATGGACAGTTACCTTAAGAACAGAACACTAACATATGAGACTGCTCAAGGGGTACGAACGAAAGAGATCACATCAGGAGCGGCTCAAGGATCAGTGTTGGGTCCTCAACTGTGGAATGCATCTTACGATGGTGTGCTGCGATTGGAAATGCCTGAGGACTGTTTCCTTGTTGGATATGCTGATGATGTGGCAGCAGTAGTACTCGCAAGGACAATGGATTCAGCCCAAGCCAAGTTGGAGCAGATCATGACACGAGTAACGGAGTGGATGGGAGAACATAGCCTGGCACTAGCTACATCAAAAACAGAGGTAGTCATCTTCACCCGTAAGCGCATACCTACCATCATCCCAATGCGGATCGGAAACACTGAAATAACAACTAAACCAGCAGCCAGATATCTAGGAGTCATGTTGGACACAAAAATCACTTTTGGTGAACATTTAAAAAGGACTGCAGACAGGGCTGCACAAAAATCGGCAGCTCTTTGTCACCTTATGAGAAACATAAATGGCCCTAGACCATGCAAGAGACGCTTGATGATGACAGTGGTGGAGTCAATTCTCTTGTATGGAGCGGAGGTGTGGGCGGATGCACTGAGCGTGGCGTATCTCCGACAGAGACTGATAGCTGTCCAGCGAAGAGGAGCTCTACGAATCGCCTGTGCATACCGAACAGTGTCAGAACCCGCAATCTTTGTGCTTACCAGTGTCATACCGATCCAGCTGATGGCTTCAGAGCGAAAAAGAATTTTCGACAGAAGGGATGAAGGAGACAGGTCCCGCATAGCCAAGGAAGAAAGAGATTGCACGATGGTAAGCTGGCAAGAGATATGGACAAGAGAATATAGAGGACGGTGGACCGCAAGGCTAGTGCCAAACATCCAGATATGGACGGACAGGAAGCATGGAGAATTAAACTTTTTCCTCACACAATTCTTCACAGGACATGGACTGTTTTATGCCTATCTACAAAAAATGGGAAAGGTAACTGTCCCAACATGTCCGCACTGTCAGAAGAGAGAAGATGATGATGCGCTACACACCTTTTTCAAATGCACCAAATGGGCGGCTGAAAGAAGCCAGCTGCTGTCAGAGCTCGGATTAACTCCCCAAATTTCAACACCAGAAGCTGTCGTCAGCAAGATGCTGGAAGGTGAGAGGAGCTGGAGTCTTGTGGCAGCGTACGTAGAGAGTATCCTGGCAAGGAAGACATTGTTAGAACGAGAGAGACAGAGAAGGGAACACCTGGTCCGACCCGCCATCCAGAACTAATGAAGTGTCCCAGGACTCAGCCTGAAGTAATGTGTTAAACAGTTCCAGGCTGAGCTTCCAACGTGGGAGAAAAGGAGGTGTTTTTTTAGTGGGTTTGAATCCCACATAACCTTGAAGTTGCGGGTCCTTCAGGTATCTTACGAGATCCAACTCCACCTGTGGATCTTAAAGATTTTCTCACCTGCCTGCCGAAAAAAAAAAAAAAAAAAAAAAAAAAAAAAAAAAAAAAAAAAAAAAAAAAAAAAAAAAAAAAAAAAGGTGGATAAAACGATTTGAAAGATATAGAATTGCTTCTGAACTATATCTCGAACCAAGTCTCCAGCAAATAAGTACTCTTTTACACACCTTGGGGCAGGAAAGTGAGAAACTCTTTGGCACTTTTAATCTTGGTGACGAAGAGGATTTAGAATAATGAAGACATAGTAGCTGATTTTGAGAGCTATATAGGTCTTAAAAAGAATATTGTTTACGAAATAGCGAAGTTTTTGAAACGCAGGCAGGGAACAGGTGAATCAATAGATGCTTTTATAAATGAACTTCATAAATTGGAATCTGGAATGTCACCGGTAGAATTGCTGTATGGACGAAAGCTGAGATCAATGCTACCATCTTCGAACGACTTCAAATCAGTGGAGAAAGGAAAAATTGAGAAGTTCCGCAGACAATACAACGAGATTAAGAGGCGTCAAAAAAAAAAAAAAAAAAAAAATTCAACAGAAGTAAGGGAGTGAAGGAGTTACAGCCACTCGCAGTGGGCGATAAGGTCTGTGTGCGAGATATAAGAGCAAATGGCAAAATTAAGATCAATAAAGAACACCCTCGCTCATATTTGATGACTCTAAGTAATGGAAGCGAATTGAGGAGAAATCGGTGGCATTTGATACCTACCGAGAATGAATCGTGCAGTACCAATAGCTCGACAGAAGAAGGAAAACCAGATGGGGAGATCCTTAGAAGATTCACAAGATCACCATTGTGAGAGGCGTCTGGAGATCCAGCGGCTCGTCCTCGACACAAGCGCTCACAGCGGCCTTCCTGCTAACTCTCTTATCTCATTCTCACGCTCAATTTGAGTTTGTAATAATAATAATAGATGGTGCATGATGAACTTCGTTGAGGTCTCATCAATGGTTGGAGGTAGGTAGTCCAGGTCAATAAAAAACCTTTTTCTTTCCTAAATACATCTACCTAAAAAAAATAGGTAATTGTTTTTACAAGACAAGCTTCATTCTTCGTTAACTGAAGGCACTTGCAGCGAATTTTCCAAAAAATGAAGCTATTGCAATCGTCTAAAAAAACCGGGGTGAAGTTAGCAATAGATTCTAGCAACAGAAAAACGTCTGCCAAGTGGGTGTGGCACATAGCTTCATCGTATCCATAACCCGATTATATAGATGATCCGATGCATAGGTAGTAGTCAATCTCAAAACACCAATCTCTAAATACCTTCCACTACCCTCATAGGGGACCATCTACACGCTAATCTGGACAATCCTAGAAAATTTCATCAAATTCGGATGAAAAATTAAGTGAGTAGATGTATGTGATTAGATTTTTAAAAAAACGTCTGCCAAGTGGGTGTGGCACATAGCTTCCTCGTATCCATAACCCAATTATATAGATGATCAGATGCATAGTAGTTAATCTCAAAACACCAATCTCTAAGTACCTTTCACTACCCTCATAGGGGACCATCTACACGCTAATCTGGACAATCCTAGTAAATTTCATCAAATTCGGATGAAAAATAAAGTGAGTAGATGTATGTGATTAGATCATAAAAATACTTAGCCTCGGCTGGGATTCGAACCCACGACCCCTGGGGGACAGTTGAAGTTACGGCTGTTACTTGGAATTTACGTTTGCGCATGCGCAGTCGCTTCTATCAGTCCGGGGATGATGATTTTCATAGGGGACTATCTACAACCCAATCCACATAATCCCTGAAAGTTCATTGAAATCGGGTGGAAAATGTAGAAGTTATGGACGTTACAAGGAAATTCACGTTTGCGCATGCGCAGTGGCTACTATCGGTCCGAAGGTGATGATTTTCATAGGGGATCATTCAAATACTAGTCTGTAACATCCCTGAAAATTTCATTGAAATCGGATGGAAAATGTAGAAATTATGGCCGTTAACAGGATATTCACGTTTGCGCATGCGCAGTGGTTACTATCAGCCCGAAGGTGGTGATTTTCATAAGGGACCATCTAAATACTAATCTGTAACATCCCTGAAAATGCCATTGAAATCGGATGGAAAATGTAGAAATTATGGCCGTTACAAGGAAATTCACGTTTGCGCATGCGCAGTGGCTACTACCAGCGCGAAGGTGATGATTTTCATAGGGGACCATCTAACCACTAATCTCTAACATCCCTGAAAATTTCATTGAAATCGGATGGAAAATGTAGAAGTTATGGCCGTTACAAGGAATTCACGTTTGCGCATGCGCAGTCGCTTCTATCAGTCCGGGGATGATGATTTTCATAGGGGACCGTCTACACACCAACCCGCACAATCTCCGAAAATTTCATAGAAATCGGACAATAACTTCTTATAGTTATGCGCGTTACAAGGAATTCATGACAGACAGACAGACACGGAACCAAAATTGTTCAGAAAGGTCTAAAACGCAAAACGCGAGTGAAAATTTTGATTTTGGAGAACTTTTTTTTTTCGTCCTTGAAAAGTGAAAACAAAGCTTCCGCTACCTTGGTAGACTCGGAAGCAAAAGTTAATGCTAACCCGGATGGAAGTGGAGTTGAGGAAAAAGGGAGAAACAGACATGAAGATCTCTAGTAGGATACTCTAGTAGGATAGGTACTAGGTCCCTGGAAACAGGAGATAAAAGAGTTAGCAGGAAGGCCGCTAGGAGCGCTTGTGTCGAGGACGAGCCGCTGGATCTCCAGGCGCCTCTACCATTGTGGTG
Organism: Apolygus lucorum; assembly: GCA_009739505.2. Taxonomy (NCBI): domain Eukaryota; kingdom Metazoa; phylum Arthropoda; class Insecta; order Hemiptera; family Miridae; genus Apolygus; species Apolygus lucorum. The sequence goes on from CM019180.2 coordinate 41,891,314, forward strand.
AATCGGAGATTATCATCACTGGTTGCTATCAACACTTCCCGCTAGCAACAGCTGACGTGTCACTTTTGTAATACTAAGTATTACAACAAATACAAATAAGTCTACAAATAAGTATACAAGTAAGTATACAAATAAGTCTTATTTGTTCATACGTGCCATAATTCAAACTATGTTCTTACGCCAGGTTTAGCGAATTAAAGCCTTACATTTGCAAAAGTTCACGTTTTATATTACAATCATCAAGATCAAATTTTGAATGTATTTGAAGAAGGGGAGATGTAGTGTTACCATCTATTCTATTATTATTATTATTATTGTTGGAGTTTCCATGGCAACCCGTTTTATAACACGACAGTGGAGTTAAATAAAAACACTTAATTTCTTGACATGTAACTCGCGAGTTATTTTATTAGTTATAATATTAATTATAAATTTTGCATAACACCGTACTGAGAGAAATTATTACTGCCTACCAAATTTTGTGGACCTTGCTCCGATGTATCTCTTGTTCTACCAAAAAAAAAAACAAGAGTTTGTTGGCCTGATCTGGTCGACTTTGTCAACTGATAAGCGATGGTGCAGAGTGAAAATCCGAAACAAATGAACTGAAAATAGAATCGTCAAGCGATTGTTATGGCGATGGACCTTACAACTTGCGAATCGTAACTTTCCTCTCGAAACAAGTCAAACTGCCAAACATGATTTCGTCATCCAAAGTTCTGTTTTCAGTGGTGGGTGTCACGAGAGAGTTGAAACCCAAGAAATGGAACGGATCGGTGTCAAGGTATCGAACGAAAGGAGGCCGAGATGGAGCCAAGTGCTCATCCCTTCGCGCGGACGGGAAAAAGAAGAGAGAAAAAGGTCCCCAGCTTGATAGGTGTTGGGTCCGTGATCGGATTTCATATCACATGCCCTTCAGGCCTGAAGTTGGGACCTCCTCAGAGGCGGGAGACATTGAGACGAAAGCTCTCAGGGCCTCGGCCACGATCTGGAGGACTAACACGAGAAACGAGGCTTTTCACACCTTTTCAAAGTCCAAAGAGAGATCGGACTCTGATCAAGATTTCATGAGGATTCACTTTCCTCGGAGAATAAAAAGTAACTAACTTTACAACATTACCTCTCGCGTCACGATATCAATATTTCCCATCCCATTAAATGAAATGGAATATTATCACGGTTTAACACTTCACACTACTTTTTGCATCCCCATCGAATGAAGTTTCCCTTTTTTTCAGATTACAACGATAGCAATGGAGTCTCTAAGAAAACTATATTTTAAATGCCTACCAAATGGGTAGGCAGAGTAGCATAACAAGGTACATAAATGGAACTAGTTAGTGTAAGATTGAAACTTGATTCACAATATCATGTTGCTAGAAACCTGATTCGACAAACATCAACACGAGCTCAAAAATGTTCACGATTCTTCACATTTCGACTCCAGCCCAAACCTACTTTACATATTCGAGCAAAATCGGAACAGGATTTTGGGTAGTTGTAGTGGAATAATAAATCAACCTCAGACAGTCAGACCAACAGCTACGAAATCAACGTTGTTCAGAATTGTCTAAAATGGAAAAAGCGAGTGGGTAACAATAAATCACTCTCGACGAGATTACGGAAACCAATTGCAATAAAAAACGGAGTTGGGGGTCTCAGTCGGTCACCGTTCGTTCCTCGTTATTGGTTAGTATTTATCTCAAGAACCGGCGCTCAAAGTTTAAAAGTTGCACTCAAATTTGAAATTTTCAAAGATTTTTCAAAGGAAATTTCAAGGAAATCTGCCTAGGGAATTGGAAAACTAAAATATTGCCGCCTGAATAATAAAAATCGAACAATAATTGCCGACGAAAAGTAGGAAAACCCGTTTATTCACTGACTGAATTCCCACATTCAAGAATTCCCAATTGAAGAACGTAGTTTTTTTAAAGTAACTTTGTAACTCATTACTATTGTGGAAATGGACTACGTTCTTCTTAACTCCGTGAGTTAATTGAGTGAGTATTCTGATGTTTGAAGATCCTAATTCTTTTACCTGCAACACTAATGCAAAGCTTCCCTAAATCAGATAGATAAAAAGCAAATTGAAAAATAGTATTTATTTGAGCACTTTTATAAAAATTTGTTAATGAAACTTTTAAAAAATGTGTAAAGAGTGAACAGAAACATACAAACTAGGAGTGAGATGGATGATTGTATAAACAAAAGGCGTCGAAATCTTCATGCATAAAGTATGAGCTCCCAAATCTCATCAGTATTGAATGGGAAGAAGTAGATCACGTTTATATTTGACGACGAAATTGACCTCAGGATATACAAATACAGCTCATTTAGCTGCAGGAGAATACATCAGACAGTGAACAAGTGCTGCCAGGGAAGCAAGCATTGTTCTGCTCACAATCAAAATAGCACGACATGTTCGATTGGCCCGAAAGCCAGAGAACGGCATAGACATCAAACTCCCATCCCATTCACCCAAGCTGTGAGAAAACGCTGCAAATTATTACACAATGGTTTATTATTTTTCTATATAGACCACTCGTCTACAAAGCCACCAACCATCCAACATGAAGAAAAACATCGATCGCATTTCGGTCAGCTATAATTTGAACGGAGATTAGGCCTCTTTTGCGATTCACACTCGTGTTCCTAATTTATCGTACGTAAAACCCTTAAATTCTCGTAGTGAGCGAACGGTTTGTCCTACAAAGCTCCGGGTGGTCTCAAAAAATTTTAAAAATTCTATGGAATCTTAAATTGAAGGAAAAAAATACCTTTAAATTAAAATTTTTTGAGTTAAGCGTTTTTAAAATTTCAAAATTCATTTTGGAACCCTTAGAAGTGACCTACATCAACCAAAATCTTCGAAACACAACTAGACCCCAAATGGAGCTTACATACCAAATTTCATCAAAATCGGTCAATGCTGTGGCAAAAGTGCCGCGTACGGCGGACGGACGGCCAAATTTTTATTCGATTTTTGGATTCTACGTACGTTGAAACGTAAACCATCAAATTTTGAGGGGGCGTTAAAATTTTTTTCTTGGTCGATTCCAAAGGTTCATTATTGAAAATAATAAACCAATACGAGAGATATGCGTGGTACGAATATGCTAAGGGGTTGTTAGCAACGGATGAATAGTATTCCATAAATCTGGAGAATATCCAACCACAATCGTTCCAAGCCATTATAACATAGGTATTTTGAGTCAAATTTGAGGGAAGCAGGATTCGTTTGTCCCAATTGGCTTGGATATTCTCTATTTGTTCTGAGTGCCATATGAAACCGACTTCATGGGTTTCACAGTGAAGGAGAGAAATAGATTACAGTCTTTGATGTCGATTTCTTCCACAATGTCAGGTTCTGAACCAGTGGCTTGCTTTGCTTTGTTATAAAGCCAGCCTAGAAAGCTCACCTAAACTCCAGAACTCCGAGATTGTTATACAAGAAAACTTGAATAGAATTCACGGTTGCTTCCCTAGTTACTCCAGTAATCATTGCACGGGTGCAAATGTGACTTGTGAGGTGCATGAAAAGCTGGATGGGACGTTTTTCTATCCACCCAACATTTTTTTGAATATGATTTGCAGCAGCAGGAGCCAACCGTTCAGTTGAGTAGCAAAAAACTGAAATGACAAGCGGGGAAAACGTGAATCTTGCAGCCAATGGGTGTGTTTGATGGTATTAATATACAGTCGTAAATATAGAGAATGTAGATGCACTGCTCCCTCAGGTGAATTACGGGAGGACGGCCCCTTTTATTGCTCCTGATATTGCAGATTGCCGCATACATTACGATCGTGGGGGAGGAAAAACTGCCGATGAAAGGGCAAAGAGATAAGCTCGCTGGGGCGGAAATAACTTCGCAAGGTTAGGTTCCCCATGAGAAAATAAGATATCGGCTATTGTAGTTACTCTAAGGCGCGGTCGTGCGATCGTAAACACCAACGTAAGTTTATTTCAATAAAAACTAGCTTTCCCTATCTTGGGCACTGAATACCACACTGAATAGATAGATTCCGGGGTCGTGGGGTCACGGGCTTATCTATAAAGACGATGTATCAACAAAATCCCCTATCTCGTCCACTTCTTTCAGTATCCTCCTATTAACATGAAATGTTTGTTTAGGGAATCATTTATTCCCCACTGAAATTATTGTTAAGTTGTTCGTTTCTATTGGATTAGTAAACTTTAGTATTGTTAAGCTGTGACTGCATAGATTTTGTGACCTCCATGCACCTCCGCCGCTTCACCTTCGCTTCCACGGATCTGTTGGCCTTCGGACACGAAAGGGTAACGTGGATTCCACCCATTCGTAGGTAAGCTATTCTTGTTGTACTTCAAGTCACTTTGTCGATGCGACGAATGAGTTGTGATGATAGAAAAATTTCATACGTCGATTAAACATTGTAATACAGATAAATAATCTGCTGTTCGTGAGAGAAACGAATAGTTTATAACACAAATTAAATTAAGTGAGTTGAATTTATGAATAAGCGCGCTCAAATAAGAATTGAAGGAGATACCAGAAGTAGGAGCAGCCTTTTGGCACAAAAATGGGCTCACCCTGAAGTCATACTGTACAAGTGGTTCCGGGGTGAGTCCCAAGCAGAGGGAGTGGGGTTTTAGTTGGTAGGCCCAATGCTGGGGAGTCCAACACTGTTGGGGTGAACTTCCTCTTCGCACTTAAAGTTTCCCCACTCCCGCGTAAAAAAAAAATAATAATAACATTTTGACAAGGATACGTATTTTGGCTGGGGGTCAAGGAATTTTACGCGACACTTTTTTTTGCCACAAAAAATGCAACGCGATACCAGTAAACAAAGTCATTGCTACATATTGGTAGCTATGAAGCAAGGTTTTCTAGAATACTGCTATAAGTGAGATTGGAGTTTTTTTTTAGAAAAAACAATTCTATTTATTCATAGAAACAATGGACCCTGTAAGGGAGAAATTTCGTGGTTTTCGATACCAGATGGGAAATGTAGCAGTTATGGCTCTTAAAATACACTTTGCGCTTGCGCAGCGGCTACTATCACTCCAGGGGTGATAATTTCCAACACGAATTTTCATCCATGAAAATCTCTTCGAAATCGGACAGACAGACATGCAACCAAAATTGTTCAGGAAGGCATGAAACGTAACACTTCTGCAAAACTACCCACAAAGATGTTCGGCATTCAGGCTTTTCCCAGGGTTTTTCGAGAGGAAAATTAAAATTATTTAAAATTAAAAAGAGGAAAATTAAATTACCTGAGCATTTCAGGTTTCCACGGTGATCCTGGTCGCTGTACTCCCTGCTGTTACATAGAAATTGGCTATGATGTCATTCTCGTACAAAGCGACTTTGGAAAATTAACCGGAAGATGAACCGTTGTTATTAAAAAAAAAGAAAAAAACGACGGATGATGGAACAGGAATTTCAAGTTATTAAAACATTCCCACGTTTGGACAATCAAAATATCAGGGCAGGCTAATAATAATTTTTCAGCATGAAACGAAGAGAAAAGGTCGTTTAATTTGAGAAACAATTGAAATTCCTACCAACTCCGTGATTTCGAAAAACTTTTTCTATCGCCTTTTTCCACTGACAAAATATTATTTATTGTTTCGATGTTGTCCCATGGGACTTGCGGCTCAATTCTAATCGTGTTATTTGAAAACGGAAAAAAAAAGTTTGTCAAGTTCAATAAAGTCAGATTAATGCAGCCACCTCATGCAGAATAACCCTAGAAATGAGTAGCAATGAATACAGAAGTAGAAGAGAAAAATGTAATGATTTTACTGTTAAAACTACGTGCTTATCAGGCTTCATTACAAGATCTACATGCAGAGCAAAGTGACTTTAGCATTCTCTGAAGGGGAAATCCCTACTGTGTGGGAACAGATAACAGTGGTAGAACAGCTACACTCCGTGGGAACAAGTACCTCTCTGAAGGGGAGAACTGCTACACCACTTTTCTTACAATGAGCAAAGTACTTCTCTTGAGGCGGGAAAATAGCCCAATCGTTCTGAGGAGACTACTACTACTTCCTTCCTGCAGTCCAGGAAAATAGCAACACTCAGTAAGCAAGATTTTTGAAGGATCGACAGGACAGTGCTGGTACCCAGCGACTCTGCGGCTGGGTTTATGAAAGGGTTAGTACCTTCCCATCCTGGGCGTTGGGGAAGAATGTGAGAATGTGAGAGTGCCGGTATGAAAAGAAAGATAAAATATAAATTATTTTTCGTGCAATATAATATTCAACGGAATCTAGAATGCAAGTGGATTTTCGTTATTACCTGGAAAACTTGAACATCTTGTAACAACGAACATCTTGTCGATAGTAACATTAATTTGTAGATTTGTGGAGGAGAGTGAATTCTAAGAGTCTTTGACCTCTGTCTTGATCGAAATATTAGAATATCTTACAAATTTTTAGTTAAGGATTTATACAGTACTGTGAGTGGAAGTTCATAACAGCAATGATGAAACATGAAGTTTGTTAGTTGTCTACGTTTTCAACAGTTTGCTGGAATTATGGAGAAGGATCGCTTCCAGCTTAGTTCAGGATTCGTTATGATTCTTACAGGTTCATGATTTTTATGGCTTCTCCAGCACCCTCTGTGTCATGAATACACTTGTTTGAAATCTTTTGATGAACTATTCTTTCAAAATAGTTGCAAAGAATCCATTTATGATGAAGAAACCACACATTTAATGCTACGGAATGGTACAGTATAGTACGTAGTAGGTAGTTGTCATTCCCAAGACTTCTCCACAATTTTATTATAAATCCATAGAAATGTGTATAAGACCAGCTTATATTGGTTATATAGAATGTTGTTTCAGGCTCACACCTTCGCAAATATTCTTTGGATCACACATATTTCTGAAGATTTCTTAAGCGAATACCTAGAAAAGATCCTAATAAAGTTGGAGATTCAGTGCTGCTACGATGCCTCTGTTAGGGAATCTTGCATTTTTTTCTTCCCATTAAATATTTATGAGGCAGTGAACGACGTAAAATTTAAGTAATTCCGGCATGGCTGTCTCCAACGTCTACTCAGCCGTTGAAATCTTCCTATAAACCCACTTTCAGACCCTAATATCCTTCACAGTTAATAAATGCGGTATTCCTCACTCGTTCCTGAAGCCTTTTATTAGGTACGGCGTTATGACAGCCGGTCGGGTGATGGAGGAAGGGATATGGAGGCGTCTTTTTAAAATTTCATGGCCTCCACAGTCGTTGTGCGTCCGTCCCACGTCCCGTAGCTCGGCTCTATCATCCTTCATGAATGTCTCTCCAGCCTTTTCCCACCCCTTTTCAAGCACCATCCAAATGGCTTTAGCAACCACAAGGGGTAAATTTCATCTCTCTTCAACCCTCTACACACTACTGCTGTCTCTGCCTTGCCATTTGTCCGCCTCATCTTTACATACGCACAGCCTTTTTCCTCCGGGCTTCTTTCCGTTCAGTGGCCGAGAGCCAAGAGCCCTTAATCTTAATTTCTACTTGAATCTTTGCGCTGCTGTAGAAGCTTTTGGCGAAAAAAACTTCCCTTTACAGCAAATATTAGAGCACGACTTTTAGCTTCTATCCTTCAACAGAAATATGGAAGTGTGGGGTTATTTTTTTAATAAAAACAAGTTACACTTTCAAGAAGACCTTGAATTTCTTGGATGTGTCTGATTCTCGGATTTTTATGTTGGCGTCCACTAATCTAATTGCATTTTTGGATTTACTTTGTTGTTCCATCGGAATTCTAAACCTCTTAGTTAAGTAGGGCTCTACAATAAACAATGTCCCTAGTACTAAAATTGCAACAGACCCTAAACGAACGAAGAACAAGTAGTTGATATTAGAAGGAAGCGATATAGCTTAGACACAGAACTGACTTAACATCAAATTTCTCTGTAGATAGTGGGTCTCATTCAATTTAAAATGATCCGTTGAAGTTGGAAATCCAAAAGTGCTATATTCCTGTCAAAACGGCCTCAAAGCTCTCACTCTGATCTAATAGGACCGTTCGATCTTTGTCGTTCCAAAGAGGTTCACGTCGAACTTGAACTTCGCGGTATTTAAACATTACAGATCCCTCTTCTGGTTGTGGCACATTCGATTTCAGTCGACTCAAAAACGCTCTTCGACCAAATTTCAACAGTTTTAGAGACCAGAGGGTGGGATGTAAGTAGTTTCTAACATTATAGATATCCTCCCAGTCTTGAACTTTTACGGATAAAAAAAACAGTCAAAATTGAGAGGAAAGTCTATGGATGTGCGGATCAGCACTCCAGCATCCGATTCTAGTCTTCCAATGTCTGGTAGTTCCTATTGAATCCGATACGAAGCGCTCACTCTTGAATTTAAATCCATTCAGATTCCACATTCCACGATCCTGGGTAATAAATAATCCAAGTTTCAAGTTACCATAGATCATTCGAAGAACAGCTACACGATCAGAACTACTAGTTATAATAGAAACCCTATTTATTTATTTTTAATAACAATGACCAATACAACATTATAATACTATACAATCGTATACTAAAACTGAATGACGAGAAAATATTACAATGAGTATCTTGTAGATAACTAAATCCGAGTGAGAAGGGTTAATAGTGGACAATTTTTATTCAAAGAGAAAAGTACTATGATTGAGAGACTATTTAAATAGATTGGTTCCCTAAAGCGCTCAACAGTTCACACAAGAGCTACTACAGCAAGAGATTGAAAGAAGAGATATCCGGACACTCCTCCAGGGCGTGGTTCATCCGACGGGACATTCTACAAAATGGCCTGTTGTACTCATACTGTTCGGAAGAGTATGCTTGAAAGAGAGCCAGGTCAGGGGGACGGCAATGCTGATCCTGGCAAGGTATACAGGGTGTTTCACGAAAAAGTTACACCCCCCTTCATTTCCGCAAAATACAACGTAAAAGATCCCGACCAACGCAATTCTTCATGATTTTTTGTGAGGATCTCAGGAAGAATACTTTTGCGCAAAAAAGTTGCGCGCAATCGTGCGCAATTGACACTAACTTCATTTTTTCAAATGCAACCCCCCTTTTTTTATTACAGATTCGGATTCTACGTCAAATTTCATGAGAAATTCATACCCAAATCGATTTGATATATTGCGCGCAACCTGGCTTTTTGAACGCTCCAAGTTGCGCATCTCCACAATTGCGCAAAAATTAGGTTTTGGAGAACCCTTAGTGTGGCACATGTTTTTTTCATCATTTCTTAACGCTGAATCACAGGGTGTCATCCGTTTTGAGAAAAACCAAGATTTAAGAGGAAAAATTAACATTTCTTTCACGAAAACATCAGTTTTGAGGTCGAAATCATGTTTATTTCTTATCTTCTCACCTCCTTTTGAACCACGGGCTTGGGGCCGTCTACGGTGGAGTTGAAAATAAAAACTGACAGCATGATCATGCTTGAACTGAATAAAATTACCTAAAAACTCATAACGATTTAAAAAGAGCGATTTTTTCACTGAAAACAACCGAATTTTTGGCCGCTATTTTGAAAAATTCCAGTCAAATTGAAAAACGGATGTCACCATGTGATTCAGCGTTAAGAAATGATGAAAAAACATGTGCCACACTTAGGGTTCTCCAAAACCTAATTTTTGCGCAATTGTGGAGATGCGTAACTTGGAGCGTTCAAAAAGCCAGGTTGCGCGCAATATATCAAATCGATTTGGGTATGAATTTCTCATGAAATTTGACGTAGAATCCGAATCTGTAATAAAAAAGGGGGGTTCCATTTGAAAAAATGAAGTTAGTGTCAATTGCGCACGATTGCGCGCAACTTTTTTGCGCAAAAGTTTTTTTCCTGAGTTCCTCACAAAAAAATCATGAAGAATTGCGTTGGTCGGAATTTTTTACGCTGTATTTTGCGAAAATGAAGGGGGGTGTAACCTTTTCGTGAAACACCCTGTAGATGGCGATTCGATGACACCCGTAATCATTTTGTGGAAGAACGTAACGTCGGCCAAATAGTGCCTCATTACTGGACTCTGCAAGCCGCAGCTCTCCTCCAGGATGTCAAAGTCAAAATCATCCTGCGCGATCTACATTTTTTAGGTAATATAGCGCAGAAACCTGCGAGGGGTAATATCTGGTTGATCTGACATTTATAAGGGAGTCCAGACGACGGAGACATATACCACATCGGGAGTATTTATTATTTCTTTATTTATTGATTCAATACGGTCAAGCCCAATACAACTATACAATAGAAAAATTTACATATTAAAGGAAAGTACAGATCGGTGAGCAGAAGGTCGATGACGTTACCCGATGAATTAGAGAGGTAATTAAACTGCCTCAGATTGAAGAGCTGAACGTAATCAAATACTGTTGAAATTTTGAGGTTTGAATGTGAATTGAATGTGATTGAGTGAATCCTGATTCTACGCAGCCCAGTCAACATTTGGCAAGTTATAATCCCCAACCAACACGACTTTGAATTCGAGGAAGGAGGTAGTGACTGACTCCAATTCCTCAAAATGCCTTTCATAATAAGAGACAGGAAGGTAATCTGGTAAGTAAACAGTGCCCACAAGTAGTTTAAATCAGGTAAGATAACGAAAACATGTTCAACCGAATCAGGAGAACTCCATATGAAAGAGCGAACTCTTGTAGTGACAGCCACCAGCACACCACCCCCAACACCCTTGTACGCATTGTTCAACGGAGAGCGATCAGTTCTGTAAATATGAAAGTTTTGAAGTTTGAGGTCGGTAGAATCAACATTTGGTGAAAGCCAGGTTTCAGAAATAAGTAATATATCGTGAGTAATGAGTGGAGCTTGAAAATGAATTGACGAGAGCTTGGTATTAATGCCGAGGACATTCTGGTAGAAAAAGGTTAGTGTTGTATTGAACTGGTGTTGGCGTTTTTTGACTGGAATGAAGAGATTTTGACAATTGACGGAACACCATGGACGTACTTAATGGTTAGATCGGCTTCACCTTCATCAGTCCTCCGCTCGAGAATTTTTCGAAGTTCCGTTAAGTAGACACGTTGGGCAGGAGTCTTGTCAGAAGAAATTGAGAGAATCGGAGGAGATACCGATCTATTTTTCAACAAGATCCTAGATGCGACATCAGGTGAATCGAAGACAACCTTCAAGGGACGGGGTTTATCACGGACGGCAGCACCTAAACGAGCCACACGCCTCACCAAATCTCCAAAGTCAGGCGAAAGTTGATTTAATAGATATTTGACATTCGAAACATCCTTCTCAATGCTATTCAACTTTCCCTCCATATCTCTCTCAGTCACATCATAGATGATTATATTGTGCGCTCTACGACGTCGCTCTTCTAATTCAGCCGCAGATGTCTCGATAAGGTGGTTCGCGGGAACATTATTTAGTAACATGCCATCTCCATGAACTGGGTTACACATTTCCAATGCCTTGATTCTATTTATAACATCTTCCTGCTTTATCCAGTCAATTTCCAGTATGAGCGACTTATACAGAGTAGTAATGGCAGGCATGAAGTCAAATTCCCGTATAGTACGTTTGGATTCGCACGGCAGGAAACAGCAGACACATGGTCGGAAAAAGAGAGTTGGCTGTCCAGGAAAATGTCCAAATCCCGCAATGAAAAAACCCCCTTTAATGCGCAAAACCACCAAGCACTTAATCCTGGAAGCGAGCTAGAAGGTCATAACCGAGCATCTAGTTGGGTTGAGGGCTAAGATTTTCAATGAACACTTCTGTAATATATTATTCGGCAAACACCTTCTGGTTTCATCATTATCAAAAATATTACAGCCCTGAGACCGAAGTTATCCGTGATGAATCACCCTAACCGGTCCTCCTTAGTAAAACTAGGTGCAAGCAAACCATCTTTCATTAAAGGCAACAGCAACACCGGAGGCTTCCAAGATCTTCAACCCCTTTGGAAGATGAAGCCGTAAAGCTGGAAGTGAAAAAGTTACATCATTAATATTATACTGAAGCGCGCGGTTCGCGCCCGGATGCGATTTGTGTTCGCAAACTGGTTCTTGTAAAGGGGCTTGAATTAAACATCGCAAACTGTTAATGAGAAACTTAATGTTCTCTTGTTCCACTCATTAACCGAGTTCGTTATGGTTTATGGGAGAAGGGGGTTGGTTTCTTTAGTGCCACGGATTACAAGGAGGTTTGTTAAAAGTGGTGAAATGCGGAGGTCCGTCTTAAAGCCGGCTCATCCTTAACTCTTTCTTTTGATATCTGTTTCCAACCGCCGGGTAAAAAAAAAGGTGAGTGCTTCCTTGAAGGGTCTTTAGAGCCTCAACCGCTTGATTCACACCAAGTGATATTTTTGGGATTTACCCATTCAATTTCTAAAGGTTGTATTGAAGTCTAATCGATTTCAAAGGCTAAGGCCACCTTCAGTAACAAACTAGTATCAAACAAGAACAATTTTTTTTTCAAATTATAATAATTTATTATAATTTTTTCGCACAGTGTCTCTCAATGAAGTGCAATGCAGTGCTTCTGCCTTATATGGAGGAGAATTGTACCAATTGAAAGAAGATTCACCTTCATAAACTGAACTGAATCAAAATCAGGAGCTAATGACAGAGTTAATTTAGAATCGAATTGGTTGAGTGCGCTTAGCAATTGGCAGTTTTCAGTCAAAGTCATAACTTTGTAATTCTGGATGTGACACTTATATTTAATTTTCTTAATTTCTTAGAACACCAACTTGTACAGATAAAAACAACGTAGTTAGTAGTAGAAATCACACAACATCGGACAAGATAGAAATGAACAGGTTCGGTGTTGCTCTCGAGATTTACTGACCCATGAGAGCTCTCCAGATCAAACACGACGGTATTGCGCTGTAACCTGCGTTTCTATTGTCTGCTGTGTGTCCAAATCATCAAGGGAGTAATACACATAATCTACGGCAAGTGAGCTCTGATACCGACGGGTGGTGAAATGAGAACTAACAACCGACGGCGTAATTGAATCTTCTTGTACGATTCAAATAGAAATTTCGACGTTTAATATAGATGCATATCTGTAAGGTACAGAGCGAACATCACCATTATTACTCGTAGTGGCGCTAATTACATATTATTCTAATAATTTGACGTAGAGATGCTTAACTAGTGCATTGCGCATGATGCTGTGATGGTCTGGTCGATATGAACAATTTTATACAGGGTGGGGCAACAACATCTCTTTGTTTCGTAAGTGATAAAAGAAAAAAAAAACTGAAGATAATCTTTAATTTTTTTGTGTAAAGTGTTGGAAATATCTTAAATTTTCTTAATTTCTTGTCACATGTTTTTGAAAATTATGTGGGCCAAGGGACGCCCTCCATTTTTGATGTACTGAACGAACCGATTTAGTATCACCATCTTTATCATGTTGAATGAATATAGGGCCTCTTTTGCGATTCACACTTGTGTTTCTGATTTATTGTAAGTCCAACCCTTACGTTTCCGTAGGGAGCGAACGGTTTAATCTACAAAGCTCCGCGGGGTCTCTAAAAATTCACTACTATCTTAAATTGATGAAAAAACAATACCTACCTTTATATCAAAATTCTCCGAGTTAGGGCGTTTTCAAAATTTGAACCCTTAGAAGTGACTGACGTCAACCAAAAGCTTCGGGGCGCAACTAGACCCAAAATGGAGCCTATATACCAAATTTCATCAATATCGGTCCATGGTAACTAAGGAAAGTACGGCGCACAGTGGGGCGGCAGTGGGAAAAAATTAATTTTTGCAAAGTGACTAAAAATGAAATGTAATTTGATTTTCTCAAAGTCTATTACCTGTAGAATTAGGGTGTGAAAGACCTTCGGTGGTTAAAAATATCAGGCTGAAAACTGTTATGTCGAGATTTTAAGCATTTTGAGAGTGTGATTTGAAAATTTCCTACCACGTGTTTCAAAATATTGAGAAAAAAACTATTTTTTTCTCAATAGTTATATATATTATATATAACTTTGGATATATATATGTAGTATCTATCAAAAACACTAATTATTTTTTCAAAACATTTTAGCTTGAAAATTAGCTTCACATCAGCTAGAAAAATAATATGTTTTTTTCTCAATAGTTATATATATTATAATATAATATATTATATGACGTTGGATATGTAGTATCTATCAAAAACACTGAGTATTTTTTCAAAACATTTTAGCTTGGAAATTAGCCTCAGATTTGGGGGTTTACAGCGAAATACTGCTTTTGAGTCGTGGAAATCCCAAGCTTCGCCTTCTTTTGGTTTGACTAATTTTTTTCTTTTTTGAAGTTCTGACCATTATCAAGAAGCTGATATTGGTCGGATCTAGCAGGGGGTTGTGGGACAAAATAATATTTGGACAATGAAGATGTCAAGGAGGCTAGTTAAGTCTGTATTCTGCTTAATTAGATTTGTGGCATAATTGAAATAACTATTTTGATGATATGCCGCCATCCAATGCCCATGTTAACGGGGTAAGAGTTTTTTAGTATTCCACAAATATAATGACACCCACAATTTCCACTTTTTGTGATCCTATCTCGTTAAATACACCAATTACAATCATGGATAGATCTCCAGCTTTTCCACTTCTAAAATACTGAAAATCCGACTTGGGACGAAAAAATGTTATCGAAGGTGGAACTTGGCTTACGGGATCCGAGATTGTCCAACGAGAGCTTCCATCTGATAAGATTCATTCTAACCTCCGCCGATGGGATCCGATTTCCCTTACCTACGACAAATCGAAACCTGGGCAGGTGGCTTCTTGCTTGTTGTTACTTCCCCCTTGCCTTTCGAATTTCCTCTGAAAGAGAGCGAGATCCTAAATGTGGTGCAAGAGTGAGCTTGGGAAAAAAAAGAGAAAAACGAAAGATGGAAGCGCCCCCCGTAATGGAAGAGCCTAAATCAGCACCTGAAGAGCGCCTTGTAAGCCGGGAGTGGCGAAGAGGGTGGAGTTCCATTTACACATACATTTTCCACAACCGGGGGAAGGAGCCCCGGACTTTCCCATGGATTCCATTTCCAGAAGGCCGAGGCCCCACAGTGCGGACCCCAGAAGATTCGAAGGGCGGAAAAAAAAGGAACTGAACACGGAAAAAAACGAAAGGTGGAAGAAAATGAAAGGAAAACAGATATCATGAATAATAAAAGGTCGGATCTTCTAGAAGGGCCTCCTTCCCTGCTGTAATATTCAGTCCGACTCCCATCCCTGGGGTATCGCATCAGGTTCAAATTAATTTTAAAATATGCACGAACTATCGGACCGGTGAATGAGATGCAATCATGGCTTTAAATCCTCATGAGAAAAGGGAGTTTCTCTGCCGGCAAGTTGGATTATTTCTAGTATTCCTCTCTCACGGGTTTTAGGACTTCTATCAGTAGCCAAGATGGGACGTTTTACTTCTTCCGAAGTGAACAAATAGTGGGTCGAACTACAGGTTACTTTCTCAATCAATGTTGCTATAAAGCCCCATTCACACGTGCGGACTATACTATGCACACCATCAGTGCCAGCACGAGACGAACCAAAACTAATGAGCTTTGGATTATAGTGTACGCTAGCCCTGGCCACAAGTTCGAGGACAAAGTGAAACTACCAACCAACAGCACTATATTTTAATTTTTCATAACACGACTATTTTCAACATTAACTTTCAGTGATAAAGAAAAGCCGACTTTACGATGAATGAAGAGGGATGAAACTTTTACGACTAGCTGTATAACCTAATAGTGCCAGTGTTGTAAAGGCCCATTCAAACCAGCCAGTCACGTCGAAAAACTTCCTACGAGCCCTATGAGTTAAAACCCCCTTTCACATTGACCGATATCTACTTGGTAACCCCCCCCCCCCCTCCAATGTGAGTCACGTTATTGTTAAAGTGACACGTTTAGTGAGTGAGACTATTTTGAATTTCCGAATTTCCGAATTTCCGAATTTCCGAATCTTTCTAGCCTACCACTATAAAAAGAATCAGTATTTTGTACACACGGTAGACAATTATGTGTCCTGTCGCGCAGTGACACGAACCTATTGTTATATTGATTGTCAATTTTCATGTCTGACACGTTCTATGTAAATACAATGACACATTACAGTTTTTCATGTCCTTATTCATACATCTCCCTTAGTTACGGAGAGGTCCCATACCACGTGCTAATACGTTTATAAAGTCAAGTAAAGCACAGAGTAACAGAGTCATTTACATTAGACCACCTTTTCTCAACCTATATATATTTTTGTGCCACGCCTTCAACGGACAGCAAAATCAACAGCTAACACAGTGATCGTTTTGATATGAGTGTAATGAGTGGTTGGGAAATGTTCTAAACTATAATAAAATTGGATGGATCTGGGTGAAATAAATGGCGCTGGAGTGTGCTGCGTACCGGATTCGCCCTCACAGTCGAAAACTGAAGGTTATGGACACCACCTCGCTCCCTGAAGAGTCGTGATGGAGAGGGACTCATAACTTATTTAACCAGCGCGCGGCGGCACTGAGTGCGGTAAAACAGAAATTCTCCAAATCGAGTGTGAAGGGGTCCAATAAATGTCTTGACGCCTCAAGGTAATCATTGTTCAGGATATGCCCTATACATTCGCGAGGTTATTAGTAAAAGTTCGTTTTTAGGGCTAATGTTGAAGTAGGTAACTCTTCTTCTTAGCATTTATGGGATATGTGATTTTGCAATTTTTATCAGATTTTGTTGTTGATTTTTTCAATATGGGTGCTAATTTTTATGACAGTTTTAATGCCGTAGGGTCGAAAATGCGGAAAAAAACTTCGGAATGAAAAAAAGACATTTTGAGTGGGTTAAGAAAAAATTGCTAAGAGACATTTTTTGTTGGAAGAACCTTGTAGAATCGAACCCTGAAATTATGTCCATCTTAAGTGTAGACACCCTGTGTAATACTCTGATACCATAATGATAGTACCTACTAATAATTCCTCGTATGCCTGATCTACATTATTTGTATTGCAGGTGAAGAAGAAATCAAGAAATTCATAAACAGTGTCTACAAGAAAGGATTATTCAAAAAAAGTTTGCCGGACATTGAAAAGTGCAGTTGAGCAGTCAGCTTGAGTAGTTATTAGGTATTGTGACATTTCTTTGATTGTGGAATGACGTTTGTTGTTGACAAAATGTGATATAATAATTATTATTGATTGTTCAAACCGTGTGACATATTGTAAATAGCTTAGTCTTTATTATAATTACCGTTAATCGTACCTATCAATTTGCCAATTACCTTTAGATTTATTACCGTTGCTGTACATACATATTCTTTTTTTCACATGCTCTTCTTTTAGATATTGACAATTCCTTCAATTCATCGCAACCATCTATCTAGTTTCGTACTAGCAGGAAATGACTGTTACATTTCCTTCTTTTCAACATTCAATCCAAGTAGACTTTTTTGATCGGCCTAGCTCAAAATCTTGGAGAATCTTCTACATTAAATAAACATTTTTTCGGATTTCAGAATCTGATAATAGCTATAGCGATTTTTGAGAAAAATTAAGCTTTGCAATGGGTTCACCGCATTGATTGAGTGGTTGATTAAAGTACGTGGAAATGGGGAATTTGCCTCAATTTTAGATTCTGGAATTTCAAGTTAAATTCTACAATAGGACCCTACAATAACGTTTAACACCAGGGAAAAATGCCTAAACAAGTGAAGCGGTGGTAAAAAAGATCGAGTAAAACTGAATACGTCAGTTTTTGTCTGTGGGTTCCTCACCACAGAGTATTGGAGACAAGATACTTACCTGCAATGGACCGCTTTGTCCAGTGACTTCTCAGTTTCTTTCCAACGATTATTTGGCACTTCGGTACCAATTTCGGACTGATTATGTTGAAATCATTAGTTCCTACTACTAATTCAACAGTGAAGCTATTATAGGAATAATAAAAGTTGTAAATATTATGAAAGGAAGTTTGATAAATTCATGTTGTTGTTCAGGCCAAAACGTTCCAAATATATTTTCAAGTTATTAAGAATTGTTTTTCTTTGAAATGATTCCGTTTCACGAAATAAACCACGACTTATAAATGATAAATTCAATGTTTTTAACAAGCCTCACTGAGTGCGGCCCGCACCTGATCGTGTGACTCCCCAAGGCGCGCCCGTCGGTGGGATAAATATAGTTACTTGGAAGGAAATCTGTATTGTGAAATTGGGTTATGAAGTTTCGAATGAATACCAAAAACCGGATAAAACACGCAAATGGGTAGACAAGTGAGAACTGGGTAACGCACTCAAGATATTGTCAGCTTGCACTTTTTTCAACATACCCCCCCCCCCCCTCCACCAAGAAGCAAATTTCAAAATTCCGGCTACACAGTGCACGACCTGATGAATATCCAAATTTCAAAAAATCAAAGTAAAAATTAAATTGGAAAGGTTAAATGGTTGCTTTTAACTGCAAATTAAATGGTTAAAAGTTTAACAACCATTACAAGTTAAAAGGTTAAGTTGAGGTTAAGTTGAAAGGTTTTAAATGGTTAAAAGTTTGACGAACATTATTGTTAAAAGTTTAACTAACCATTTAATGGATGTTAAAGACATCAACCTAAAATAAAGTTACCAGTCGAGAATTCTGAAAAGAAACGACTCATTGTATACCAAGTCTAGTCAAAGAGCGTAGCGTAGAAATCCTCTTCATTCCTGAACCTACTTACGAATTCCACGAGCCTTGAACTTCGTAGTGACAACAAAAATGTTCTTATCTTACTTATTTACTTTACATTTTCTTTACTTACTTCCTTCTCTTGTTGGTTGATTAGTAATTACTACTGATCATCCAACTAGATAAGGAGACAAGTGTAGTTTTTGTAAACCATTTCGATTCACCAAATACGATGTATGAACAGTCATTCAAAGAAAAGATCAGGATTTGTTAGGATGACTACGATCGACCAACTTATTTACTGCCCGTCTTGCTACTAGAATTGCCGAAAGAAGCTATTGAACCTAGTAAAATTGTTTGGACAGGAGTGCGGTACATACTTGATCTCTCAAAAAATAAACAAGCCTGAAGAGCGCTAACTGATCAGCCAGCAGCTGTGAAACAAATAACATGCCCTTCCTGCCACTTCCCGTTTTTTTTTCTTCTCGACTTCCTATAATGCCTTCGTCCATTTCTTCGTGGTTCCACCTCCCTCCAAGAAATAGTTCGATGAAAAAAAAAGTTAACTACAGCGTACGGAGTACAAGGGAAACTGGAGAACGGGCCGTTGAAGATTGAGAGATGTCAGATGCAGAACCTCCCGGAGTTTTAATAAACATCTGAGGGTTCTTTCCGTCATGCCATTTCCTGAAAAACTTCCAAAAACCCTCGTTTCCCTTTGGTCCCTCAAAACTTTTCAGTCTTTTAGTAATAGAAAGAGTCTGAGACGTTGTGGTTAAGAAAGGGGTCCCAAAGATCTGCGTAAATCTAAGTTCAAGGGATGACGCCCCCTTTTTTCCACAAAAAAGGTTGTTTTTGGGATTTGTTGTGCATTGAATGGGAAAACCCTCGCTGTCAAATAATCTCAAGTTGAGTTATGCAAATTATTTGGCTGAACTTTGTGAAAAATCGCTTCTTGGAGGTCAGGATCTGAAGGTCCTTTTAAATATTCTCCTCCAAACTTGATTAATTAAATTGGGAAATTGAGTAGGTAGAACGGTATTGTAATCGTATGGAAAATATGACGTGACAATTTTAACCCTTATTGGACCATGGTGTCACTGCTGTCAGCGAAAACATCTTTCCCAAGGTGTCACCAGAGTAACTAGATATAAATTGCAATTTAAAAATTAATGGACAGAGCTGGATTTTTCGAAACATTTTATGTAAGTTATTAAATTATTGAAAAATTTTTCCACCGATTTCCTAGAAATTTTTTTTATAACTCTATTTTGAGACCAAAAATTCTGCTGTCTACTGAATTTTAAATTGTTTATTAAATTTTGGTTACTCCGGTGACACTCTGAGATATCTGTGGAGTTCCTGAGATGTTTCCGGTGACACTAGTGATACCATAGCCCAATTAGGGTTAAACGTAGCCACATAACTCGAAAAGTTCAAACTCTGAATTTTGAATGCAATAAATTGGCCCTACACGGCCTTCCTTGCCATAGGAAAATACTTAGAACTAAAAGGAGGAAGATCACAGACGAGCCAGCCTGCAGCATCCTCCATTCCGAAGTTTTTGGTCACTTCTAAGGCGAGACAAATAAGGGCTGACATTTTCAAAACGCCCTTACTCAAAAATTTTCAATTTAAAGCTATTGTTTTTTCTTCAATTTAAAAAGTATTGAATTTTCAGAATCGAATGAGACCACCCAGAGGACCAATAGTTCACGCCCTATGAAAGATAATTATTATTATTAATAAAAAATTATAAAATAAATTATAAATAAATTATAAATTATTATAATTTAAAATTAATTATTAATGGTTGGTCTTACGATAAATTAGAAACACAAGTATGAATCGCAAAAGGCCTAATATCCGTTCAAGATTTAGCTGTACAAAGTACTCGGTTTGTCTCAGTTTTTCGTCCATAGCGACCAGTAATCGTATTTCCTAATGAAGGCTCCCAGAACTCTTAATTTCTTCGAATTGAGTGTGAAGCATTTATTTCGTTAAAATAAACTTGATTGTGAAGAGAAAATGATGGTAGGTAGGTAGTGGCAATGGCAAAGCTGTATTCTTTGCAGATGAGTGATATACACTGAATACACCTTTGTGTAATAATTTGCAGCGTTTCTACATCTTTCTATATTTTTGTGTCACGCCTTAAGTGAACCCACTCAGGGAACTTGTAATTATGCATGATCTTATTTCTCAACTATTCCCTAAGGGTATGTATTTACGAGTAATAAATCAAAATCAAACACCAGTGTTTTCTCTGATTGCACTCCGACACTATGAGTCCTACTACATCGTAGGTAAGAGTTCTCTCAGAGAAATTGACCTCTAATTGATTGAGAAGAGTATAATTATATTTTCAACGAATTAATTTACTTAAAGATATAAAATATAATAAACTTAACACATACAAAAAATATCACCATGATCTAATAAAATTTATCAATTAACTAATTAGTAGTAGTTAATTAAGGTGATTTAATTAAAAAGCTAATAAGAAGAGAGTAGTTGGCTAGGTGGCTAGTTAATTTCATTAACTATTCTGAGTTAAGTTAGGATATATCTGATCAGAGTGGTATCTCACACTTGTTATACCTTTCTTGAAGATTGAGGAGGAAGATTTGTGCTGTATAGGCCACTGGGTTTCCCCTCCAGCATTGCAAGATATAAAATTTCATAACTAACAAAATCAACGAAATCAATTGAGATCGATCTGGTATTATAGTATAAACGATACTCAAGCCCTAGTGAAACTTGATTTTGTGAAAGCGGAGCTACTTGAAGAAGAAATCAAAATCAAACGATACTTGCATAAGAGTCTGCAAGACAATAGAAAGTTCCTAGTAGGTTTGGTTCGGCTTAAATACGGCGTGACGTATTATTAATCCAACGCGCTTTATAGTGATAAGAACACGTCGTATCCTATCCGGCGCCGTAATAATGCGGTAGAATCCGGCGCAGGATCGGATACGTCATGCCGTATTTAAGCCGAACCAAACCTACTAGGAACTCTCTATCTTTCTTCTTACATCTTCTTTTAACACTTTTCGATTGCAAGCGCTAAATAATGATTAAAATACTATCCCGGTTAATAAAAATAAAATACTAGCCGCGGAAACAACTAGTTTGTAGACATTGGGGTCATCAAAAGTAACGCTTTTCAAATATATGTGCCAAAGTAAAGACATAAAATGTCCAACATGGTGAAAGTTCCCTCAGATATTCTGAAGAATCTCACCTTCAAGTTCATACATCAATACTAAACAATAAAAGATATTGAAAATGTCTTGGTTAAGGTTCTTGAAGGATTCAATGTCCTCAGAAGAATGCAGATAAATTAATATTAAGAGGTATAAAAAAGAACGAATCCTTTGGACCTCGTTTCCTTTAGGGGACTTCGAATGCAGGTCGTTGTTGTACTTGAAGAAACAATATATTTTTTTTCCGATTCGACTGTTCTGAGGGCTTATGAAATAAAGCTTCTTCTATCTCACCTCATCATTCAGGCTATTCGGTTATTCTCTAAAAGAACGCCTGGAACGATAGATAAAGGCAAAGAGATTCCGGGCCGTAATACGTTTAGGTAAAATACGTTAAGAGTAAATGTACTTTGCCATTCCCTTGCTTTCTGGGTCAAGCTTTGCCGTAGGTTCAACGAGAAATGAATAAGTCGCGGAGAGAAGCTCAAACGATGGCAGGAAACTTTATAATAAATCATGAAGCGGAGTTAATGTTATTTCCTTGTAAAGGTTGATAACAAATGATTCGTTCGAGGGGAAAGAGCTTTCTTCGATCACGAAGGCTTCAAAGATAAAACATTCATCTGAGGGGTCCAGAAAAGAATATCTCAGTCTCTCCAGCTGACTTTTGGGAACTTTTTTCGAGAATTTTGATGACTTTTATATCAATTGAACCCTTAACCCCTTTCTAAGATGGATCCACAAGTACTTTCGTACGTACTTTCAAAAAGAAACCAGACTGGTCTCAAGTTGGCTTGGCACTTAGCTGATATAACCTGTATCAATAATGACATTGTTCAATAGTTCAATGATGCGTCTGAGGACATTGTGCCTTGAAGTGCCCTTATTGATAAGGAGGCCTAGTTGGTCCAAACATCTAGCCACCCCAATAAAATGAGGATGGAGGTCTCTGATGAATAATTTTAATAATTGATGAACGTTTACCAGAAAAAGCAATCAATTTGTCTTTTAATGACTCTCTATAGTATGTAAATTTCATTAATATGCATAGCTACCCATCATCATCATACTAATTTCGTTGCTGAAGTAGACACACCTACTGCAAATACGTTCATCGTTTCCTATTCATAATTTAGTACCTAGTAAACACTGGATTTTCCATCCAGTTAGAGCATTATTTTGTTCATCCCAATTATGCAAAATTGCTGTGTAGGAATTCGTACTGTTCCAAACTAATGCAAGCTTAATTATATCGGGAGAATGATTGCAAATGGCGTCTATTCGATACCTCTGACATGAGAGATATTTGTCTTAATTAAGAGCGCAATTAACCGAAATTAATTGGAACTGCTAATTGGATAATAATGAAAGGAGATTGGATTTTGGATAATCGAAGAGTCAGGTTGTTGTTTTGTCATTCGGCGAGGTCTAGAATCGTATGAAACGCACTAGAGTTGAACGATGTGATGTTCTCATAGTAAACTCAGGAGAGTCCATAGCTGAGATTCTTGAGATTGTCGAGATTACAGACCGGAGCAGTAAAATGTGAGACTTGTTTTGAGAGAACCTCGATTATACTAAGCACATAATTCGGACTCGTGGAAGTATGACAGTGACGATATTCACTAGGTACTATGGATATCATGTTAGAAAGGGAGGGCGCACCTGATTATTATTATTTTTTTTTAAATTTTCAATCGAAAGTAGACCTTATTGTGAGACTTTTGACGACAGCCGTTCTCTTTTTTTTTTATGAGAAGATCTTTTTCTATGATTTTTCAAACTTTCGAATGTTTATAACGTCACGCGCCCCTCTCGCCTGGGCGGGACCCCCAGCCAACTGTGACGTCATAAACATTCGAAACTTTGAAAGAATCATAGAAAAAAGTCTTCTCACGCTAGAAGGTATCGGTTAGTGTCAAAATTGTTAGAATGATGTCTAGTTTAGATTACAAATAACAACAAACAGTTTTTCCGACCCATGCGCACATCTCATTCTGAACCTTCCGTGAAATAGTTGATGATTTGATAAAGACACATGAAGTTAAGTAGCTCTGTTCGAAAAAGGATTCTTATAGCTGCTATCCATCCGTTGTAGAGATAAACTACAATAACATTAACTGCTCCAACCTCCCTCAGGTGACACACATGACAGTGTTAATTTTATTTCTGTATTTGATTTCATTTGTAAATTAATAAAGGTAATTAATTGACTAAATTAAGTTAATGATTGCGTTTCAACTGAGCTCATTCATACTTATCTTAATGTTCAATTATTAGTAAGTATCCTTCCAAGATACTTCACCCGCGTAATTTAATTTGCTTCCCATAACCAGTTTTGTTAGTAGGAAAAATTACAACATCAGGCACTAAATTGCACGATGAACATTTCAAAATTTTCATACCAAGAACTTTTGAAGTCGTTTAAACATCCTACATTCTTTTCAAAAATTCGTTGAATTCATCTAATTTCTCCCATGATGGGGAAAACAATAGATCATGGATACGTCTAGGAAGATGCAGACAGGACAATAAAACAACAAAATTATAATTATAATATAAATTGCTGGAAGTAAGGTGTCTTCAATTTTTGACAGCTTACCCAGTGACGTCAGTTGATACATGTCAACCCTGTACACGAGTATCCATACTCATTGCATTCTCAGTTTTTGGTTTATTATTTTCAATAATAAGCCTTTGGAATCGAGCAAGAAAAAAAAAATTTTAACCCCCCCTCAAAATTTGATGTTTTACGTTTCAAGGTACGTAGAATACGAAAATCGAATAAAAAAATTTCCGTCCGTCCGCCGTACGCCGTACGCCGTACGCGGCACTTTTCTTAGCAACACTGGACCGATTTGGTTCAAATTTGGTATATGGGCTCCATTTGGGGTCTAGTTGTGCCGCGAAGCTTTTGGTTGATGTAGGTCACTTCTAAGGGGTGAAAATTAAGGGTTGAAATTTTCAAGAGTGCCCTAGCTCGAAAACTTTCGAAATAAAGGTATCGTTTTTTCACCAATTTTAAATAGTATTGAATTTATTAAAATTTTTGAGACCACCCGGAGTTCTGTAGGACAAACCGTTCGGTCCCTACGAGTACTTGAAGGTTTTCCTTCGATAAAACAGAATCATGAGTGTGAATCGCAAAAGAGGTCTAATCTCCATTCAAATTTTATCGGACTAAAATGCGATCGCTGTTCATTTCTTCGATTTGTATACAGTTTTGCCTCCTGCGTAACCAGTAATCAAATTTCCATACGAAGCTTTCTATTTTTCCAATCGAGTGTGAAGCGTTTAGTTCTTTCTAATAAACTTGATTGTGAAGGTGTGAAGCAGTATGGTGTGGTAGGTAGTACCTAGCTGGTAGGTAAAAAAAGTTGGTAGGTAAAAAAAATGTTGGTGGGCAAAAAACGCTGCAAATCATTGCTCAAAGGCTTCTTCACTCTTCAGATCACTGATCAGCTGAGTGAGCTCCGAAGCCATTTTCATTCCTATTGAATGGAAGTGCTCTTCCAGGCGTCTCCAGCAATCGAGGAGATCTTCTTCACTCTTCAGATCACTGATCAGCTGAGTGAGATCGAGAGCCTTTTTTACTCCTATTGAATGGAAGTGCTCTTCCAGGCGTCTCCAGCATTCGAGGAGATCTTCTTCACTCTTCAGATCACTGATCAGCTGAGTGAGCTCCAAAACCATTTTTACTCCTATTGAATGGAACTGCTCTTCCAGGCGTCTCCAGCATTCGAGGAGATCTTCTTCACTCTTCAGATTACTGATCAGCTGAGTGAGCTCCGAAGCCATTTTTACTCCTATTGAATGGAAGTGCTCTTCCAGGCGTCTCCAGCATTCGAGGAGATCTTCTTCACTCTTCAGATCACTGATCAGCTGAGTGAGCTCCAAAACTATTTTTACTCCTTTTGAATGGAACTGCTCTTCCAGGCGTCTCCAGCATTCGAGGAGATCTCCTTCACTCTTCAGATTACTGATCAGCTGAGTGAGCTCCGAAGCCATTTTCAATCCTATTGAACGCAGGAAACTGAAATTTGAGAGGGAAGGTCTAGGGAGAATACAGATGGTGGTAGGTGCTATTGATGGAGAACCAGTGATCTATACAGAAGGGTGATCTATACAGAAAATAATAAACCTTTGAGCAATGATTTGCAGCGTTTTATTGTATTATTCGATTCTCAATATTTTCTATTTAGAAAATATAAATACAATTCAATGTACCTATGCGAATAACATGTACATGCTTACAAGCTTTGAATTATATAAATTCAATTTAGAATAGCTTAAGCTTAATCATGTAGTTGGTACCATTGTACGCGCTCCGACGCCTCTGCGTCTGAATCTTCCCACTTCGTCTCCAACCGTCTTGTGACTTGCTTGCTTACGCTCTCTTACTGCTTTCGTTTCACTTGGCATTTTATTTCGAGTCATTCAATATTGATTGAATAAACTAGCTATCAATCTTAAAGTCCCTGTTTCGTCTAAATCATTTTCGAATCCTCGATTCCAGACCTTCGTTCAACGATGAGTTTGTTTCATAATAAATATGCACTACAGCTGGGTGAGGGGAGGACAAAAAAGGCTGGTCCTCGTTTTATAGTTTTACTCTCTAGTACTTTCGCCTGGTGGCATCTTCAGGAGCTATAATTGAATTGAAAACCAGCTTATACATCTTAAATAGGTAGTTAAGTTACATAATTATTCAAGTTTAAAAACATTTTTCAGGTACATTATGGTTAACCTTTATCATTGGAGTTTTAAAATTTTTTCTTTATAAAAAACAAAACAATACACTTATTGTTAAGATTAATTATATGGTGATAAATAATAATTTAGATTAGTGTGGTAGGTGCGTACCTTAGCTGACTAGTGGATAGGGTTCACATTTCCCTTGGTTATTCTTAGTAAAAGTCATTTTGTTAGACTTCCAGTTGTGGTAGGGGCTGGTGAACCTATAATTATATAGTATGTATCAATTAGGGGTCATTCAGTTGATAAATTAAATAGGGGCAATTGTTGGTTAGGCACTCACTTGATGCTTAGGGGTAGTAATTTAGAGATTTCAAATGGTACAATAAACCAACAGCAACTAATAAACTTATAGCTTATGACTCACACCACCCTAAGCAGTTTAAACATAACTTAATATACAACTATGCATATACCGCACTAAATCTTACTACTGAGAAGTACTACAATTCAACTAAAGCTAAATTAGAACAAATATTTATTAATAATAACTACCCTATAAATGAAATACATAAGCAAATAAATAAAGCAGAGAAAAATATAAGCTATAATAACAGTATGGTCACTAAGAGCACCCCAACTTTAACAAAACCCCATAGTAAACATAAGCGGAAAGTTACTTTCAATCTGGAACTCAATAAAACTTATAATTACAATACAACTGAAACTATTTTGCTACCAAAAACCCTAATAACACATTATTTCAATGGTAATACCCGTAACACCAAAACTGCAGTCAACCAACACATATACCATCAAAGCAATGTACCTGAGCACCATAACTACAAAATAAGTAAAGAACAGCAGAAATATGTTAGCCTACCGTACCATAGAAAATGGGAACATAAAATGAAAAAGATATTCCAGAAGCACAAGGGATTGTCTATAGCATGGAAGTATGAACATAAACTTAAGAAGTACATACCTAACATTAAAGACAAGGAACCATTGCTTAACTCTAGACATAACATTTACCACTTACCTTGTAAAGACTGCGATAAAGTCTACATTGGAGAATCTAGTCAAAATTTGAGGAAACGTATGCAGCAGCATGACTACAATGTTAGAACTAAAAAGCACAAAACCGCATTAGACTACCACTGTAATGAGAATCAACATGCAATTAATTTTGAAGATGTTAAATCATTAGGGAAAGAACCTGTTACAATTAAAAGGAAAATAAGGGAAAATATCAATATAATTAAATTTAGTAACACATGTATGAATAAACAAAAAGAACTTAACTACCTAGGGGAACAATTTATACCATTGTTTAAACCTACTTTATAAGCAAAAGCAAACTAGTCAGTAGTATGATAAGCAATAGATATAAATGTATGCTTGAAGTATTCACACCCAATGTTTCAACCCAACAGTAACACTGAAACCTATAACCTATGACTACCCTGGCCACCCATAGCTACTAATGACATTTGCCTTAGAGAATATGACCACATGGCAAACCATAAGTTTCCCAGTTTGAAAACAGGTTATATCTATACAGTAGCTATTTTAAACAAAAAACCCTTTTCAAAGTTATTTGCAAATCTATTACATAATAACACTTCCCAAGCTGGGAGATATAGTGACCAACTGGACCATATAAGAATGGATAAAACCTCTACATGCAAAAAAGTAAGCCTCAAAACTAAAACATAACCTCACTTAATAAGCTTAAAATTGAATAACTAAACATAATATATTAATAATTACCCTAAAACCCAATTCCAGGGTGCATGGATAATAATAAACATCTTGCAAGGAAGAGTGAAGCATGCAGGAGAGGAATCTCTAAATTACTACCCCTAAGCATCAAGTGAGTGCCTAACCAACAATTGCCCCTATTTAATTTATCAACTGAATGACCCCTAATTGATACATACTATATATAATTATAGGTTCACCAGCCCCTACCACAACTGGAAGTCTAACAAAATGACTTTTACTAAGAATAACCAAGGGAAATGTGAACCCTATCCACTAGTCAGCTAAGGTACGCACCTACCACACTAATCTAAATTATTATTTATCACCATATAATTAATCTTAACAATAAGTGTATTGTTTTGTTTTTTATAAAGAAAAAATTTTAAAACTCCAATGATAAAGGTTAACCATAATGTACCTGAAAAATGTTTTTAAACTTGAATAATTATGTAACTTAACTACCTATTTAAGATGTATAAGCTGGTTTTCAATTCAATTATAGCTCCTGAAGATGCCACCAGGCGAAAGTACTAGAGAGTAAAACTATAAAACGAGGACCAGCCTTTTTTGTCCTCCCCTCACCCAGCTGTACTGCAACGTAATGGCTACCACTATATGTGATAAATATGCACGTTATTTTGGTATCTTTCGTTTGCACTCAAGTTATTTGGTGATCTCAAATTATTTAGACTCGCTCGTTTAAGCTTTCAGCCAATATAAATGTATATTACTACTTATAAATTATTAAAATATTACTTTTAATTAGTTAAAAAAATATATATAAAATATAAATATAAAATATAAAACATAAAGTATAAATATAAAATATAAAGTATAAATCATAAATATAAAATATATATTAAAAATATTAAACATAGATATGAATTAGTTTATATTATAAACACGTAATAATTTTTTTTAAATTGATCATGGCCTGGAATTGAACCCAGGTTTTTCAAGACTTACGATTCATGCTGTCTTGTTACCGAATTCATTTAGCGGTCAAACAATTTAACAGTTTTCTACAGACCCAAAGCTAGAATACCTAAGTATCCAGTAGAAACCCATGAAAAAATATTTTTGAGGAAATGCACGTCAGTTTATTGTCGTGTTATTCTTTCTAGTTGTAGCCATACGTAGCTGAACGTTGGCCCTACTCAATGTGAACAAGTTTAATTATTAAAATTGTTTAAAAATAATAATAACACTGAGTTATAGTCTTGAGGTTGAATTGTCAGCCACACTAACAACTTGATGTCACCTGTGAGAATCTTGAATTCCGAAAGTAGGCGTTCTTCTCGTAGTTATTTGAAAAACAGGATACGTGCTTCGTTCACTTGACCATTAAAGGAGTTTTCTCGTCGGTTTCCTTAACTTCGTTAGAAGTTTCTCTCTGTTGAAGAGGCGAGAAGGAAACTTTGCGTAACAAGCGAACAAAAAGAATTCGAGTTCATTGAGCATTCAATAAGGGAACCGAACGGAGGGGAAGTGTTGAAAGAGTTGGGGAGTGCGAACACTGTGTAACATTCGAAGACCGTACAAATGTTATGATTATCCTTTTGAAAGAAGATCAGCAAGGGATTAGCATATCATTTGATAGATCTTCCCTGTTCCATTTACATTGTTTTACAAAGCTGAGTCAGGCAAAGATTCTCTTAGGTCTAACACGAAGCGAAAAGAAACTTTTGTGCCCTTTATTCGAAGGGTGATTCAAGAAAATATTCGCCTAAAATCGAAAATATTCTTTTCTCAAAAAACATCTGGCAGATAATACCACGGATGGGAAAAGGTCTAACTCCAGCGTGGATACTACGTAGTCATATACACATTTATTGTGAGCCACCTCACGCCTTATGTGAGTTTTACTGGAGTAAATAGCATCTGAGAAAAGTAGGTAGGAGTTGCTTGCCAAGTATTCATCCATTCTCATAATATGAATGAATATGCTTTCTACGAGGTGTACCAGTCTGTAACTAAAGGCTCAATAACACCTGTGAGAATTCCAAGAATGGGAAACATTTGCAGTAATACCCTAACACGAGGTGAACTAGAGTTTACTGAAGGTAGAGTTGTTCTAAGAGAGTGCATACCAGGCCGATCGAGGATATTTCTTAGATGAGTCTAAAAGCGAAGAGAAGATATTTCACCCAGTTTTGGTGAATAACCACTTTGTTAGAAGGGTGTAAAACGCACAAAGAGTGATTGAACTTTCAGTAGTAAATATATTGTTTTTATTATTGCAAATAGGTTTATTTAAAAGAAATCAGAAATGTTCGACAGGACCACCGACGTACACAAGTCGCACTGTTCAATCTACCTTTGTCTGCGCACCTTACTTCGAATTTGCAGACGGTGTTTTCAAATGACAACAAGAAAAATCACGTTCAGAACTGCTACCAAATAAAGCGCTACACAGGATTCGCAATTTAAGGGAGACTATGCGTTGAATTTGTAATTTTAATAGGCATACTCCCTAGTAGGGATATTCTCTGCTACCAAAATTTTGATTGTTCGCCTTGCAAATACCCCTCAAATCCTGTGAGGTTGATTAATCATCTATAACTAATGCGCTTAGCCATCAAAAAACAAAATAGTTGAAGAGATTGCAGATTTCCCTCCCTAACTCATCATTTTGAAGAACCGCATCAGATATGCGAATTCTTTCTTGTTTGTTCAGAGACAAGGAAAGAAATAAAAATAGCAGGATGCTTATTGTTCAGAGCCTTTGGCTAAAGTTCAAAGAACATGGAACGTACTTTAGTCTTCCTGTATTTGTTTGTAAATACATTGCCAACGTACTACATAAATAACACCTTCCTTCGTAATAAAACCCCGTTAAATCTATACCTAATGGTTTTTACTGTAAATGTTGTTTACAGTTATTTCAATCTCCGTTTCTTGCATAATTACAGCGGTTCTAGCAGAAACCATCATCATTGTATCATCATTGTATCATCATCATTGTATCATTCATGCATAATTTTAGGGCTTTCCAACGAATGGTGAACGATTTTTTTTCTACAAACACGTATGACGAAGATAAAAATCCGTACTTAGCAACGACTTGGTTGTAAGTGGAAATCATTGCAATATTTCGTGACAAATCGCCGTTTCCCAAAAACTTTCGAGACTCTTTTTGCCCAAAATTTCGTGACATTTTGCCAGTTAGCTCAAAGCTAAAACATGTTCCACGCTAAGAATTGAAACTTTTCGAAGGTCAACTCGACCATCATTTAGAGCGCACAATATCCGTCCCAACACTCACCCTCTCAGCATTCGAAACCACCCACAGCAGATCCCCACCATCTGACCCACAATCTCATAAAAGCCACGAATGGAGTGAGACTTTCAAGAGTAGATTGTTTTGCAAGGGTGGGAATAAAGCGCCCAGCTGAGGATCTCCATTGGCTTGAAACCTGTGGCCCTGGGATTCTTACAAACATCATTCGGGGAAGACTAGGATTATCATTTGATGAGGACATTTATGGCAAACGCGTTTTCTCAACTCCTTTTCTTGATATAAAGAGGTTCGTCTTTTCGCCGTTCGTTTTTTAAAATTTTGCCAAATCGAAGGGGCAAAAAGTTAAAAAGTTGTACTTAAATTGGAAAATCTCAAGGATTTTAGAAATTAGGTCCGTACACTAATGAATTCCTAAAATCCTTGAAAATTTCAAGTTTAGCTACATTTTATGGGAAAAACAACTGAATTAACGGTTTTTCCAATTTTTCTCTGGCAATTATTGTTCGATTTTGATGATTCCAGCGGCAATATTCCAGTTTTTATTTTTCCTAGGTCCGTGCTCTAATAAATTTCTAAAATCCTTTGAAATTTCCAATTTAAGTACAACTTGTTATGTTTTTGCGCCTTCGATTTGTGTAAATACTAACCCGGAACGAGAAACGAGGAACGAACGGCGACCGACTGAGACCCCCTTAATTCTGTTCAAACGTGAAATTTACATTGGTCTATGAACCGTTCATTCGTTACATGGAGGAAGTGGTGGAAAGTGTTTTCCATGTTCTATGAGCCAACTTTTGCGGACGGTAACCAATATCAATTTTCCTTCGTCAAAGTGAAAAGAAAAAGTATTGTCAAGCAATACGAAGATAAATAAATATCCGAACTGTTAAGCGGCTATAGGTAATATTGGACGGAAAGAAAGGAACCCGGTGAAAAAAGGAACTGAAGAAAAATCAGGGAGAGGAAGTAGAGAGGTTTCGAACAAAGAATAGTTTGTGCGCGGCTGAGGTTTTGCTGGAGGAACTTTGTTCATATCCCTGCAAGTTTCCAACGTTTGGCACAGCATCGGTTATTTGAAAGGAGCCGCTCTATACGGCAATATTGGCACCGCAACCACGGTTTTCTCTCATCGTGGCATATAGAACGGTTGAGTAACCCTTTGAGCTAGTTAGAGTGGATGCTTGAATGGGATCAACTCTGTTCGAATGATTAACGGTGTTTTCGGGCATATTCTGATGTAGAAGCTTATTTCGGAGGTAATTTAATTGAATGGAGTTTGCAAATAAACGAAAGATTTGGAGAGAATTACCTGAAAAACGGCTTGCAGTTCGAGTGTGGAATTAGGTATTCGCTCCATTTGATTTGATGCTCTCATCAGTTACTCTGAGATATCGCTTACAGCTGATACTGATAAATATAAAAACCTGATAAATATGAAAACCAGTAGGTGTAGGGCACAGTTTCCTCGCTTCCACAACACAATAATGTATAAATATTTGAATATAGACGATGTAATATATTAAGTTGGACTATCAAATTGTTAATTCCCAAGTACATTTCAAATTGGTTGGAAACAGAGTTCGCGTATGTGCAGTGGTCACCAATGATCACATTTGCTCATCAACTCACACTGCATGAATATCATTTTTTGCTCCAAGGTGGAGACGCAGTGCGACGTTCGTACGTATACCTGTGTACGATTCGAAGATGGTCTTTTTTGAACTGGAATTCACAAAACTACCTTACGAGAATCATAAAGAACCCAAAATACTCTCTAAGACGGCAATTTCATTATTAGTAAGCACTCACCTGGCATTCGTAGGTGCCGTTGTCCCTCTTCTGTACGTATTTTATCTGAAGTGTCCAGTCGTCTGAACCTTCGGAGTGGAGTACTTGGAACCTCTCGTCATTCGTGTACGTGAACACGCCCGAGGTGAGTATATGCCAATCTCTTCTCCTCACCCACGTGATCTGAAACACAAATGAATCATTTTTATGAGTAAAAAAAATCAAGTTCAAATGTGCATGAACACTTAGGCGAATAAGAAGAATATTAGGTTACGAGGATTGGAGCGGTATGATAAACAATAATTATATCGTCGCTCCTCTGCCAAAACCACGAAACTTTAAAACTATCCTCTGCCAAAACCGCTAAACTGCAAAAATTCGAAAATTGGGCAAAGCATCACTTTGAGTAGTGACATTGGTCAAGTATCTCCTCCAGAAATTTCAACTCTCTAACTCCACTAGAACATGGTTATTTGAGTGGTATCTATTCCACGAATCTGCTGAAATTTTTTTTTCTCCTCTGCATTTTCGCGAATCTGACAGATACGTGAGTTTGGCGTAGTCGTCCCTATCACAAGCACAAGATTCGCGATTGTTGCGTAGTAACCTCGGGAACAATTGGACCTAGAGTCCGAATTCTTCTTACAACTTTTTTCTACATTTTCTTACTTTTATCTCACAGGATTGAGGACAGACAATTAATTGTATTAGTATTAAAATTTTATTAACAATGTAAATAAAATTCACTTTTTAAAACCAATGTGTTGACTCAATTCTTCTTCAGCCACTCTCTATAGTATGAATAAAATGTATACTTACTATAGAGAGTGAATTCATGAACTATTGCTAAGCTACTGTTTATTATTTCCGTTCATAGTAGATTACTATCAATCCAGGGGCCATGAATTTCATAGGGGACCATCTACACCCCAACCCGAACAATCCCTGAAAATGTCATCTAATTTGGGTGGAAATTGTTGAAGTTGTGGCTGTTACTAGGATGTCACGTTTGCGCATGCACTGAGGGTATTATCAATCCGGGGGTGATGAAACTCATAGGGGACCATCTACACCCCAATCCGAACAATCCTTGAAAATATCATCAACTTCGGATGGACATTGTAGAAGTTATGGCTGTTTCAAGAATTTCTCTTTTGCGCATTCGCAGAGTATACTATCAATCCGGGGATGATGAAACTCATAGGGGACCATCTACATCCCAATTGGAACAATCCCTGCAAATTTCATCTAATTCGGATGGAAATTGTAGAATTTATGGCTATTGCAGGGATTTCCCGTTTGCGGACCCACTCCACCAAAACCACGAATCTGCGTTTTTTAGGACATTGTGAGGTCATCTAGGTTGTTCATGATGATTTGATGGAGTGAAACCTATTTATACTTATTCTGTCATGTTGTAAGGTAAGGAAAACAGTGCAACAATCGAAGTATTGCAAGTCCGTAACGATAATAAGTTGCGGAGTAACTTTGGAAGCCTCTACTGAAAAACAATAAATTTTCAGTTTAGCGGTTTTGGCAGAGGATAGTTTTAAAGTTTCGTGGTTTTGGCAGAGGAGCGACGATATAAAGTGACAGATCAAGAGGGTCGAGAAGCACAATCCAAGCGTTTTGGTTCATTAACTTCAATACCTAATGAACTTTTGAAATCGAACAAAAAAAAAAAAATTGTATACCTGTTCAAATACTCAACAAAATCTTGAAATATTTTTTCACTTTTCTTAATTTTGGTTTATTTATAACTTTGAAACGGTCAATTCTATGAATATGTAACGAATTAAAAATAACTAAATCGTGCGACCAATAAAACAAATAAAATTTGGAATTGGGCCGGTTCGGCGGTTCTTGCATACTGTCTCAAAAAGTAGCGATTTTCGTTAAATCATCCAAAAATTAAGTTTTGAGCGGTTTCTGATGTCCTGGCACCATGGTGATGCCACAGATTTGATCAACGGTGGCACATAGACACCCAGAGGTGTATTGATTATGTACCCTGAATTTCAACGCTTAGGTTCCATTGGTAAGCATAAAAAGGAGTCGAAATACTGTGCATTTTGTTAATATCACTCCGCCCATCTCCCCACCAACCACTCACTCCATCTACTTGCTAATTACGATACTCCAATGAAGGGAACCCAGCCGCTAGTACTAAAGTGGGTGGGCGGACCCATTTTTTTGCCCCTGGATCTAGGATACGGTTCAGTCTATTGACAAGAAGTTTTTTTCCAGTAGGTAGTACATACAGTCGTTTTCACTCAAGTCGAATAGATTTTGAAAAAATATGTATAGCTTAGGTGTGATTTCTTCAAAATTCCGTTTTTTGGTCTGAATTTTTTCAACATCAAAAAATTATTTTTAAACCTTAAAGTTGAAATTTCATTGCTTCACATTGGTGAAAAAAATATTTTTTGGATTCTACATAGTACTTTGAAACGTACAATTTCAAATTTTTATGGTGGAAGAGGGGGGGGGGTAAACTTTTTTTCTTGCTCGATTCTAATAGTTCATTATTGAAAATAATAAACCAAAACAGGGAAACAATGAACTAATCCCGGGAGTCCCGGGACCTGAGATCCGCTCGAGTGTCTTAAAATTGCTTAATCGCTCGTTATCGACTGAATCGTGGACGGTAATGTGTAGAGGGGAGCAGAGATATTAGAAGGGATCTCGATGAAGGATTACTGGGTAGGTGGACAGTAGCTCATACCTTCTAGTATTCCAAACAATTGATAAACAACAACGGCGGACTTGAAGTAATCCCCGCGCTCGCTGGAGGGTTAAAACAAGATTTAAATTTTAATTCCATCAACGGAGATTTATATTGAATTTCGTATGTAAATTAAACTCGAGTAATTGAAGTTCAATTGTTTTGTAAAAGGCTGTGACCTTAAATTATTTGGTTGTTGGCGGGGTGTTTTCCTTGAAGTTATTAAAAAAAAATAATAATAATTCGCTCCTCTTGATGGCTACACAATTCACGGTTTTCATGCGAAGAAAAATAACAGCGCATTTCACATCGGGAATTCAATATGTAGAGCGTAAAATTTCCAATAAATCGGAGTACAGATTCACGGGGGACCATTTTTAAATCGAGATTTGAGGGTGCGAATTATGAAACTTATGGCAATTTTAGTAAAGTAAGATTGAGAACACGATAGAATTTAAAGTGAGTGGGTGGCATTGACAGAAACACCGGAGTAAATAATAAATCAAAATGTTTTTGGAAAGTTATATTAGTTCTAAGACACATGTATGAGATGGGTCGGCCACCACTTATGGGAGGTTACAACACCCTGCATAAATACGATTCCATGTACGTCATTTGAACCATAATGCACACTCTAGTTTAGACGAGATGAATGAATTTAACGGGTAGTTACATTGTGCTTTGAGCTGCAAATTAGTTGATTACTCATTAACATCCAATTCCTCACCAACACTTCACTTTGTTTATTTGTTCGGTAATTCACTTTCAGGAACCCATCAACTGGAAACCCAATTTCAGAAATCCGTCAGTGTTGTTTCCATTTGAATGTACTCATGTAATGCTGATTGTATCGGTCCTGGTTTACGAGGGATAATGAATCACATCTCACACTAATTCCCCAAATTATAGTCGTACATGCTACAATACCTAGTATAGATCCGTTGACGGTGATATTCTTAGGGAATTGCCCAAATCAGACCGGCACGGATCATGGAAGTTTTATCAACATCTTGCAGTGGTATTATAATAAATTATTACTGAATTAGAGGGGCGAGAAACAAAGGAGGTAATGCATCAAAACCAACAGCGAAAACTAACGGAATAGTCATCGCAAGAAAGAAGATCCAACGGTGTAATGTAACCGTAGGAGTTCATCTGGTGGAACAGGTCGCACACTTCAAGTGCCTTGGCGCAACACAGAGCTAAGTAGGAGAGTGAAGAATCATTTGAGGAGTTTTCTTTCAAACGGGCTTATATATCCACTTGGAATGTTTTGTGGGAAATTGAGAAAACTAATTTTGTTGAATTATCAAAAATGAACTTCCCTCGACCGGGGATCGATCTCCTATTGTCCGACTAAACTATATTTACACTTCTGAGTCGGAGCTCGTTACCACTGAGCTAAGGAAGCGAAAATATAGTTTAGTCGGACGATAGGAGATCGATCCCCGGTCGAGGGAAGTTAATTTTTGATGATTCAACATTGTGGCGCAGTCGGTAGGACACGAATTGTCTCCTTAGCATTTCTCAGAGAAACATTAATTCATTAAAAGATTGGGTCATCAAAACAACTCCCTCTCAAGACATGAGTCGAGCCACCGCCTATTCGGACAAACGTTGAGGTCAGCAGATCCCCCGCCCCGTCAATAAGGAAGAATAACAAAAAACTCCGAAGCCAGTCAAAAATAGCGCGTTCTCACTGGGTTGGAAAACGCCGGCCAAAGCTGCCCTCACCTCCCTGACTAGGTAACGGAGTAGGTACCAAAGATTTCCTAATGGGGGGGGGGGGGGGGAGATGTTGTGATCACCGACCTCTTCTTTTGTCCGAATAGGCGGTGACTCGACTCATGTCATGAGAGGGAGTTGTTTTGATGACCCAATCTTTTAATGAATTAATGTTTCTCTGAGAAATGCTAAGGAGACAATTCGTGTCCTACCGACTGCGCCACAATGTTGAATCATCAAAAATTAACTTCCCTCGACCGGGGATCGATCTCCTATCGTCCGACTAAACTATATTTACACTTCTGAGTCGGAGCTCGTTACCACTAGCTAAGGAAGCGAATGGACAGAAATGCGAAGAGGTCGCTGATCACAACAATTTCATGGCCAAGGAGTTCTGGGAGTTCTAGTTTAGGAAGTCTAGGGTTCCCAAATTTTCCAAATAATTTGTTCATAGAACTTTTGATTGTAAGACCAAATTTCGAAATTTTGGCATGCTTTTTGAGGGAAACATGGCCATTCCTTATTTGGACATCTGCCCTTTTGATGAAAAACGATGGATATGAGCTACATTGAAAAAACGCTGCAAATCATTGCCCAAAGGTTCATTATTTTCTGTATAGATCTCCCTTCTATATAGATCCCTCCCTACCAACCATGAGTGGCTACTACGTACTAGGGCATTTTTGAAAATTTCAAACCCAACCACCAACCAAATGGAAATAGAGGATTGAAATTTTCAAAAATGCCCTAGTTGGTAGTTACTTATGGTAGGTAGGGAGGGATCTGTATGTATTTCCTACTTCAAAATTCATATTTTGATTACCTACCTGTTGAATAAAAAAATGTATTGAGTTGAAGTTCATCCTATATCCATGACTTTTTAAAACCAATTCGTGCCTTTCAGTCATAAATTAATAATTGTGTTGAAATAAATGTTCGGGGATTTCCCCGCTAGCGTGTACGAACGTAACTCCCCACCTAGCGTGTAGCCAAGGGTTAATTTTTTCATTCTGCAAAATAGGACTTTTAGTTCAATTCAGAGTTTGTCTTATTATGTACCCACTGGAATTGGGTGGGTGTCAAACATGAGTGCAGAACTGAATCAGCAAAGAGTAATAATTCTTTTTGAGGAAGCAAATTTTATCAGGATTCAAGTGGGAAGTTGAAAAAAGCAGTGGCAAATAGGGCGTGTCGCGGCCAGGGCTGACGCAAAATACACGGTGTCCGTACTTCCCATCGGCCGTCCGGTCGGATGCTGCGGGAACCAGGCCGAAACCAACTACGCAAATGACATCGTAAACCAGGTAGCGTTTCCCCATCAATATCCTAATACCTCCCAATAAAACCTCTACTAGCTCCACGGGTAAAAACTGGAGTTTTCCGGTCAATTTACCCCCGCTCTCGCCACTCCAGTATGCTTTATTCCTGCAATTCTTTTTTCTGTGCTCCCCTCGTCCGTCAGGCTGGTGGTAGCAATAAAGGTCCTGCGGCGTGTCCTCCCCTTCCAGC
Organism: Apolygus lucorum; assembly: GCA_009739505.2. Lineage (NCBI taxonomy): Eukaryota > Metazoa > Arthropoda > Insecta > Hemiptera > Miridae > Apolygus > Apolygus lucorum. Next base: position 41,930,579 of record CM019180.2, read on the forward strand.
CCATCTACAATAGTAATGGCCTGAGCAAATTATCACGGGTGGATTGATATTCATCGTTATGCTCGGATTTGTCATGGTCCGACCGCCCTTCCTTGTCTGGTATAATTTTTCAGAGGTGAGGGCGAGTAGCCAAGATTGAGTGCTTCGACACGTCGGGGTGGTTTCATTTTGGATTCCCCCCTCATTCAGCTATTCAGGTTTGCATGAAATTCGATCCCTAAAATACTTGCTGGATCATTTATGAACTGGAAGGGGAAAATAATTAGCGCTCCACTCCGAATACACCAACGGAATCTTTCTCTAACTCTATATTGCTCATTAAAACGTTCCCCTGACTGCCGAATGAAAGGTTTCTTGGTATCAGCGACATAGTTATATTACTACTTTTCATAACCGCCTTCAACTTATTGCTCGCCACAAACAGTGGCATCTCCTCCAGGCAAACATAGCAAACACTGTTTGTCTTACTAAAAATTTGTATTTAATATGTGAAATAAATTAATTAATTTGGTTGAAATTCTCTTATATTTCCATTTTTTGCAAGTAATATTTAGCCGATTTCGGAAAACTTCTATAATATTTAGGGACTATTTCATTATTATCAAGGAAGTTAGATTAAATAGGAGAATGGAATAAGACAGTACGTATTTTGCCTTGGATACTAGCCCGCAACACTCTGAGAGTTGAAAAGGTCGGAAACTAAAACGGTTTGTGGATGATACGCGAACTAGCGCGGGCCTGGCGATGCGAGGCAAGCAGATCAAAAAAATGAATTTTCGGACTGTTTAGAGTGAGAGGCGACGATCGGCGGGGGGTCATCGCGGTGTCAAGTATTACCATACCCCCACTACCACACCATCAGACGTGGCAAACAGTCAAGGAACTGTTTCGTGACCTTGAATGCAGAGAAACTTGGCAGATGAGCCATGGATGCTAATTAGCCCACGCATGGCAAGACATAACATATCCATCCACCCACATTATCTCAAGGAAGGAAAGCAGTTCGTTTTTTCGCCGCCGTGAATAGCATCTGTTTGACGTTGACTAGGGATGGCAACGATATATCGATACATGAAATATATCGATTTATAAAGTTTGATATATCGATGTATTTATATCGATACAGAGAACCGATATTATCGGTCAATATCGATATATTGACCGATATATCACGACTTGTTTTCAACAATTACAAATTAAATATTAAAATGAATAGATGAGAAGGGACGCCTTTACCAGTAAAAACATCAAGTAATTTTATTCCAAATTTCGTAGGTACCTATGATGGGTTGATTTCAGACTGTTGACCATATCTCAAACATAATGGTTTACACCTATAGTGGCGCTCAAGTCTTAATTATTTGACTTGAGCCGTAAGTAATGGAGGCGCGTCGAAATTAAAACTACCTAATACTTATACGAGTTGAAGCAATTTATAAATTAATGAAACTTTGCTATGGCGAGGGTATCTACGATTTTTTATACTATGTTTTAGGACCCCTGAGGGTAGTTTATCCCCAAATTTGCAACCCCAAAAAACCTTTGCTACTGACGTAGTGCTCTGACAACCATGACATTTTTGCACTTTTTCAACTAGATATGATAATTTCGATAATTCATACCCAGTAACTATTTAAAGCAGGTTAAATACTTACTTCGACCGTTTATCCTAGTAGATCTTCCGATGAATCGATATATTTCTTCCAAAATGATGTTTGTATTGCTTAAAAACGTTTTAACTCACGTATCTACTTCAACTAGTTTTCCAAGTTAGGTCTTCCGATATATCGAAATATCGATATATTTTCTCCGATATATCGTAGGTATTAATATCTTATTGACGATATATCATTTGACCAGTATATCGATATGTTTCATTCGATATGCCATCCCTAACGTTGACTGGTGTTCATTTCCCTATTTTACTGTTACAGTAAAATTAGGTACAGTACCTAATAGTTTTTCTTGTTGATAGTTGCCAAACAAGTTGTGTGGAATCTGTTATGATCCCGTGGAAAATTCTCTGGTGGTTATGTGGTTTCCCAATTACCACCCAATTGATGGAGATTCCGAATGATCGAGAATCGCCACAATAGAAACTTGGAAATAATTACATAACATTGTAGAATGGAGGTTTCACATCTTATTAGATCTAAATTCAGAGTCTCCCTTTTTTGGTTCATTATTTTCAAGAAAAAAAAGGTTTGACCACCCTCAAAATTCGATGGTTTACGTTTGAGGTTATACGTGTAGATTGTGAAAATCGAATATAAAAAAATCCGTTCGTCCGCGGAACTTTCCTTAATTATCATGGACCGATTTTTATGAAATTTGGTATATGGCTTTAATTCTTCCACATAAACTTGATTGTGAAGGTAAAACATGGTTGGTAGGTGGTGACAATGGCAAAGCTGAGTTCTTTGCTGGCGCATGATCAATGCAGAAAAATAATGATCCTTTGTGTAATAATTATCAGCCTAGCTGTTTGCCTGACGAATATTATCACCTGACGCCTCTGGCCACAAAGGACTACCAGAATGAGTTGAGCTGCATTCCAACAGATCTGGTAGTGACAAGCTCCTAGCACTGGTTTAATACATAGTAACATCAAAAGGAACATTTATCGTTAATGTCACGATGGTTTCTGTCTCCTTACGAAAATTATTTCCATTGAATCAATGCAACCAAGTTTTCAAAAATATAAATTAGATGTAACGTTAGTGACAGACATAATATCATATAGCTGAGCAAATTTCTATTCTATCAAATTTAGATACTTAGGGAAATCAATAAACTCTTGTGCATATTGTTCAAAAACAATAAAATAGGGTTTTTAAATCTTTTGGTAAATGCTTTTTGGGAGTTGTGTGATCAGCAAGTAGGTAATGTTCTTCTCAGGGGGGTGTTAAAACGTACGGTGAAGAGTCTCAGTATGATGTTCAATATATGCTCACAATCAATCTTGCAACCCCTTTTTTATATTCCGACACCCTTCATGGGGGAAAAATGAATGCCCTGGATCCCCCTCTGTTATACGGGGATCGGGGTGTCCGAGCGGTTAAACGCGCGGTCACTTCGGGCAGAGAGAATGACGGGCCGTTCACTCGGTTCGCTACGAGTTCTCCGGTTCGAATCTCTCTGCCGGCCCCTCGTCCCAACCCAGGGCGGTGAGGCAATGGGTACCGACGATATCGGGAAACTCCGGGGTATCGTGGATCGCCTATGAGGTGCCCCACTTGAAAAGGTCCACAGTTTCGCCCCTTAGTTGTTGTGGCATAAAGGAGATTATCCTACGAAAAGCCCGGGCGTTGGAGTTTTTTTTTTTTTTTTTCCCCTCTGTTGTTGAGCTTTTATAGCGAGCCGAATGAACGTTCATGCGAAGGTAATAACCGTGTAGATAAATACCTAAAGGGAATATGATACCGTCAGAAGCAGTTTGGCTGTATCACCCACGTAGATTGGATGAAAGTAATATATCATAGGTAAATAATACTGGAGTTACATTTCCCAGAATAATTCAAGAAAGAGCAAAATATTGTGATAAAACAATCTGGTTATTGTTTGTTTCCAGAATAGAGAAGGAGAGAATTTGATCTTGTTGCAGTTCGAGAAGTGGAGTGTCATCGGAATCAATTTTTTTTTTTTTGCATTTTGTATCTGTCTCAAGGTCAATTCCATGTCTCCGGCCTAACTAGGCTAACTGTAGCCCCTTGATTCATTCGGTAGGAGCCAAGGAACACATGAATGGGGGAAATATCATCAATATAATCGTAAACAAATCCTCAATCGCATTGAGTGTTATTTTTCAACTCGAAAACTTGTCAACATAAAACGTAAAACTATGTTTCATATCAGGGTCAATGTTACATTAAGTAACTAATCGTTGACATAAAATGTATATGTATATATATCTAACATTTTATATTACGTCCGTATTATTATATGATAGTAAGCTATTATGCTTAACCAACTTGATAGACCTTTTTGAGATTATTCAATAGGTATGGTAGCGCTGTTGCCTAGTCAATATGAACGTCATTTCAGACTGAGAAGAAAAGAACATTTTATGGTGCAGATCGCTAATTTTCAAATTTTGTTGAAACGGTAAAGATAATCATAGTTCTGAATTACAAAATACAATAGTAGATACTATGATAGTTCTGCATTGACTCCAGAGAATGTGCTAGCCCTTGAATAACACTCAAACCCAGCTCTCTTTTCGGCAGAAGAATGTTGTAGTTGTCGCGCTGGTATTTATGTTGTATAAAATTACTCTTGAGTACCTTCTAGGTATGTCAGTAACAACGTTAGGTTACTACAACATTTTGATCTGAAATGAGGATATGAAATAACGTTGTTTGTTGCACTCAAAGACACATAACACAATTATTTCAGCACTACACAAGTAGTGCTGGTTATACAACATGAAAATGGGATCATGAATGTGATTTTGAATGATTTAGCGTACAGTGTCATCAGTGTACGTCCTCTAAAAATAAGAAATATATATGACATAGATAAAAATATGGATGATCATTAGATTGAGACTGCTGAAAATACTCTCAAATTCTCTCGAAAAAAATTTGTGATAATTTTCTAAAATTTCATTTTTTTCGACCTGTTTCCAAGCCATTATTACATAGTGTTTTTGAAAGACACGCCAAGGGAAAAATTTCCTCAGAATCTCAGCTTTCCAATAGTATACTAAAATTTCACAAACTCAAGTTCCACTTCTCAAGAGGCTATCAACGAGGTTGTGGTATTGGTTTTCCCTTAGAAGGAAAACAATAGATCTTGGATGTGTTCATTGTTGTAGGTGTAATTTGAAAATTAAAATTATGAAATAAAATAAACACAAGATGTTTTATGAATAATTTATTAGCAGTAGTAGGTTGATACATCTCAGTTAGAAAGTATTGTCAAAATTATGAAATATTAGCACAAGCGTTAGTAATGCTCAATAATGGTTTATGGTAAGAAAAGTATGAAATATGATGTCGCAGTATTCTAGAGAACCTTGCTTCATAGCTACCGATATGTACCTATGATTTTGTTTACTGGTAGCAGCGTTGCATTAAATTTGTCGCTTATGGCAAAAAATGTTTTTAAAAAAAATTGTTGCGAAAAATTCCTTGACCCAGCCAAAAGACGTATCTATGTCAACAGCTCAAGATCCATGACTTCTACTCTTCATTTAAACCACAGTATCGATATGGGAATTACCACATCACGTTGATTTGCCAGTTCAGTTTGCCACTTCACTCGAAGCCCCAACCCATATATTATATGGGTTTTATTAAGGACAAAGCAAACTCACAGTATGAGTGAAATGTTCAGGTTTCTAGTCGGAACATTTCAGGTTTCTTAAAAACAGAATTGAACAATGAGACCATTCCTCCCCTGACCAACTTATCGATTCAGCTCACATCGTGCTTTCAGCTCGTAGTAGTGAAGTGTCCAGAAGATCCATTTGTTACTTAGGGATTTCCCGTTCTTATCAGAACAGGAACAGCAGACGGCACCAAGAGCTTTTAAACATTAGAAATGTGTCGTGAATACATTAAGGCCTCCTGTCATCTCTTGAATCTTCCCCAAGGGAAATATCTTTTGACCTAGATGAAGAGGTTTCGTTGAGGTCGGAGAAGGGTTACGCATCTAATAACTTTGTAGGGTGAATGTTACGCAATACAATTCCCAAAAGCCGTTATTGTACGAACAATTGTTGAACGTTTGCTCCTGAAAAAACTGGGAGTCAGCCGTAGAACAAATTATAAACATTTGGAAAGATATAATTTGTATTTGTCTATGGTGTAAAAATCTATACTTTGAAGATAGTTGCTTAACCTGCCACAATTTCATTAGCAGTTATTTAATGTAATGGGGTTTTGTCAAACTTGTTGCTACCTCCTGTCATGTCTTTGATAATTACCACCGTAAAGCTTATGGTTGAGAGCGAGGCATATGAGTTTGTGTTAGGGATAAGCTGGCCCGGTAGAGAGAACAGACATGTAGGTTCACTATGAGCTGAGCGGGGCGGTAACCCTCGACCTTCTCGACTATACTTACATGTAAAGTCCATTCATGCAGCATGAATTAGTGTGCGAATTTTAGAAGAAACCTCTTTTTTTCACACTCTTCAGGGGTTTCAGAATGTTCCCAAACGGATTTCAGACAAGAAATTTTTCGAAAAAGTTTATTCTAAAAATTTTGAGGCCATCGCAGTAGCTTCATTTTTTTTGAAAATTCGCTATGAACATTCCACGGGCTATAATCTGAATATGTAAGGAGTCCATATTCATATTCTATTCGTCTCCAAGAGCTTATAGAGTACCCTCACGGATATTGTTGGTTTTTTTCGATTTTCAGCATACCATACCAACATACTGTATGCACAGGGTATGTTTGAAGATGTTAGGAATCCGCATTCACGTTCTACTCGTCTCCACAAACTCATAGAGTACCCACACGGCAACTGAATTTCTTGGTACAACAAATATACGCACGTTTTTAGGACGTCCCACAGTAAGACTTGGGCGTCCTTATAAGATCGATCTGGGGTAAAGTTGGACAACACTCAACAGAAAAAAAAAATAACCACACAGTAATCCGTTTTAGACCATTCTGAATCCAAATCCGCGAAAAAAACCATAGGTGTATGTCTGTGTGTGTGTGTGTGTGTGTGTATGTGTGTATGTGTGTGTGTGTGTGACAAAATCTTGTGTCGTCTGCACAGGCCTTAGTTCTCAACCGATTTTCCTGGTTCTTTTTTTGTTCGACGCGGAAAACTATCTAGTTGTGCACTACGTCGCCGGAATTTCGAATTTTGCCTTTTAAGGGGGGGAAAGGGGGGGTTAATGCTCAAAAAACGTGCATTTTTGGGCACAATCTTGTGTCGTCTGCCCAGGCCTTAGTTCTCAACCGATTTTTGTGGTTCTTTTTTTGTTCGACGCGGAAAACTATCTAGTTGTGCACTACGGCGCCGGAATTTCGAATTTTGCCTTTTAAGGGGGGGAAAGGGGGGGTTAATGCTTAAAAAACGTGCGTTTGCGGGCATAATCCTGTAAAATTTGCCCAGGCCTCAATTTCCAACCGATTAGTGAGTTTCTTTTTTTGTTTGACTCAAATAACTTCCGAGTTATTTGACATTTGAGTTATTTGTACATAATTTCACCCGAGTACCAAAATTCGCAAGGGGGGGGGGGGTGTAGTGGGGGGATAATATTCTCAAAATATCCGATTTTTCAAAATTTCGGTTCCTTTACTGCTTACTAATTGCACCCAAGCTTTGAAATTGAGGAAAAATTCTCATTATACCTCCGGGTTTTCATGAATTATTCTCTGTAGCACCAAGGAAATAATAGTGGTGCCACCATGGTGCCAGGACACCATAAACCGCATATTTCGTGCTTTTTTTTTTGTGTTTCACCTTGAATACGGATGTGAACCTCGACGGACCGCCTACTAAAACAAATAGATGAAAGTGCAATGTTACGACGTATTTCCGCTTTGGTGCCAGACTGGCACCATTGGTGAGGGGGGGGGGGGGGGAACTCGAATTCGCATGTTGGGTGTCGTAGATCATGGATTTTAAAATGCTCTTCAGATTCGAGGCTCCCATGCCGCTAGAAATGTTTTGGTAGATAATGGTGAGGGGGGGGGGGGTCACTATTTCTTGCCTAAACTAATAAACCAAACTACATCTAGTGAAACAGTTTTATCGCTTACCAACTGGTTAACTGATCTAAATGCTTATCCAATGGGACGTCCCCTGGAATGCATGCATTACTAAACAATATGTTTATTATTATAATATAAAAATATATACATAACTACTTTTTTTGATTTTTGGAAAATTTTCATTTTTCGAAAGTGCATCGGTATCAGGAATTTTGTGCTGATATCAAATATACCTACCATATGTTACTATGATTGTGGAGGTAATAACCCCAAAAACCGGGAAAGACGGGGAACCATTTTTTGGACTATCTTTGAAATTTGGACCCCTTAGGGTTGTCCAAAATTTCTGGCTAACGAACTCGTCTTTTTGTTTGTTGTAACAAACATTTTAGCGACTTGAAAATTTTTGCTAAACAATTACTCTAGTTATTGTGCGGCAATAGCTTAATTTTCCTTGAAAATTCGCTAAAGGGTAAGTCAAGAAGGCGCCTTTTGGAACGTCCGGAAGATAAATTTTGTTGTTCAATCTACCTTGTCAGCTCGGTAGATAAATAATCAACAAAACCTCATTAGGTAATTAGTAGGTACTGTTCAGCAGTATGTACAGTAAATCAAAGTAGAAAGTCTCGAAAGGTCACGTTTCGTTTGAATAGTAAATCAGTTGATGAAAGCATTATAACAGGTAGGGGGTTTTCAAAAAAACAAATTAACTAGAGTTGGTGGATAAAGGATAAAGAAACGCGCTATCCAAAAGGTCAAAATGGACCTTATCACGATTTAACTCTCCACCGTTAACACTTCCAGATGGTTAACTCGGATCTCCATATTTTAACCTCATTACTTCCGGTTCATCCTCGGATGAGCGGTGGGAATCCTGATTCTCGGATTTATTTTCAATCCACCGAGGTTCATCCACGCTGGTAAAACCAGCCCTAAGGAACCTTGCTTGAAGGTGTAATCAAGTCTCAGACCAAGGTAGGAGGTACTTGCAGTGTATCAGTCCTTGCAAGTACCGTTGCAATTCAATATATTTTCTCTCCGTTCAAAAACACTGACCTCCACGTTGAATTTTCAAGGGGATTTTAATCGATTTTGCTCCGCTCCGTTGGTGACACACGGAACCGAATTAAGGTCTCGTTCCCCGACCCTAACGTATTAGTCATAATCATGTCACTCGATTGGTTTTCAGATTATCCCGCCGCGATTTGATGGGCGACGGTGGTCAGAGAAGAGCGCCGGATGATTACCCCCGTTGTGGGCATATTTCACCCGAATCTGTCAGATAAATCTCCGTGGCTGCTTTGCACCGCCACCCTACGGAGTATCGCCTATAATAAACAATGAAAACTCCACTCTCGGTACTTTGTGGAGCAACATAACCAACAAAAACCCGCGAAATTATGAAATTGTGACCTAAAAAATCACCATCGGACGTGCGGAGTTTTGGTTTATTATTTTCAAAAGTGAACCTTTGGAATCGAAAAAAAAATGAAAACCCCCCTCAAAATTTGTTGGTCTACGTTTCAAGGTACGTAGAATTCAAAAATCTAATACAAATTTTGCTTTCCATCCGCCGTCCGCGGCACTTTTGGTTGATTTCAGCCACATCTAATGGTCGAAATTTTGAGAACGTCCTTGCTCAACAACTTCCGGTATAAAGGTATTGTTTTTTCATCAATTTAAAATAGTATTGCATTCTTAGAATCGAATGAGACCAGCCAGAGGACCAACCGCTCACTCCCCGTGAGAAGTTAAGGGTTAGACTCATGATTAATCAGAAACACGAGTGTAAATCGCAAAAGAGGCCTAATTCAAATTCATTCAATTAATTCTTCATTCAAATTCAAAAATCAAATTTTAGCTGACCAAACTGCGATCGTTGTTCGTTTCTTCGAGTTGTACCTACTCAGTTTTGCGTCCTTAGCAACCAGTATTCAAATTTCCTTATGAAGGCACCCACAATTCTCTATTTCTTCGAATTGAGTGTGAAGCATTTTATTTCTTCCAAATACACTTGACTGTGAAGTAGGTATTGTAGTACCTATGGTTGGTAGGTACTGACAATGGCAAAGCTGAGTTCTTTGCATACGAATGGCCTATACATAGAAAACTAATAAATCTTTGTGTAATAATCGCTATGGGTTACGAGCTCGCTGCATAGGAACCAGCCACTGGTGTGCCCTCAAGGATTTTCTCCATCTACACTCAACAAGTAAGAACAGGTATATTATGAAGAATGTAAGAATAACTGGAATCACAACACCAACTGGAAAGGTTGACTAAAAAGTGGCGAAACTTAGTGTTGAGAAAAAGAACTATTGACAATGTTCCATTCGAGTGCGTTAGCCAAGAATTTTGGACGACTCAAAGGGGTTAAAAATGTCAAAAATCACAGCAAAAAAACGTTTTTCCCCTATTTTTGTCTGAATTAACATCTTAATCATAGTAATGAATGGTACACTAGGAATCTGCGTAATGTTTCTGAAGAAGGAATCATTCCAGAAATTCAAAATTGTCAAACAAAAAATGAATGGTTTAAATTTTGGATTTTGGAGAGGCGTGTATTAAATACACGACAAATTTTGTCGTATCCAAAAATTTACGAACTCAATGATAAATCCAGTTGATAAATAGTGGACCCTTCTCTCTTTTCTGTACCCGTGGTTTTCTGGGGTGTTTGTAAACACCCCACCTCGTCTATCCCTTCGTTACCTTCTCCTACCTACGATAAAATCTTTTCACCTGCCCTCGCCAGTCGCCAAGTTGTCTCCATCAAGTCACCCTTTCGATGTCCAACCCTCTCACCAAGAAACCTCGTTTAATAAAAACTGCGTTTCAATTGAACCCTGCTGAGAAGGTCCGTATACATGTACTTTGTCGTGCGTGAAGTATGAATCTTGCGAAGCCCTTTCCGGACGTTCTACCGCCTCCACTTTGCCGCCTTCATGTTCTTTTCAGCGCCGCTTTTCTCGCAAATACCTAGAATTAGGGGTGAGTTCTTTCCTTCTTTTACCTTTACATTTTTATAATCCTTGCAGGTTGCCAACGCCTTCGGATTGATGCGGGTTCGTCGAGTGGTGGCATTCGTATTACTATTTCCCCGCTCATTCCCTCATCATTCCTCATAAAACTTTTTTTAAAGGCAATTTTGAGATATATCATTTGGGCTAGAATATTCCGAATTTCACGTTCCGAATTTCACGCTATACTTTCAGTTCACTAAAACTTACAAATCGAGACGAAAAAGGGTCTACACCCCCGACCGTTTTCATCTCTCAATAAGCGCGTGAGACGAGAGCGTAATATTTACTTGTGTAAGGATGAATAGAACACAAAAATTGACTACTAAAATTTTCCAAAAACACTGTGCGTATATTGAAAATCGGAAAAAATCAACAATTTACGTTTGCTACTTGAGTTCGTGTTGACGAGAATAGTATTTTTTCAAGGATGTGGATTAGTTCAATTCAAACCAGCAAACGATAAAACATACATTTATACTTACTTTTATACTGCACAAAACTTTTAAAATTCGGTTATTTATGCATTATGCACTTATGGTTTTTTTCTACTAAGAAGGGCTACTGGGAGCAGGGCTGGCCAATGGATCTCTCCCTATCTAGATGGAATATTGAACAGCGTCGATCACGATAAAGAAAGCGGTTGAACACGATTAAATATCGACGAAAACCGTCTCAGGAACTTGCTGATTACAATGGAGAAGCATCGAAATTGGCAAGTGGTTAACTAGCGATTCTCGGCAATGGCGTCAGCTTACAACCATGATACGTCAATAAAAAGCAACAAGAATCGTTTGCAATCGTGTGGACGATTGTTTACTTTCCCCAAAGTACCGCAGCTTCTACTTATCGGGTCGTGACGATACCAGGGTGTATTCTTTCGGAGTACAAACCCAAACTTAATTCCAAATTTGATCAAAATCGAGTTTTCAGATCGTGAGGAATTATTGTTCAAGAAATTGTGTTCGAGCGTGCATACATGTTGCTGTATCCAGATGTTGACACAATTCATAGGGGACCGTCGCCAGGTTAACCCGCAACTAACTCTGAAATTTCATCAAAAATGGTCTATGATTTCCAGTAGTTATGCTCGGGACAATGATTGACTTCAGTCGGGCACCGATCAAAAATTGTTTCAAAAAGTTGTGAAAAGCAAAACGTGAATAGAAATTATGATTTTGGAGGACGCACATTATTCAAAACTGCTCCACGAATACAAATTTCTCTAACTTCCAACGCATGCGGTGATGCCGAAATGTATTCATCTCAACGTTCCAACAGTGGAGCATTCGCGATAAAGTAGAAACCACGTAGAGAGTTGTATTCAGTGATTAAAATGTTAATATTTCATAGGATTGTTCCATCATCGATTGCTAGAATAACTAATCAAGAGAGAACTTCGATGAACTTCATCAATAAATTGGTAAAATATGAATTTCCAAAGACCAATTGAATGGGTGCATTGTGAGGGAGTCGTGTAGATGAATCATTTATTGGTAAGGTCGTAACTGATATGCCGGTTGTTCCGTTGTCCATAGTTTGTTTTCCGTGGACGTTTGAAACATTTTAAGAACAAAAACTGAAGCGATGAATGCAATTTATAGACATTTGTTAACTTCAAAACACATATTAAATATAGAGAACAGATGTTCAACTGAAGTTGGTAGGTCACGCTTCTATAATTAACATGACGAGAGTAGAAAATTTGAGAAATGTGGATGACGAAGAAGGAGGGTAGATGATGGAAACATGGATCACTATAAGAATAGTGTAAAACAATAATATACAGTAATGAGCCGGGGGCTAAATCATTAATCGACATTTTTAGAAATTATTTATTTTTATAACTAGGATATATTTTTTTAAGCACAATTCACATTAGTTATTGCATTTTTATACATCATTAAAGTAAAGAGAACGGTACTGAAGTATAGAATATGGTTTTACACTTGTGACGAACCCCAATTTGTCAATCGAAGGTCATCCCCAATAGACTAATTAGAGGCGATAAATTTCATATGGGACCATCTACAGTGTCGCACTCGGGGCAAGGAACTGAGAACTAGCACCTTCTAACCTGAACCTTCCATTGATCACTTCAAAAACCAACACTAGGTAACTAGTAGCTATATCTAATTAGACTCACGATTAACCCAGCAGAGAACAAGTGGTTGATTGCACAGTTGTTGAGCAGAGATTCAAGTGGTTGAAAAGAGTCAGCGAACATTATTATCTTCGTAGGAAGCGAAAGTTTTTTCATAGGTGCTCATTCCTTAGTTACCATGGGTCGACTTTTATGAAATTTGGGGTCTAGTTGTGCCAAAGCTTTTGGTTGATGTAGGTCACTTCTAAGGAGTAAATAATAAAAGGTGAAATTTTCAAAACGCAGAAACTCCAACAGCAGAAACTTTCAACATAAAGGTATTGCTTTTTCATCAATTTAAACTAGTATTGAATTTTTATAATCGAATGAGACCACCCAGAGCTCTGTAGGACCAACCGATCATTCCCTTTAAGGACTTGAAGTTGGAACGAATAACAAAGAAAAACACGAGTGTGAATCGCAAACGAATGTTCACTGACAAAAATTGGCCGAATCTCCGTTCAAAAAAAAAAAAAAAAAAAATCTGAACAAAATGCGATTGTTGTTTGTTTCTTTGAATTGTACTCATTTTTGCGTCTTTAGGAACAAGTAACCAAATTTCCCAAAAGAAGGCACCAACTAATCTTAATTTCTTTAGTGAAAAGCGTTTATTTCTTTCTTATTGAGTGTGAAGCGTTTTAAGGTAAACGCACTAGTAGTGGACACTGCGTCAGTAGTCGACACCTCCTTCAGTAAATCAGAAAATCCAAGGATATAGGACTCTATTTGCAGTTCAAAGTCATGGTTTTGATCTTCCTATGGCTTTTGAATTATTGTCAAAGTGCCTATGTACTCAAAGTGAGCTGTAATTTGCCAAAGAAAGTCCAATTCAACAATTTGGTATTACTGCAATTTATTGTGATCAAAATAAAGTGAGTTTACAGGGTGTAAGCCGCCCTGGGTGGGTTTACTGGTCTGCCATTCTGCACGAGTCAATTCTACAACTAATTAGCAACAAAAAATGTATCTTCGCAATTTTTTTAAAGGCTTTCAAACTCAAAGTTCTCCCATAAATTTGGTTGTAAAATATTTTTTAATTATCCCTTTGGAAAACAGAGATTTTGGCGCAGTTTTTACTGTTTTTTTTTTTTGCATCTTGAAAACAATTGGTCCTCTAGTTAAATTTGCAATTGAAAAAATTCAACGTTTCCTCAAATTACGTCAAATTTACTTTTCAGAAGGCTCTTTCATGTCTTAAACCTTGGCATAACAAAAGTAAGGGATCTATCCGATAGGGAATTTAATGATCTTTCCAACGGTATCCTCAAACTGTAATTTTCACATTCAATGAAAGGAGTTATTACCAATTTTATGACGCAAGGTCAAAATCACGAAATAAATTTAAAATTAAAATAACTCGACAACGAAGCCTTAAAAAAAATTGTGAAGAGATATTTCTTGTTGCAAAATTAGTCATAGAATCGACTCGTACAGTGAGGCAGACCAGTTAGGCTTACACCCTGTATACAGAGAAAGAACGTGCTTTAATTTGGTTCCTCCAACCATAAACCATGACACCAGTCTACTACTGATACGAATCCCATGTCGACTACTAGCACACCTATGTCGACCACTAACGCAACGCAGACCACTGTAGACTACTAGTCGACTTTGGAAAAACACTTTTTAAACCCTACCTCAAATCAAAAAAAAATTGCCCGTTGTATCGCATTAGGCAGGTTTTTGTGTCCTTTTTAAGCCGGTAACTTGGAAAAACTATATTTTGAAGTTGGGAGCAAATAACACCTTTCGAAATTTCTGTAGTGTCGAATACTAGTGCGTTTACCTTATTTCTTCAAAATAAACTTGATTGTGAAGCGAAAATATGGTTGGTAGTTAATGCAAAGATGTATTCTTTGAAGGCGATCTATAAAGAATAATGATAAACCTTTATGTAATTATTTGCAACGTTTCTTTGATCTCGGACGACCCATGATTTTTTAACTTGCTGCTAAAATACAAAGCATCCCTACCTTCGGTGGTGAAGAATATAGATAAACACAAAATGGCTATGTTCACAAAGAATCTCAAAATAGACCGTCTTATAACTCACATGCATACATAGTGTATTTTAAAAAACGGAAATTTTGAAATTTTCTATGTTATAAATTAGTCATTTCAATTTGGGAGTAATACAAGTAGCGCCCACCATTGCCGCCTCTGTCAATATTAGCGTACCAGGCCAACGAAATTATACTCATTATCGTCCAAAACGTTGGTGAAGTTCAGTAATTTGATGGAAGGGGCCATTAGTTGAGCAAACAAGGGAGTGTTTAGAAAGACATGCTACATTGCAGTTAGAGATGTAATGACACGACAGTAATTAACTGGGGAATACACTAGACCTCGGGGTTTTTTTTTCGTCAGAATATACAAGAGTTCGAAATAAGCCTTTCAAAATGTTTCGTGACAAGCGGCCATAGATGGCAATTCAGCTTAATTTCGGGTTTTTTTTTCGTTTCGTCATGTAATCATGCTAGTAAAGGGTAGTTGAGCCTCCTTTATAAATGGGAAGGAAATTCTACAACAAGGAGCGTGCTGAGTGACACTCAAATAATTTTATGTGGTAAATGACAGGATTAACATTGTCATGACGTCTTGATTATCAGTGAGGGTGGAAGGTCCCAAAAATCCAACGCTAATAACTACCTAGATTGGAGGAGTTTACCAAGTTTCCAAATTTTGACTTCAATAGTTCACTCGGGTATCTTTTTCTATTTATTATTTTTATTCATTGCTTTTGTCGATAAAATTCTACATGCCTCCCCTGACTCAAAAAGTACAAATAAGAATATTTTGATTTCCAGTAAAATGTATGCCAGAGGTGTGTTTGAAAATTTCAGTAGTCAATATTCATACTCATTTTCGGGCAATTTCGGATTTCTGGATACCTATATCAGAAATTAAGCGCTGATACGGAATATTGACGATTAAGAAACTCTGGACCTTTTTTTTCACCCACTAGAGCTGTCCGAAATTCGTGGATAACGAACTCGTCTCTTTGTTCGTTATTATGAATATTTCGAAACGAACTTGACATGATCGCTAAATAGTTAATATTAAGTAGTACTATTAAGAGTACTATCAAGTTAAAAATCACGCAAATTTATCAATTTTTAAATTGTTTGGTCTTCGCAACATTACAAACTTGAAAATGTCTTAATTTTTGTGATCACGGGATTCTTACGGTGTAAAAATCAAATTATTTTGCAGAATTTTTGCTTTATTGCGACTTGATCGAGATGAACTACCCTTCAAATCAGAGGAAAATCACACTTGTAAAATTCCATCACTTCTCATCATCATGGTACAGAAAACCGTACGGACACTAACCTCCACGGTTCCTGAAAGAATCGTGATTAATTATTGAAAAATCAAGAAGAATATTCATAGGGACATAAGACAAATTTATAATGATAAGGACTTTGGAGTTGTGCTAAATTGCTGCTTCACTTGAGAGAAGGAAAAAATGAATCGAAATAAACAGAAATTATCCGAGACCAGAATTTCCACTCTAACTTGAAGTTAGAAACGAGAGAGGACATTTTTGGTCTGAATTACATGAAGTGAGTACATGAAGTAGTTGATGGTCATCAATCAATTTCAATAAATTGAAATTAATGGTATATCCATAAAGTACTACCCAGTACAATATGTTACGGCTATTTGGTAGCTATGTTCCACACCCACTAGTTATTATTGAAACACATTTTGGCACCATCTACTACAATTCGCTGCAAATTAATACACAATGGTTTATTATTTTTCTGTACCGATCACTCGCCTGCAAAGCACACAGCTTTGGCATTGTCACTAACTACCAACCATATTTTACCTTCACAATCAAGTTTACTTGGAAGAAATAAAATGCTTCACACTCAAAAGCGAAGAAATAGGGAGTTTATGAAATTAGGAAATTTGAATACTGATTGCTAAGGACGCAATAAAACAAACAACGATCGCATTTTGGTCAGCTAAAATTTCAACGGACATTAGGCCTCTTTTCCGATACACACTGGTGTTTCTGATTTATCGTAAGTCCAACCCTTAAGTTCTCATAGGGAGCGAACGGTTGGTCCTACAGAGCGCTGGGTGGTCTCATTCGATTCTAAATATTCAGTACTATTTTAAGTAAAAAAAAAACAATATCGAAAATTTTTTGAGCTAGGACGTTTTGAAAATTTCAGCCCTTATTTCTCAAAACTTAGAAGTGACCTACATCAACCAAAAGCTTCAGGGCACAACTAGACCCCCAAATGGAACCCATATACCAAATTTCGTCAAAATCGATCGAAAGTGCCGCGTAAGGCGGACGGACGGTGAAATTTTTATTCGATTTTGGATTCTACGTACTTCGAAATGTAAACCAAAAATTTTTCAGTGGTGGGGGGGGGGGACATTTTCAATAAAAGAAATAATAGACAAAAATCAGGTCTGTCTAGTGTTAGTGAGTGCAAACATCCGGACTTGGGGAACTGTGGTATCGATCAAACTTTTGGTTTATTATTTCTAATAATAAGCCTATGTGATCGTATCGCAAAAAATTTTTATAACCCCCCCTCAAACTTTGTCACTTTACGTTTCAAGGTGCGTAGAATCCAAATTTGCAATGTCCGTCCGCCGTCCCCCGTCCGCCGTCCCCCGTCTGCCGTCCGCCGTCCGCGGCACTTTTCTTAGCAACACTGGACCGATTTGGTTCAAATTTGGTATATGGGCTCCATTTGGGGTCTAGTTGTGCCGCGAAGCTTTGGGTTGATGTAGGTCACTTCTAAGGGGTGAAAATTAAGGGTTGAAATTTTCAAGAGTGCCCTAGCTCGAAAACTCTCGAAATAAAGGTATCGTTTTTTCACCAATTTTAAATAGTATTGAATTTTTAAAAATTTTTGAGACCACCCGGAGCTCTGTAGGACAAACCGTTCGGTCCCTACGAGTACTTGAAGGTTTTCCTTCGATAAAACAGAATCATGAGTGTGAATCGCAAAAGAGGTCTAATCTCCATTCAAATTTTATCGGACTAAAATGCGATCGCTGTTCATTTCTTCAATTTGTATACAGTTTTGCCTTCTGCGTAACCAGTAATCAAATTTCAATATGAAGCTTTCTATTTTTCCAATCGAGTGTGAAGCGTTTAGTTCTTTCTAATAAACTTGATTGTGAAGGTGTGAAGCCAGTATGGTGTGGTAGGTAGTACCTAGCTGGTAGGTAAAAAAAAGTTGGTAGGTAAAAAACGCTGCAAATCATTGCTCAAAAGCTTCTTCATTCTTCAGATCACTGATCAGCTGAGTGAGCTCCGAAGCCATTTTCAATCCTATTGAATGATAATAAACAGAAAATAATAAACAGAAAATAATAAACAGAAAATAATAAACCTTTGAGCAATGATTTGCAGCGTTTTATGAAGAGTACAATGTGCGAGTAATATTCATTTCAATATGGGATGTTAATTATTAAATAAATATAAATGAAACGATGAAGTGAAGATTGAATAATATTTCAAACGAAGTACTAAAACCACAAAACTGAGTGACCTAAAAACTTTTTTCTCTCACCGCGGGTTCGTAAATTCACCTGAGCAGTTCAAATCCAACTATGAGGTTGCCTCTGTCACCACCAAACTAACTTATATACTACCTCACCACTTCCCGCGAGCAATGAATTCACAGGGCAATACTTGTCATCATTTATTTTACGGGTTTCAAGCGACCCATGGTAAACCACTGGGGATCCGATATTTTCCCTCTAGAGCATCAGTCTGTAGAGTCCAAAGCTTTATATTATTTTAAAAGTGCAGGTGTTCTACTGCGAGTTGTCCATTTCCCAAAGGGCCGTATCCAAACACTGGACAAATACCTATGCGATATTTTGGTTCATACCCCTTAGGGCTTATCATACATTTCGGAGTTGCTGCAAAATTTCTCTTTATTCAGCAGACGGTTGGTTTTTCATGTCTTACAGAATGGTTTAGTTGTTCAGTGACTCCCAATTCGCATTTCTTTCAAAATTTGTGGAAGTCAAGTTGGGTTAGCAGTACAGCTTCCTAATCTAGATGGCCGTAAAAAATTAGTGAGTGTAGAAGTTGTAAAACTGTAAATACCATTAGTAAATTTCCTAATAATATGAAACACGATATCTACTTTTAATGTTGATAGTTTCCAATCCTACAAATATCACAAAAAAAAGTTGGAAACAATTCTGTGCAGAACTCACTGCGCGCTTCTATGTAATCGCGTAATCAATCAGCCATATGAATGCTTTTACGCACTTTCTGCACGGAACGCCCCCACTTCTCTTCTTACGCATTACGCACCTATGTGAACCCAGCTTACCTCCAACGAGTTTGGCAGGGGCAATGTCAAACTTCTTGTTGGTTACCAACAAATACTTGAATTTTTCAGGATTCAATAAGAGCGTTGAAGGGGCTAGTGTTTAGTCTTACGTTTTTAATTTATCTATGTTTGAATTTAAATAGGTACTTCTTACTTTAAAGTAGGTTGAGGTCTGTGAGAGGAGCTTGGCTAGCGGCACCAGGAAATTCCTGCGCTGTGTTGCCTAAGGTAGGAGGTAAATACATGTATAACTCCCTCTAGGTACCTGGCACTATGCTTATGCCTGCCCGTCAAAGAGAAGGTATGTTGGAGAATTTGAGCTGAGTAAATTCCGCTTGGTACCTGTCACTATGCTTATGACAGCCCGTCAAGTTGAATGTTGGATCGGGTAAGGAAATTTGGAAGGCTTAGAACTGACCAAGTTTTGATTATAGGTTTTGACAAGGTTTTTAAAGAAGGAAGGCAAGATTTTCGTCAAAGATACTGACTCTAGATCGTCCAATCATCGAATCCCTGGCCCTTGAGGTCAGGGGCCCTATATACAAGTTCCCCCACTAAGGGTCCGGGGAATTCCCCAGGGGCCCTGAAAAACCAGGAGCCCCTGGTTTGTTGTGGATGTGGTTGGATGACCTAGGGCTTTGCTTTATTTATGTAAATTATGATATAAACAAATAGTTGTACCCCACAAGCTTGTTTATAGTAAACCAGCTTATGTTATTGTTGTATCTAATGCACGAATAAAATACTTTTTAACTTTGAAAAAATTGTGCAAACAAGTCAAACAAACTCCTATATTTTGAAGTTATCGATGTCTCGACAATAATTCTGGTGCTTACGTTTAGCTGTATAACTTGAACGTTCATAGAAAAAACTGATTCTTCCCAAGTATGAAAATCTCTCAGAATATAGCCAATGAGCACTAACTAATAAGTATAAATAACACAATAAGCTGCTCGAAGACTGGAACATTCAACGTTACAAACGATAACGCTTGACCCCATTTGCCACATCTTCAACGATCATACTTGCGCCCACTTAGCTCAGAGACGTCTCTCGCGAGCCAAGAGCAAGCTCCCCTGAAACCATTTTCGAGTAGAGGAAAAGCAAATTTATAGGCGGACTTTATCGCAGGCCGCATTTCCACTTACTTAGGGAATTCCTCAGCGAGGAGAAATAGCGGAGGGGGACCCCACACTCGCTTTGGGTCTCTCCCACACATTTGTGACTAATGGAGGCGAAGATGTGAGCCTCGGGACTCTTTTGTAATGAATGCAATTTGTATCGAGGCTGCTCCAGATACATTCTTCATGGAGTTTGCTGTTTCATTCGTTAGGGAGAAAATTCCAGTAATGCAATGCGCAGTAATCGGAGAATTTTGATACTTTGTTTAGTTTCTACGCGTTGAGTTAGTTTAATCAAAGTTTAGAGAATCAGATTTACATCGAATGAAAAGGAACACGTCATATGAAACTCGATTGGTACGCGACTGGTATGAGTTGGGAAGCGAAGCAAGACCATAATTTCAAGTCTTGAAGAAAAAATATCGTATACACATCACGGGGAACTCATAAACCGACTGATTACGGAATTAAATTGACAAAAATCTAGCCTAAAATAATCTGTTTAAACATCGCTTGAAACTTACAGCACTAATTCAAATTTATGTAACATTTTGATTCTGGAGCACTTTAGACCGCCTCAGATTGATTGATTGCACGAAACACTACTGCGCTATTTAAATTGTGCTGAACGTCTCAACGCAGAAACAGGAGAATCTATGATAAGCTATTGATAATGTAGACCAATTACCAGCTTCTCCAATTCTACAACTAATTTAAATTAAAAAAAGCCTCAGTAATTTTATTTTAACCTCTTATTTCTCCAAGTTTTTCCATTTTAAGATTTTTTCGTGTGTTAGACTTACATCTATTAGGATAACCATAACTACCTTAATTTACTGTAAACATGTAGATATAATGGTAGCGTTAATAATAATAATAATAATAATAATAATATCATCTTTATTCAAAATCCTTTTACAAGGCGAGAATGCGTCTAAATAGCTCGCTTCAACACTTCAATCTCTCATCAAACGTCACAAAAATATCTTATTAATAGTCAACATTCACATAACAACAGGTTCAAAAGTCAGCTCTTCAATTACACAGAATTATGGGCAATAGTCAACGTCATAAAATAATCAATTATATAGAATAAAAACAAATAGTGACTAGATTGTGACTTTTTTCGTGATGACTAGATAATTTAAAATTAACCTCAAATAACAAAGTGACTAGATGATTGACTTATAGACTAGCGTATCATTTTCTTGCTTATACATATTTCCGAGCACCTCATATCTAGTTTATAATAGCAAGCGTGAGTACTGTTATAAATTTCCTCCGCTGCCGATAGATATTCATACTTACTTGACTAAACTACATCTACTTAAATACGAGTATAACACCCATGTCACACAGTTAAACAGTTTACATGTTCTTTCATATCACTTTCCAAGTATTCTTTGATGCTGTAGAAAGGATTCAACGTCAGGAATTTCTTTAGCACTCGTTCAAATTGCATGTATTTCAACTCCCTGATCTTCAATGGGATTGCGTTGTAGAGCTTTAAAGATGTGCGGTGGTACTGGTTCTGTGTTAGAGATAGTCTATTAGATGGCAGGTCCTTCTGATTCTTACTTCTAACATCATATGTGTGGGAGTCACCTCTGACAGGAAAGTCGCTGAGCTTTACATACTTGACGGAGATGAAGATGTAATGATTTATTACTGTCATGATTTTAAGCTGCTTGAAGAGTGGCCTACGTTGGAAAGAGCGCCAAATTTACCATCTTTCAAGTGCCTACACACAATTGTCGGGGTCCTGATGGGTGAAAAATCAAACCGTAAAGTAATTTTTGTCAAATTGGTGAAATTTTCTTTTTGTTTTTTTGTTGTTAGGATTTTTTAAAATGATTTTTCACGTACCTCATCACCAAAAACTGCGCAAAGATCTCAGCTTTCCAAAGGTATGATCAAAAAATATTTCGAAATATGTTTCACAATCGAATTTGGGGAGGAATTTGGCTTTGAACGCGGAAAAACGTGCATTTTGTCAACGAAATCGATGGTTTGACGGGGGGACTCGGTGCTTGGGAAGAGCGGCGGCGATGGAGACTACCGAGTCCGACCGTCGATTTCGTTGAAAAAAAAAGCATGTTTTCCACGTTCAAACACAAATTTTTGACCTAAATTCGATATTGAAATTTTTTTAATGATTATTCCGTTGGAAAGCTGAGATTTTTGCGTAGTTTTTGTTGATAATGTACGTGGAAAACCATGGGGAAAACATGCTAACAACGAAGAAAAAACCTATAGAAAATTTCACCATTTTGACAAAAATTATTTAACGATCGTTTTGCGTAGGATCATGAAAGATGGAAAATTTGGGTGCCTTTATTTTGAAAATTTTACGGTAAATTAAGGTAGTTAAGTAATTTTAGAGACATAAGGTCGAAAACACGAAAAAATTTGAAATTCATAAAACTAGGAAAACCAAGAGGTTAAAACAAAATTGCTAAGAGATATTTTCTTACTTAAATTAGTTGTAGAATCAACTTCCGAAGTTTTCCGTTGTTCAAGAAGCTCTGTATAATGAATATAAGAGAGGAGAGCAGTGAGAAGCACCGGAAGGAACATTGTGACCACCTGATTTGACCTCTGTGAGAAGTGGCAAGTCGAGCACTGAGGCTGCCAAGGATAGTGAGTATGCTAAACCCGTAAAACCGCTCGGTCTTGAAGGACATGTATACCTCGTTCTCCGTCCCTCGGTCTTCTGGCTGCACCCCTACGGCGATGCGATTTTCGACTGCAGCCTTTTTACGGAGTAGCTCTACATTTATCCTCTGAAAATAATTTCTTGCCACAATATGATCACATTACAAACGCGGGACAGCTATAATGAATCGAACTCGACTTAGAACCATCATCCTTCTGTTTCCACGAGTCCCAATGGAACTTTGGATTGGTAGATCAATTTCAATAAATGAATTATGGTATTGTGTCCTTGATGAATTTTAAGCGTAGCTGATATTTATATAAACATCGATTTCTCACGATCTAATGACCCGATTTTGCAAAAACTTGGAGGAAAGTTGAAGGCTGTCTTCAATATTGTAGATTATGAATTTACTTTATTATATTTCATCAGGAATCACGGCTCATGGAAAATTGGAATTTTCTCACGGCTCATTGGAAAATTCTTGAATTTTCTCAACAGTAGATGATAAAATAGGAGAAAATAATAAAAATGAGTATAAATGCGAAAAACAAAACATATGTCTGTAACTTTTGTTTTCTAATTACTGATAAATAGGGAAGCTTTCTATCCGGCCAAAAATGTGAGTCCTACAAATTCCAACGTAAATTCTACTTTCATCCTCTGACAATAATTATCTTGAGTACTCTATGAGCACTAATTATCACTGACGCTCTTGCCAGAATATGAGCACATTGCAAATGCGGGGCAGCTAAAATGGATCGAACTCAACTTTTTCCAACTAATTCCAATGGAACTCCAGAGTTATCTTCAGTTTCGCGTCTGTATGTGGTCAATCGTTAGAGTATTTTTGTACTTGGCGTTTCGTTTTACACGTATCTACTCACACACGTGAAAAGTCCCTTGACGCCAAAAGCCAACTTTTGGCGTTTGAAAAAATCCGCTGTCTACGCGAGGGTGCGCTACGTGAGGATAACCTCAGAGTAGATGGAGTTGTTTTTCTTCTTCCATGGACTACCCAAGGCAGAAAACAGCCTTGTTTTGTAGTTCAGAACAAACTACTATTTTGGAGGTACAAACAACCTACTATTTTGTAGGTACAAACAAACTATTTGTTTGTACCTACCACTACCTATCCACTTCTTCATTAATATTGAAGTTATTTTAATTCAATTCTCATTATTGTTTCATTTACTATGGGTTCCAATTTTTCTCCAATAGGTTTCACTATAATTTATTAGGTAGGTACTATCATACTTCTTTATTCATTCTACTGGTATCTATATATGTTACAAGATAAACACGACAACTCTTCTCAAATTCGCACAAAATAATATTTCATTTAAACCAAAAATTGAGAGCCAAAACAATAAACCGGGAAAGTAACAACAAATCGTCCTATTCAGGTCTACCAAAACCAGGACTGCAACATGCCCTAAAATCGGTAAATTACCGTCAAAACCCACAACAATATATATGTAGTTGATTATTGATAACTATCAAATAATATCTATAATAAAAATCAATAATAATAAAAATAATTAGGTAATAAATTTAAAAACATAAATAATATCTATAACGTAGTAGGGATTTCTTATAATATTTATAAGAAATTGAAAAATATTATTGAATAATAAAACCTTCGGAAAATTTGGTCTGTAAGGGAGTACTAGATTGTTTAAGTAGTTATGTTGAATCCTCAAATCAGATTTGGTATATCCTGGGGTTTGACCAGAACTTTCTCTCCTACGATGGAAATTTCTGAAATGGGGTGCTTTTTCACTAGCAGAAACCTTAAATAATCATCGAATACATACTTGCTCAAGTTCCTTCTCAGTGGAGGAACTCTGCCAGATGGACTCACCTCATGAACTCCATCCATTCTTCCATAACTTTAATCATGATACTTGGAACATGAAAAAGAAATAATTAATATCCTATCTGAAAGGGGAACAAAATTTGAAATAGACAAGGAGTAAAAATCCGCGAAAGTAACCTTGCCAACTTAACTTATAAGCGTCACGTTAACGTCACTACAGGAGTTCGCTTTTCACAATTTCACGGAGGAGATCTGAAAAAAATGACGTGGAAAGTTAGCATGTACGAGTGCTCGCGCTAGCTGCTCTTTTTCACGTTTCGCGTTTTGTCAACACGGGAAGTACAAAAATACTCTGTTGTCCCGATAAATATTGACCTCAAGAAATCATTGTCCGATTCTTAAGAAAAATAAGGTTTGAATAGTCCGGAAACACTACAGGTAGCGCGCAATTACGAACGTGATTTTACCTAAATATCGATTTCTCTAAAATTTTGATTTAATTCGGAGAATTGTTTGGGACTTGGCACTAGAAAAATGCACATTGACTTCATCACTGCCCAATTAGTAGGAGCACATGTTCACGGGCGAGAACATACTCGTACATGTGGAAAAGTCAGAAAGTACCAACTTAACAATACTGTGAAAACTCAATTTAATATCTTTGGTACTGCTAAGAAAGCCGTTTTGCACCAACTAATTCAATAAGCTCATGAATGAGGAAGCCACCCTGCCTACTTCAATCGCCACCAATTTGGGTTCATCATTTTCAAAATTGTCTTATTTGTGCATACCTACTTATTACCTATTACTGTCATTTGATTTCTTGTAGGGACAACTTCTTCCCGGTTTTAAGAAAAGCAATGCTTGTTTTGGTAAAGTTTTGTCAATAAATTACTTGTCAAGCCTTATTCCAAATCTTTATCTTTGTTGAGTCGCATCGTGAATTCAAGTGCTTTGAGATCCACAGCACATTATACTGCTAGCAAACGAGAGGATTTGTTCTTTGTCCACTTCAAACCCTCGAGTACAAATTGGGCCTCGGAAAGTTTGACCTACTTCACTATAAATACATTAAACCGCTACTTGTAAGTTTCCCCTGGCCCTTGAGAAAGGCACATGTTAATTATTTAGTCCATAGTCGCGCGCATATGATTTAATTTAATTAAGTGCTTTCTCTGCAGTGAGGCAACAAATTATTTATGAACAAGTTTCGGGGAGATTAGCTTCCTCCAGTGCTCCCGCTCTCTCCAGAAATTGCTAAGAGGAGGTTGTGCTTGATAACGCCGGCTTTTGGTGAGGGATTGTTCTGAAAGTCGTAACTACTATGCGTACCAAATATCAGACTTCACTGTACGTAAGTTACTACATTACATCGTTAGCTGTCTCTGATTTTGGAGATGAAAATTGTTATGGGGGTTTTCGAGAGGATTTCATCTGATTCTAACTTCAGAGCCCGGTAATCTGACCCTCAGTGATTCCCAATTGGCGCGTATAATTTCTTGAAGAACCGTAAAGTATCGGTTCATATTGACTGAAGTGAGCCGTGAGTTTACTGGAAGCTAGAGGCCCTCCGTTGAGGGGGTCTATAGTACTCAATTTGGTTGCATTATATTGTTCACAAAAAAAAAAAACTCTGAGAAGTGTAAAAATTGAGTATCGACAACCTCAACACGTTATATTATGGTATTTTAGGCCGTTCAATCCCTGTGTCAATGACTTTGGTACATGTTTGCTATGAAGTTGCATACTCACTCATGGTGTTGCATAGCACATTCATTATTGAACTGAGGTAAAAAAAAAGCAGTCCCCATCCACTTAAATGGCTACAATAAAATCATGAGACGATTTCACCTTATTATTGGTGTTTTGCCGTTTGAGAAAAGAACGAAATAGTAGTTTACGGAGTCCCACATACCTGACGTGATGCCCCTAAGTTCGTTATATAACCTAGTTAGACGGTTTACAATAGGGTCGACTCGGTCTAACCCCATCAATCCTTTGTACTCAACCTTGAATTTTTGTACTCAATCTTCCAATCAGAGCGGTTTGGCGGTATACTTCAGTGAGATTTTAAATTATTATATTACTAATAACAAACTAATACTAAGCAATACTCCCTAATACTCTATGGTTTCAGTTACCAACCATTTGTGGTAGGAAATCGCTTCACTTCGCGATTGTACCCACCAATCTCAAAATTATTTGTTATTAATAACACTATATTTTATGACAATATTTTTTTATTCATATCAATGTGATAGTTTTTAAATTTTGGTTTATTATTTTCAATAATGAACCTTTGGAATCGACCAAGAAAAAAAATTTTTTAACACCCCCTCAAAATTTGATGGTTTACGTTTCAAGGTACGTAGAATCCAAAAATCGAATAAAAATTCGGCCGTCCGTCCGCCGTCCGCCGTACGCGGCACTTTTGCCACTTAGCATTGACCGATTTTGATGAAATTTGGTATGTAG
Organism: Apolygus lucorum; assembly: GCA_009739505.2. Taxonomy (NCBI): domain Eukaryota; kingdom Metazoa; phylum Arthropoda; class Insecta; order Hemiptera; family Miridae; genus Apolygus; species Apolygus lucorum. The sequence continues at coordinate 41,957,816 of CM019180.2, forward strand.
GCTCCATTTGGGGTCTAGTTGTGCCCCGAAGCTTTTGGTTGATGTTGGTCACTTCTAAGGGTTCCAAAATCAATTTTGAAATTTTGAAAACGCCCTAACTCAAAAAATTTTGATATAAAGGTACTGTTTTTCCTTCAATTTAAGATTCTATAGAATTTTTAGAATTTTTTGAGACCACGCGGAGCTCTGTAGGACAAACCGTTCGCTCCCTACGAAAATTTAAGGGTTTATATTGAAATATATATATATATATATATATATATATATATTTATAAATCAAAACACCAATCGCAAAAGAGGCCTAATCTCCGTTCAAATTAGAGCTGACCGAAATGCGATCAATGGTTAGTGATTTTGATTTTTTTTTTTTTTTTTCTTCATATTGGACGGTTGGTGATTTTGTAGACGAGCGATCTATATAGAAAAATAATAAACCATTGTGTAATAATTTGCAGCGTTTTTTTTTTTTGGAAATGTTATAAGTACATACTTCTCTCAAAATGTTTTTTACTTGTGTTGAAATTTATTTCAAATTGATTTGCCATTTTTATTAAGTCACATTACACTTCTCCAGAAAAGTAGTATAATAATGATCTTCAAAGATATATTATAATATGCTTCTTGAATTGTTCAACTAGAAATTTGAACACACTGATTTAATTAAACTAAAATCGCGTTTTACGAGTAAGCATTTTAATTTGGATAAAATATAGTTATAGATTCAAATTTTAATGGGTGGACAAATTCAAAAAACCAACATACAACTGAGCCTACCTCGTAGAAGAGGTCATTGTTGTTCCAAAAGAACTCTCGATCCCCGTTTTCTCAAACCATTTATCATAAGGAGACCGCACGTAGAGATTTTCATGCGGCTAGAAAACGTTTTCAAATCGTTGTTGAAGTTTTCCTCAAGCCGAAAAGCTATAATGGAGGTCAGACCCTTCGGGTGAGTCTTTCTTACCACACCTTTTTACTACCTTCCGAAAGTAAAAATTAGGTCCCTTCAATTCCTCTAGAACAATTTCAAGAGGAAGGGGCCCTCCTTCCTCACTGCTTCATTAATTTTAGCCAATTTTACTAATGCCGATGAACGTGTAATTAAATTTTAAATTCTGATAAGCGGATTGTGATTGTCATACCTTTCTTCAATATCCTATTTGCGGTTTTTTTTTCTTCAAAATTTTGCCTCTAACATGGTTCATTTGGATTATTGTTACTCAAAATTGAGCTTGAAATTTTCAAAAATAATTAACCAAAATTGTAATTACTTTCTAAATAACTCTGTGGAAGCAGTTTTTGAATATTCCATTTTGTTCACAAATGGGAAGCCACTTGAATTTGTCCTCGAAGGTGCTGACATCTATCCAAAAAAAAATCGTACTCAATCTTCAAGAAAATGAGATTTTTACACACTCCGCCTAATTTTTACATGCTCTTTTTGATGGTCAAACCCAAATTTCAAAATTCAATGTTAAATTGAAGGCTTGTACAACCCCAACTAAGAAAAATTGTGTTTAAAGCAAAAACGCCTCCACTTTGGGTTGTAACTCTCTCATAGGTTTGTTTTGTCGACAGAAGTTTATTTTTGGTTCTAGATCTAGAAATCGCGAGGCGTTTCAATTTCAAATACTTACAAAGCTGATCGGAGTATGAGGTAATGACCATCGAGTACCTACTTACTTACTGTTCATAGGGGTGGGTTAATTCACAGTAATGTTTCAAATATTAATTTCATCAAAATTGCATAAAAATCGATCCATGGTAACCAAAGAAAGTGCCGCGTACGGCGGACGGAAAATTTGTTTTTCAATTTTCGGATTCTACATCCTTACTTTGAAACGTAAACAAACAAATTTTGAGGTACCGAAAGGGGAAAAATTGGTTAAAATGTCATTAAAATGGACACCAAATAATATGGGCTTCTATAGGGTTAAAACCGTTTATTCAGTTAGATTTTTCACATTTTTCTCTGGCAATTATTGTTGGATTTTGATGATTCCAAAGGTAATCTTTTAGTTTTTCAATTCCCTAAGCGAATGCACTAATGAATTTCGAAAATCCTTGAACATTTCAAATTTAGGTACAACTTTTAAAGTTTGAGTCCCTGTAATTTAGAGAAATACTAACCCGGAACAAGGAACGAACGGCGACCGACTGAGACCCCCTCAAGTACAGATCACCGGCTCTGTATGTATGGTGAATTCTTGATCAGTATAATACTTCCGATAATCTTATAAAGTCTCGGAGTTTTTGGACGAAAAGTCTAGTTTTCACATCATGACTGCACATACTCGCACTCCAATGGAACTAAATCAAATGGAAACTAATCAAATCAGAAAATATATAAATAAACTGGAGTATTTATTCACACTGGACTCTACGGAGAATTTTGGGGAGAAAGTCAGCAGATAGTATCGTAGCATTCTGCAGCTGTACTGTTCAAACGCAAGTTTCATCATCTCTTCATTACAAAAAAATTAAAAGCATATAAAACCACGGGAAAAGTGTTACTTTCACCAGGAAATTAAGCGGGATGGGCCTGAGGAGCACATTGAAAAGTGAAAGCAAGCGGAAACGAGCGGCTTGGGAGGACAATTACAGCATCCCAGGCGATTATGACCCCACGTCCGCCTCTTGCAGTCTTTCTCTCCCACAGGCTTGCGCTGGGCAAAACTTAATCGTCAGACCCGCTTTGAAAGTCTTGGGACAAAAGCAGAAAATCCACCGCACACGTTGAAAGCTAACCCTCAGTCGAGCTTCCCTCTCTCTTACCTCGCACGCCCACAGCTTCAAACCCAGTGGCAAAAGGATTTAATCTTCTTGTCCACCTAGGTGGAACTGAACCAGCAATAAAAACCTCCTTTTGGGCGGTCAAGCTCCCCTAACTGTTTTTTCCTTGCCACTTCCAAATTTAATTAAAAATCTCCCTCCTATCAAGGGAGCACGAGTGACGAATGGCAAGTTCCACTCAACTCTTTGCGGAAAAATATCAAAAATAACAAGAACATACGAGCAAAGAACTCTACATTAGCATTCACCTTACCAGTATCATATGAGAGGTACAAGAACACTCGGAAAACTAAATAAGGTAGTACTGAGAGAATCAAGTTGAAATTACATTTACAAGCTATTTGCATATTTTTGTCGATATTAACTTAAGTTTTGATAGATCTCTTAGATCCATTTTAAGGTAATTTCGTCGATTATTGAAAACAATTTGGACAATTTTCTTATGTATTGTTGTCTAACTCTCTCTAATAATTTGAAATGTCCCCTTCACGAAGTAGAAATCGAGCTGTTCCTTCAATCATAAAAAGGAGTAATTCTCAGAAATCTGGTCAATGGGGGGTCAACTGTGACCGCGGTCGCTGCGGCACGCGTCATTTGGTGACGATTCTCGGACCGGCTACTGCGGGGAGGTGGTATGTTCGAGTCTCGCACCGTGGGCGTGTTTCCGTACGTCCTGGACCCCCTGTCCCTACTCCCAACCAAGGATGGTGAGGTGAATGGGCAGACATGATCGAAATCATAAGAACAAATTCTCATCTTCCCTTCGGAAGACAGCTGATGACGTCTGCGACTCCAGGAATGGCAGTTGAACAAAAATCCAACCTGAAATGGTCGCGTACTTTACTTACTTCTCTATTCCATCTAGTCAACTCATCCGCTTAAAATTTATAAGAAGTACGGGTTTAAGTACTTAAATGTCATACTATTTTACAGGTACCAGTTAGAAAAACGATCGATTTTGTCCAATAACATTTGGCCAAACTTCAGATTAACATAATTATACTTAAAAAGGTATACTTCAGTGACTAATTTTAAAGATCAATCATTCCTATCTCTGAATGAAACTCTTTTCGGCTGATTCCAAAACACCCGAAAAACAAGGAGTGGTCTCTTGAGTTTCAGCTCATGAAACAACGATGTTCTTGGCTTCTTATTTTTTATAATTATCCTTAGCAATCGAGCAAGAAAAAATTCTCTACCCTACTCGAAATTTGATGGTTTAAGTATCAAGGTATGTAGAATCCAAAAATCAGATAAAAAACTGTCCAGCCGCCCGCTGTATGTTGTCCTCCGTTCCCCGTTCTCGGCACTTTGCTCGTACACAGGTATTGTTTCTTCATTATCTTAAAGTAACGAAGACTTTTAAGAATTTGTTGACACCAACCAGAGCTCTGAGGAACCAACGGTTCGCTAATGAGAATAATAAATTATTAATCTAATTGATGATTTATTCCATGGTGTTTGGTTTAATATTTATGATAATTGACCTTTGGAATCGCCCCGCCCCCACCTCAAAATTTGATGTTTTTTTTTTTCAAGGTATATAGAATCCAAAATCGGAAAAAATTCTATCCAAACGCAAGTTACCTAGGACCGATTTTGATTAAATTTGGTACATGGGCTCCTATTGGAGTCTAGTTGTGCATCGAAGCTTTCGGTTATAGTCAGGGGAACAAAAAGGGGTTAATTTTCAAATCGACCTAGTTCGAAAACTCTGGATATAAAGTTAGGTTTCCACCAATTTATAGAACCGGAATTTAATGAGACCGTTCCCTGACGGAATTAGGCCTTATTTCCGTTCAAATTTTAGCTGATCAAATTACTTCAATAGAGTTTCATGTTACTAAGTCCTTAGGAAAAAATAATGAAATTTCGTAATGGAGGCACCCTACAGTCGCGGTTGGGTGATCTTAAAAAAAATAAAAAACCTTTTTGTAATAACTTTCAGCGTGTTTTAAAAACATTTATGGTGGTTTTGTTTCAACAGGATTTCATTATTCTGTGTGAAAAGTTCAGGAAACGAGTGACAAATGTTTAAAATAAACGTGGTTTCTATTCAAAGAAAAGCGGTCAGTGTTTGCCAAACGTTTCCTATAACATTCAACAACGTCGACGCGTCCGGATTTCACATCAATAGGTGTAGGTACGAGTATGTTGATATTCGTGAGGGATGTAGAGCAGCGGCGTTAGCGGTAATTTGGTCCAAACACCGGGGGGGGGGGGGGGTAGCTGTATAACATTGAGAATGTCAGAACTGCTTGATATTCGTAGAAGCCTATAAGCTACGTGTTGCACATTTGAGCTAGGCACCGATCTAGCCGCACTGCTCACTACTTCATTCATAATCACGTGAAATTATCTACGTACCACCACACAGAGAATAACGTTATGTACTTACCATAACAAGAACTATATGGCAATGACGTCACATTAAGTACTATCCAGATCATGTAAACATGACATTAGAGTATATGAGGACGTTAGTTTCAACAGAAGGGCACTGCCGCAACTTCAAAGTAACATGCATACCCACCAATCTATACAGGGTGTCACCCTTTCGGGCGCACCACAGCCAGGGTTCTATTCTACAACTAATTTGCGACTTTTTTTGTCTCCTGACTTTTTTTTAACACCCTTAAGATCCGACTTTTTCCACTTTCAAGATGTTTTTCGTAATTTCGACCTTACACAATTAAACCAGCTATAACTCCCTTATTTTTCAGTAAAAATTCAAATGTAATTACACCGTTGAAAAGATTGCTACATTCTCTATCTCCCTAGTGCTAAATAAAACGTTTTAAAGAAGACTCAGATGTTGAAAAATGAGCCCGAATAGTAAACACTGAAAATATCAGAAATGTACCGTTTTTCGCACGTTCGTAAGCCTAGCTGAAACTGCCGGTTAATTTCCCACTGTAACCCCAAAAGTTGACCCAAAACTCAGCTTTCCAACCGTATGGTCAGAAATGTTTTCAATATTGGTTTATTATTTTCAATAATGAACCTTAGGAATCGACCAAGAAAAAAATATTTTTAACACCCCCCACAAAATTTGTTGGTTTACGTTTCAAGGACGTCTACGTAGAGTCCGAAAATCGAATAAAAATTTGGCCGTCCGTCCGCCGTAGGCCGTACGCGGCACTTTCCCCACTTAGCATTGACCGATTTTGATGAAATTTGGTAAGTAGGCTCCATTTGGAGTCTAGTTGTGCCCCGAAGATTTTGGTTGATGTAGGGTTGAAAAATTAATTTTGAAATTTTGAAAACACCTTAACTCAAAAAATTGTGATATAAAGGTATTGTTTTTCCATCAATTTAAGATGGTATAGAATTACTTTTGGACCACGTGGAGCGCTTCGTTCCCTACGAGAATTTAAGGATTGGGCGTACGATAAATAAGAAACACGAGTGTGAATCGCAAAAGAGGTCTAATCTCCGTTCAAATTTTAGATGAAGGAAATGCAATCGATGTTTTTCTTCATTTTGGATGGTTGGTGGCGTTGCAGACGAGTGATCTATCAAGATAAATAATAAACCATTGTGTAATAATTTGCAGCGTTTTTTATTAGTTAAGAAAACCGCGCTTGAAAGCGAAAAAACGTGATTTTTTTCTACGAAATCGACGGTTTGCTCTTTCCAACGGTGTAATTACATTTGAATTTTTACTGAAAAATAAGGGAATTATGGCTGTTCTAATGGCGTAAGGTCGAAAATACGAAAAACATCTTAAAAGTGGAAAAAGTCGGATCTTAAAAGTGTTAAAAAAAAGAAGTAGACAAAAATGTCTCAAATTAGTTGTAGAATCGAACCCCCTGTGGTCCGCCCGAAAGGGTGACACCCTGTATAAATACGATGTAATTGTTATATTGATCCTTTAAGTGATTTAATTAGTTTTGGGGTCAGTCCTTAGTTTTTTGTTGAAACAAGTTCTCGAATTGTTTTTTGAGAATTATATAACTAGGTCAATACGTAAACGAAGCTTACATGAACGGTTATCCAAGTTCGCTTCTGAGAAAAGTCCTTAGAAACTTAAGGAGTACGTATTATAGGCAATTGGAGGGAGAATCTACCCTTTGGAACAAGGAACAGGGGCGGAATTCGAAGGAGAAAGCTGCATGTATGTGAAGTTAATTCTCTACCTAAAGGGTGGAGCAAGAAACCCCGCAGTATTCCAGAAGCGTTTTGAATATAACTAACGCGTAAAAACTGCTTATCCCCTGCAACGCGGCGAACCTTCCGTGCTGTCCTTTTTTTCGCTCTCTTGTACAATCTCTGGTACTACATACACTGAGTAAGCTTATCTTGGTTACTCTCTTCCTTTGTCGTTTTTTTCGCCTGGCGGATAGGAGTAGCCCAGGACACCGTCCCTCGTATCTACACTGTCTTCCAACGCCTCGCCCTACGGAGCTGCGACCCGCTTTTCTTCTGTTACATTGCGCTATTTAGAACCGCTATCTTTAACCAATCCCGGTCAGCACTACGTATACAACCTGAAAACCATAATTTTCTTCATATTCTCCTCATCAAGATTGAACGGTCTAAGCACAATTGAATTTACAGGGAACCCCCCTAAACGCAAGTGATGATTTTCTTTTACCATCCCATTTGAAAGGAGTTCCTTTCTTTAGGGTAAAACCTCTTGATTCTCTATTTACGAATAGTTCCACACTGATGCAAAAGTGTACCTTCTTCCTGCACCACTACGTGATTATGGTAGCTGTCCACCTGATTGTTTTAATCGATAATCACACACTCATATAAGTAATCTCAATTTGGAGTGAATCAAATGGAGATCTGGAATTGGAGTACCTAATTGGCAGGCAATGCAGTATATATGAAGGCACTCTACGTGCTTAGCAGCTTACCAACGATACCAGAATGGAGCAAATTATTACGCAACGGTTTATTACGTCTGCTGGTCTAATCAAGTTTATTTTGACACAAAGTATCAATCAGCAAAACATTGTTATTCCAAAGTTGTGGGTGCCTTCATTAAGAAATTTGGTTCTAGTTTGTTGAAGAACAAGTCTTCTTGGGCTAGCTCTTCTTTAATCCTCTTGAGATAGCAGAAAGAAATGCTGATGTGTGGGTTTGATAAATTTCTCAATAATTGAGGAGTTTGATTCCTAAAGGTACTAAAGACCATTTTTATCGAAATTGAGTTAACACTTTCCAAGGGTTTTAGGAGGGTAGTTCTTCACAAAAAATGCTATCGTTATGGAGCAAATGATAATCTGTCCCCTTGAAAAACGAGGGTGAATATTCCGTTTATCCATTACTATATCCAGCACAATGGCGGTTTCTCATCACCGTTTTGTTTTAATAAAATGCTATATCCACTTCGTTTGATTCCAAAAAGTACCTACTTTATCCACTCTGTTTGATTCCAAAAAGAACTAAACGCCACGTTTTTTTTTTTTTTTCAAAAAATACTACATTCAAAAATCTGAAATTTCAAATTTTGTTCAAAATTATTTTAAACTTTGAACTAATTTACCTTTTTTCCAATAATATTTATTATAATTTAGAAATATATAAAAAATAAAATCATTGGTTTATAGCACGTTTTTTGGGTCGCTATGGTTTTTCATATTTTTCTCACGTTTGACCAAAATAGACATAGTTCCTTTTAGAATCAAGCTCCTCAATTACACATTTAACTTACTCTGAGTGGTTTCATTCGTTTCTAAAAATCGAACACTATCTCAAAGGGATTTTAATAAGTCATGGAACATTCATAATGTTCATTCATCAATATTAAATGATATTAATTTATATACAATATTAATTTGTATACGATTTTTGGATACTAAATACCTTGAAACGTAAACCATAAAATTTTGCCTAATCTCCTTTCAAATTATAGCTGACCAAAATGCGATGGCTGTAGGTATGTGGTAGATAGGTAGTATCAATCTATAGTTGGTAGGTGGTGACAGTGGCGAACCCGAGTTCTTTGCAGACGAGTGATCTATATAGAAAAATAATAAACCTTTGTGTAATAATTTGCAGCATTTTTCTTGCTCGATTCCAGAGAGTTCGTAATAGCAACAAATGTAAAAAACGAGACAGAAAAAGTGAGAGAATCCCTTTTAACAAACCGGGTGGTGTGAAACAGATAAAAAAATCCCAAGGTTTTCGCACCAAAAAAATTAATAGGTATTAAAGAAAATACGGTAGGGTAATCTAAAACGTGTATTTTTCTGTTAAATCCACATTCGACCTCAAGTTTTGGACAAAACTCTGTATTCTGTACTGTTACAGCAATACGACAGCGTACGAAGTCCCGACTTGACACGGCAGGCATGAGAAAGGATATGAATGAGTAAGGACGTCCGGAGATATATTGAAATACATTTCGGATAGGAACATAAAGATAAATTTGGGCGTACCCCTCCTTCCTGTAAACCCCTTTTTGCACGGAGGGAAGGGATGAATTTACGGTCCTGTTCATAGTAAAACGAACATCCCCGCAGGTCTATGGAGGGTGAAGGGTAAGATTTTGGCAGAGGATCGGCCCCCGATAAACCCTTCCAGGGGCTCTGTGAATCCCACCCCCGCTCACAACTGGTTTTCTCATACCAAAATAAACCCCCTAACCCCAGCTTACATATACCTCGACTCCGTGAATTATTTATGTGTAAGGTTGAGCACATGTTACAGGCAATTTTTGTAAGTTTATTTTTCTTTTGTGACGTTCAAGAATGTTGTGAATAATGCACTAAACGTGGCGGTCATATAATCTACGTGAGAAGAAGGCTGGGGAGATTATAATTTGTCAGGTTGTGTAATAATATACATCAAGCCTCCGTTGATGTTTTTATTATGGTTTAATGTTTGCCTAATAACTCCAAGCAGTGTTTTCCCTGTTAAGGGGGCTCATGAGTAAAAATCGAAAAATTTCCGACTTTTTTGTTTTTATTTTAATATAATTCTGCAAGTTTTCCTAAACATTTTGGTATATAAAAATATTAAATTTCAGCAGTGGAAAACAAAGATATGAATTTTCGAATCTTCTGAGAGAGAAAAAAATGAGAAAAAATTGGAAAACCCCTGTTTTTTGTCACTTAGGTACCTGTTTCTCGGCAACCAATAGAGCTGGCAACTTGATTTTTTTTAAATATTGCCGAGAGTTGTTTCTTAAAATCACTGAACAAGTTTGGACGAAAAAATCTCCACAGAAATATGGCTAGAATTAAAAAAATCATAAACACAAAAAATATGAAAAAACTGTTTTGCTATATTTTCTCTACAACTCGTTAGTGGTTATATGAAGAGTAGATGAAGAATTGAAAAAAAAATTATGAATATATCATAAATTTATCCAGAGAAACAGGTACATGAAAAAGTGTTGAATTAGTACCGACTCATGAACCCCCTTAATTTACAATCAACCCACATCAAACGTTCAATTTTCATAACCATGTCAGTACCCCATGGATGATCAATTTCAATTATCCAGTAACATACATGTTACATACAGTTAACATACATGTTAACATACATGTTACATACATCCAGTAACATACAGTAACATACATGTTGTAATGTATGTATTTTCAAGAGTATGATGAGCAGTGTCAGCATAGTATCATGGTCAAGTAGTCATCTTAGTATCAGGATTTTAGTGATTAACTTTGATTAAATGTTTTTGAAGAATATTACAGAGATTCCTGTACATGTACAGGAATCTCTGTAATATTCTTCAAAAACATTTAATCAGAGTTAATCACTAAAATCCTGATACTAAGATGACTACTTGACCATGATACTATGCTGACACTGCTCATCATACTCTTGAAAATACATACATTACAAACATCCATTTTTGACATAAAAATGGATTTAAATAGTAAGTAAACAGCCATTTCAGGTTGGATTTTAGTCCGACTGCCATTCCTGGCATCGCGGACATATCAGCTGTCTTCCAAAGGGAAGATAAGAATTTGTTCTGACGATTTCACTCATGGCTTCCCGTTGCGGCGATGAGATTTTAACCCACGACCCCCCACAGAAGTTGGTCCAAATTCAACCGCCAAACAACGCTTGCCTCAGAGACCGTGGCTACACTGGACCCCAATGCTTACAACGTGACCCATAGATCGCATCGGACCTCCAGATTTCAATATTATTGGAAAGCTTTCACTTCATTAGAGATCATCGAAATTAAGATACGGGAGGTTGAGTAGCCCCCCTAATTGTTCTCACGGTTCTCATGTATGCAGATGATTTGGTGTTGATAGATGACCCTGACGAGCTGCAAGAGAAGCATCGATATGCTGGAAGACTTATCAGGTGGGAAGTAGGTACAGGTAAATTTTTTCAAGTAAACAGATTCTTTCTGATTCTGACATCGAGAGCGAAAGCACTTCCAGGGCCTATAAGATTGTTGCTCTCTGGATGCCTATAATTACGCGAGATGAAGCACTTTCTCTGCCAAATGGCGATGGTTGGTGGTTGATTCCACTAAAAGTCGCGAAATTGTGTATTTTTTAATTTTTCTTGGAGATTATTAGTAGTATTGCAACGGGAAAAAAACATTGAGTAGAGACCCATGTTTACCAGACTATCAATGTTTTAATTTTCAAAATAGACGATTAGCAAGGCTAGCAAAAATAGCGGATTAGCCTGAATGTCATTCCCCTGGCATGTCCTACATGCTCTGCAAAGGCTCACATAAATGAAACACTGAATTTTAATAACGGGGGTGTAAGGGTCGCCTCCTCTGCGGCTTTGGCGATTAGGTCTGACTTATTTTTCGGCCTACTCGTGGGTTCGGGGGTTCTGAAATAACCTTTTTAGTCCTGCTTAGGCCTAAGCTCCCTAACTGGCTATCGCCGAAGATCGGGTAGATCTGGGGGCAATTGCCTCCGGATCTAAGATTTCGATTATCCTACTTTTGTCCTTACACCAGACGGGCTCTGTGGAATGACAATAACGAAAACAAAACTGATAACGATTGATCTTACTTTTTTATTGCACTATTTTTTTATGACTCCCTCTGGGTGAATAAACTGTAGTGCTGGTGTATAGGTTTCATTTTTACAAGGGGAACGAACATTTAACCGACAGAAAACACTCAATAATTTACCAAAGACACCACAATTTTTTTGCCCAGAATTTGCCACCTTTGGAGAAATCTCCCTGGTCACAGTAGGAGGCCTTCTTTTCGAAACACGGAGAAATACGTCAATTATGGTTTGATTTTTGATTCATTATGATTTTTAACAGAATAAAATTGTATCCTACTAAAAATCATGTGTGTTGATTTAAACAAAAAACCTTGTTGTCAGATTTATTGTAAATATGCCAACTTGATATTTTTCCTTATTTTATTCTTTCTTTTATTCTTATTCCTTCTGTATTTTAAACAATTAGGAGGTATTTTGTAAACTCATACCGTATAGAGCACTCAAAAGTAGGTAGGTAGTACCATATTTTGGGGATGTATCTGATACGTAAGAAAGAGAGTAACATCGACTATTTCCATCGCTGCTACACATAACACACGTTAATATAATATGAAGCTATGTCAGACCCTCAGCACAGATTGTTGGTGGGTGACGTAAAGGGTGCGAACGGATGGATGATTCTCCCGCGTCAGATATAATACGGCATATTGAGGGTTGTCGAGGGAAGCGAGAAAATTGGGTGAGAGAACAAGAACAGTGTTTTGTTCCAATAAAGAGTTCGACCCCGCACGACAGCTGGCACGTGAAAAAAGGATCAATTGGAGCGTTTCGCGCTGTTATGAGATGAGCTGTTTAATTTCGGATTCGCGAACTCTTTCCACGTTCAACTCCCTCGTAACATGAGCCAAGGGGTGGAGTAATATTTTCTGCTTGCAAGACCCCGAGTATCGTCGCTTTGTGAAACTTTCGCCCTAGCTTTTCCGATTCACATGCCGAATGGGATCTTCCTATTGAAAAAAGTGTACCAAGTTACGTCATAATGTTGTTCCCTCAAACAGATAACACCGAAATAATTTATTGCTATACATATTTTCCAAAGAAAAAGAAAATACTAACTTACCATAGAGTGATAAGAATTGTAACATTGAAAACGGGGAAAAGCAACCAAGTGGTTTTTTTAAATAAGATAACTTTATTATTATAATATAATATTACAGTTGTGCTGTATACACGTAATACCAAAAAAAAAAAGTCTGCCAAGTTGGGTGGGCAGTATAGCTTCCTCACTCATTGTAACATGGACGTATAGAATCAGTTGGCGAAAAAATTATGATTCAAAGAGTTATTGATTGTATTTTCAACGTAGAATTTTATTTAGCGGTCCACCGTCTAGGACCTAACCCACACAATCCCTGAAAATTTCATCGAAATTGGTTGAATAGTTGCGGAGTTTTGGTTGTAACAATAAATTTAAAGTTCGCGCATGCGCAGCGGCTATTGCTTGACCAATTTGATTGAAACTTATAGGGTGTCTCTTAGAAGTTAGTCCCTAACTAACCTCCAAATTTGAGCAAAATCGGTTCATTAGAAACCAAGGTTCCAGAAAATTCACGTTTGCGCATGCGCACTCGCTCCTATTGGTCCGAAGATGAAATTGATAGGGGACCGTCTAGGTCCTAACCCGCACAATCCCTGAAAATTTCATCAAAATCGGACCACAGGTTAGTATAGTTTTGCCCGGGACATGGATTGACCACAGACAGACCGACAGACAGACAGACCGACAGACAGACAGACACGAAACCAGTTCGGGAAGCTCTAAAACGCAAAAAGCAAGTGGAAATTTTGATTTTGGAGGACATTTTTTTTTTTCACTTCTTTCACGAATACAAAGCTTCCCTACCTTCGGTAGTGAGGAAGCAAAAACATGGTACATGCTTAAGGATGCAATCCTACGATTTTCCCTTACAGTAATTAATATAATTTAAAAAGTTCAGTAATAATTTAAAATATTTTATAGTAGCGTTAGTAGAGGTAAGGGTGGATTTTCAGCCATCTGGTTCATGAAAGGGTTCGGGTGGTTCAGCATTTTTGCGTGGAGCTTTTTATAGTTTTCTTTTATTGTCTCTTGCACAGTAGGGGTGCTGAGATCAGAGAGAAGGAGCGAGTTCCTGATGTACCATTGGTTTCCCGTGATCATCCTTAACACTCGATTTTTTTGGTTTGAACTTTCTTTATGTTGCTTTCCGCTGCTGATCCCCATAGTCAACAAGAAAACAGCCAAATTGGTCGGATAAGGGGTAACTTTATTGCATACGATTAGAACCGCCCGGAACTGTAGTTTCTAAAAACTGCCGAATTTTGTTAATTGGCTCAATAACAAACTTTGTAGAGCTACGAGAAAGTTGATCTATTGTAATAAAAAATATCACTCTTTTACTCACATTTGTCCCATTTTCTCTCTTGGTGAACTAAGATCTAGCGTCTTCCCGTTTTTTTTCTAACGATTCACAACTACATGTAGAGCAAATTGTGATTTTGTTTGATCCATCCACAAAACCTGATTTCTGGTACTGATAAGAAGTGATATGCCAAAACTATCCATGAAAAATTGACTTTGAAAGTTTACTACGTGGATACTAAAAACAAAAGGCCGAAAAAAATTCCCCAATCGAAAGAGAAACTAATTATCAACATAACAAAAAAATAAAAGTTAGATTCCGACAGATAGAACCAGAGAAAACGGGTCAAACATAGTTAAAAAGTAAATGTTCAGTAGAGGCGTTTGAAGTTTTGAGCGTCCGATGCGGCGTGAAAACATTTCTGTCCGCTTCTCTCCTTATTGCTTCAACTCTCTCGATCCATAAAAGATGGAAACTCAATCGTTTACACTCTTTTTCTTCCTCCATAATACCAAATAATGTTATGTGATTCTGTAGGAGTTTCAAAGAAAAAGAAGAAGGATGAAGGAAGGTTTTCAAAACCAAAACAACACAAGCTTTTTGTCACTCCGTTGTCCTTTCATGTCAATCGACGCAACTTCAAAACGCTGCAAATCATTGCCCAAAGGTTCATTATTTATTATAGATCACCCATCTGTATACATCCCTCCCTACCAACCATAGGTACCTACTGCCTACTAGGGCATTTTTGAAAATGTCAGCCCTTTTTTCCATTTGGTTGGTGGTTGGGGTTAAAATTTTCTAAACTGCCCTAGTAGGTAGTAGGGCTACGGTTGGTAGGGAGGGGTCTATACAGAAGGGTAATCTATACAGAAAATAATAAACTTTTGGGCAATGATTTGCAGCGTTTTTTAATCAATTTTTTTTTTAACTTACCAACCATTGGTAGGTACCTACAACACCTTGGTGGCACCATTGGTATTTACCTACAACACCATACTGTCTTCACACCTTCACAATCAAGTTTATTAGAAAGAACTAAACGCTTCACACTCGATTCGAAAAATAGAGAGCTTCATATTGAAATTTGATTACTGGTTGCTCAGAAAGCAAAACTGAATACAAATCGAAGAAATGAACAAGACTGCGAATTGGTCACACACGACTGACACATGGTTACCTCATGTCCAGGACACGGATTCCTCCTCCTGTTTGCGACAACTGTGGATGTCAACTGACTGTTTGCCATCTGCTAACGGAATGTCCAGTTTTTCGTAGCATTCCACCAGTACTTCCGCAGGACCTTGGACAGTTGTTAGGAAACAATTCTACCTTCTTGATAGCAATTTTTGAAAAACTAAAAAAAATTCGCTTGTATTATGAAATTTAAATAATAATTGTTAACTTTTGTATTTGGCGCCCATGACCAGAACAGGTTGCATGCACCTAAATAAAATAAAGTAAAAAGTAAAGAAGAAATGAACAGCGATCGCATTTAAGTCAGATAAAATTTGAACGGAGATTAGACCTCTTTTGTGATTCACACTCGTGATTCTGTTTTATCGAAGGAAAACCTTCAAGTACTCGTAGGGAGCGAACGGTCCAATAGAGCTCCGGGTGGTCTCAAAAATGTTTAAAAATACAGTACTATTTAAAATTGGTGAAAAAAACGATACGTTTATTTCGAGAGTTTTCGAGCTAAGGCACTCTTGAAAATTTCGACCCTCAATTTTTACCCCTTAGAAATGAATGACGTCAACCAAAAACTTCGCGACACAACTAGACCCCAAATGGAGCCCATATACCAAATTTGAACCAAATCGGTCCAGTGTTGTCAAGAAAAGTGCCGCGTACGGCGGACGGACGGAAAATGTTTCATTCGATTTTCGGATCCAACGTAGGTACCTTGAAACGCAAAAAATCAAATTTTGAGGGGGGAGGGGGGGGGGGTTAAAACTTTTTTTCTCGCTCGATTCCAAAGGCTTATTATTGAAAATAATAAATCAAAACGTATAGCGACCAGTGTATACGTCGTACGGACATGGGGATGGTTTTAAAATGTTCTTCAATAAGTCTACGTAAATTAAAATATTTAAAAATAATCGAATTTTTTTTTTTTTTGGTACTGAACCCCCATAAGAGATGAGTAAAGAAGTCTTCTACTTTCGAGGGATAGTGACAAACCAAGGGACTCAAGTGACAAACCCAAGGATTAGGGGTACTACCTACAAAATCATCAATTGCCAAATAAGTTATACAAGTTAAGTTTAAATCGTGAAATGCGCGTGGAAACTTTGATTTTCATTTCTCTCTTCTGTAGCTTCGGAAGTATGAAGAACTTCAATCAAATTTATTGTTGATGTTAATCAATACTCCCACACACTACGGTTCCGACAAATCAACATTCCTTATACTGATTGCCTATTCAACAGAGATTAAAAAAGGTTAAATTTAATACTAAATCTACATTGCGGAGTCAAATTAATCTTAATTTGACGATTTTATTCCGTAAACACGAACCTACCTACAATTAATGAAAATCCCATGGAAATAATTTATCGACATCACTCTTTATCTACTCCAACTTCGTAATTTACTTTACGTGGTAACTGAATTATTTCACAAAGCGTGTTCCGGTCGTTTTGCATAAATTCTGTTGTTGTGTTCTTTTGAGAACTCAATAGTCAGAATGACGGTAATTTTTCCTGAAATTGGAGACCGGTCCGAACAAATCTGCACTGCATTTAATGTAGGTATTTAAGGATAATATTAGAATATCAGCGAATGAAATAGTTTGAAGTAAGGAAAATAAATAGTAATCATAGCAGCTTTATTCAGAATAATACAGCGTGTAACGACACCAAAGAGAGGAAGAAATAGTCGTAAGAATTTTGTAACCATTATAAATATAGGGTCCTTTTGCAGTTTCCTTCAAAGCCGTCGTTAAAATAAAAATTTCCTACAACCCCATGAATTGCATTCTACACAGGTTTTTCAGCAATGGAGGGATAGAATAGGAAAGTTACAAGGTGGGAAGAGGAGACTCGAAGTGACAATCCCTTCTTCTCGCTCTTCCTACATTTTTATTGGTCGAAACATAAATAAAATGGAACGAGGGCGAAGAGGGGTGAGGGAACACGGGCATCGGTCTTTTCTCATTTAATGGAGATGGTTTTTTTTTTTTTTTCAATTCCAGGTTGACCTCATTACATGAGCCCCGAGGTGGGTGGGATCTCCTGGAATACCAAGCGGAGAAAAAATACCTTCTCCAAGAGTATTTGTGATGGAAGGAGGCATTTGAAGCAAGGTTGAACGGGAAACTTGCAACGCTTTCCTGGTGCCTGCTTCACGGACCACAGTTTCATCTACCCACCACAGTATTTTCCAGGTTTTCCCCCCTCAAGCACCTCATTTCTGTCTCTTTTTTTCGTTACAGAAAAAAGCAACGTTTTTTCCTTCATGGACCTTCTTCTCCGCCCGTTACCAAACCTTCCAATGAAAATATTTACTTAGGAGACCCAGGGGCACTTGGGAGTTATTTGTAGAAACTTCGGGATTTTTCTGCCAAGAACGGACTAAGCTTTCTGTTCAAGTAATTATTTGGGGTGTTTGATTCGGTATACGATGGAAATCCCGTGAGGAAAGAGAATGGTAAAACACAGATGGGTTCCCCGGGGACTAGGTATGGCCTCACGGTTCAGAGCCATGACATGAAGATGAGTAGAATCCTAAGAGACTCACCGTCCATTTCTTTTATGTATCTGACTCATGATGATCATTGTAACTTCACTCATCGAATGCGAGTTTCATGACAATGTGTAGTAGAATGACAGTCTGAAATACTTTTTACGTTAAATCTACACCGGAAATAGACTTCAACGTTGATCCTCATCCTGCACCTCCTCGAATCCATCTGATGATACTCGACGTCAATCAGTACCAAGTCCTCATGATAACATCCGTGATTATTCAGGGTATCTGATTTGGAACACCATGAAAGAGAGAAAGAGAGAGAAAGAGAGAGAGAGAGAGAGAAATCTATTTATTGGTTACAAAACAAATAAAAAGAAATAAATGAAAAGAACAATTACCACATTAATTCTAATAATAATTATTAGAACATAATGAAGAATAATTAATTCTTATGTACAATTATTGTACATAAGTGCAAGCACCAATTTATTGCGCGGCAATAGGCATAGCCCGTGACGCCGCACAAGAGTTGTGTTTATCTTATTATTTTAAAATAAAACGCTGCAAATCATTGCTCAAAGGTTTATTATTTTCTGTATAGATCACCCTTCTGTATCGATCACTGGTTCTCCATCAATAGCACCTACCACCACCTTCTCCCTTGACCTTCCCTCTAAAATTTCAGCTTCCTGCGTTGAACAGGAGAGAAAATGGCCTTGGAGCTCACTCAGCTGATCAGTGACCACTCAGGCGCCTTCAGCATTCTCCTTCGACCCTGCCTCTCATATTTCAGGTTCCTGCGTTCAACAGGAGAAGAAATGGCCTTGGAGCTCACTCAGCTGATCAGTGACCACTCAGGCGCCTTCAGCATTCTCCTTTGACCCTGCCTCTCATATTTCAGGTTCCTGCGTTCAACAGGAGAAGAAATGGCCTTGGAGCTCACTCAGCTGATCAGTGACCACTCAGGCGCCTTCAGCATTCTCCCTTGACCTTCCCTCTCAAATTTCAGGTTCCTGCGTTCAACAGGAGAGAAAATGGCCTTGGAGCTCACTCAGCTGATCAGTGACCACTCAGGCGCCTTCAGCATTCTCCTTTGACCCGCCCTCTCAAATTTCAGGTTCCTGCGTTCAACAGGAGAGAAAATGGCCTTGGAGCTCACTCAGCTGATCAGTGACCACTCAGGTGCCTTCAGCATTCTCCTTTGACCCGCCCTCTCAAATTTCAGGATTCCTGCGTTCAACAGGAGAGGAAATGACCTTGGAGCTCACTCAGCTGATCAGTGACCACTCAGGTGCCTTCAGCATTCTCCTTTGACCCGCCCTCTCAAATTTCAGGTTCCTGCGTTCAACAGGAGAGGAAATGGCCTTGGAGCTCACTCAGCTGATCAGTGACCACTCAGGTGCCTTCACCATTCTCCTTTGACCCGCCCTCTCAAATTTCAGGTTCCTGCGTTCAACAGGAGAGGAAATGGCCTTGGAGCTCACTCAGCTGATCAGTGACCACTCAGGCGCCTTCAGTATTCTCCATTGACTTTTGATTATGGAAATTTGATTACTGGTTACGCAGAAGGCAAAACTGTATACAAATCGAAGAAATGAACAGCGATCGCATTTTAGTCAGAAAAAATTTCAACGGAGATTAGACCTCTTTTGCGATTCACACTCATGATTCTGTTTTATCGAAGGAAAACCTTCAAGTACTCGTAGGGACCGAACAGTTTGCCCTACAGAGCTCCGGGTGGTCTCAAAATTTTTTAAAAATTCAGTACTATTTAAAATTAGTGAAAAAACGATACCTTTATTTCGAGAGTTTTCGAGCTAGGGCACTCTTGAAAATTTCAACCCTTAATTTCCACCCCTTAGAAGTGACCTACATCAACCAAAAGCTTCGCGGCACAACTAGACCCCGAACGGAGCCCATATACCAAATTTCATCGAAATCGGTCCATGGTAACTAAGAAAAGTGCCGCGTACGGCGTACGGCGTACGGCGTACGGCGTACGGCGGACGGACGGAAATTTTTTTATTCGATTTTCGTATTCTACGTACCTTGAAACGTAAAACATCAAATTTTGAGGGGGGGTTAAAATTTTTTTTTTCTTGCTCGATTCCAAAGGCTTATTATTGAAAATAATAAACCAAAATGAAATATGTTCCATTCTAATTCTGTAGACGAAATATAAAGGAATTGAGTCTACATTTAAAACCTTTACAGGTCTGAACTATTTTACATGAAGAAAAGTATGCGAATTTTAATAATCTATACGTACTCACTTTTAATTATACCTAGTTTCCGCTTGTAAATAACCTATTTTTATAAGCCAAGAAAAGATTCCCTTTTTGGTTTATTATTTTCAATAATAAGCCTTTGGAATCGAGCAAGAAAAAAAAATTTTAACCCCCCCTCAAAATTTGATGTTTTACGTTTCAAGGTACGTAGAATACGAAAATCGAATAAAAAAATTTCCGTCCGTCCGCCGTACGCCGTACGCGGCACTTTTCTTAGTTACCATGGACCGATTTCGATGAAATTTGGTATATGGGCTCCATTTGGGGTCTAGTTGTGCCGCGAAGCTTTTGGTTGATGTAGGTCACTTCTAAGGGGTGGAAATTAAGGGTTGAAATTTTCAAGAGTGCCCTAGCTCGAAAACTCTCGAAATAAAGGTATCGTTTTTTCACTAATTTTAAATAGTACTGAATTTTTAAAAATTTTTGAGACCACCCGGAGCTTTGTAGGGCAAACCGTTCGGTCCCTACGAGTACTTGAAGGTTTTCCTTCGATAAAACAGAATCATGAGTGTGAATCGCAAAAGAGGTCTAATCTCCGTTGAAATTTTTTCTGACTAAAATGCGATTGCTGTTCATTTCTTCGATTTGTATAGTTTTGCCTTCTGCGTAACCAGTAATCAAATTTCCATAATCAAAAGTCAATGGAGAATACTGAAGGCGCCTGAGTGGTCACTGATCAGCTGAGTGAGCTCCAAGGCCATTTCCTCTCCTGTTGAACGCAGGAACCTGAAATTTGAGAGGGCTGGTCAATTGAGAATGCTGAAGGCGCCTGAATGGTCACTGATCAGCTGAGTGAGCTCCAAGGTCATTTCCTCTCCTGTTGAACGCAGGAACCTGAAATTTGAGAGGGCGGGTCAAAGGAGAATGCTGAAGGCGCCTGAGTGGTCACTGATCAGCTGAGTGAGCTCCAAGGCCATTTTCTCTCCTGTTGAACGCAGGAACCTGAAATTTGAGAGGGCAGGTCAATAGAGAATGCTGAAGGCGCCTGAGTGGTCACTGATCAGCTGAGTGAGCTCCAAGGCCATTTCCTCTCCTGTTGAACGCAGGAACCTGAAATTTGAGAGGGAAGGTCAAGGGAGAATGCTGAAGGCGCCTGAGTGGTCACTGATCAGCTGAGTGAGCTCCTAGGCCATTTCCTCTCCTGTTGAACGCAGAAACCTGAAATTTGAGAGGCAGGGTCAAAGGAGAATGCTGAAGGCGCCTGAGTGGTCACTGATCAGCTGAGTGAGCTCCAAGGCCATTTCCTCTCCTGTTGAACGCAGGAACCTGAAATTTGAGAGGGCGGGTCAATGGAGAATGCTGAAGGCGCATGAGTGGTCACTGATCAGCTGAGTGAGCTCCAAGGCCATTTTCTCTCCTGTTGAACGCAGGAAGCTGAAATTTTAGAGGGAAGGTCAAGGGAGAAGGTGGTGGTAGGTGCTATTGATGGAGAACCAGTGATCTATACAGAAGGGTGATCTGTACAGAAAATAATAAACCTTTGAGCAATGATTTGCAGCGTTTGTAAATTGACCTCGTGAAAGACGTAGGAGACTTTAATGTTATGGGTAAAATTCGGTGAAGTACACACATAGTGTGAAGGGGGCTTTTGTCATTAAGACCGAGTACGATTTGGGGTTTGTCACATTCCCCATAAAATTTAAAAAAAAGCCTGTTGTCTACAACTGGATAGTGGGTCTTTGCTTCCGAGTCTACCAAGGTAGCGGAAGCTTGGTTTTCACTTTTCAAGGTTGAAAAATAAAAGTTATCCAAAATCGAAATTTCCACTCGCGTTTTGCGTTTCAGACCTTCCTGAACAATTTCGGTTCCGTGTCCGTGTGTCTGTCATGAAATCCTTCCCACAGCCATAAATTCTAAATTTCGATGAAATTCTAAGGGATTGAGTAAAGTGGCGTGTAGACCGTCCCCTATGAAAATCTTACAGTAGCCACTGCACATGCGCAAACGTGAATTCCTTGTAACAGCCATAACTTCCACAATTTTTATACGATTTCGATGAAATTTCCAGGGATTATGCGGATTAAGTTGTAGATGGCATCCAATTAAAATCGAAGCCTTAAAATTGACAGTAGCCTGTGCGCATGCGCAAACGTGAATTCCTTGTAACAGCTATAACACTTATATTTTTCATCCGAATTTGATGAAATTTCTAGGAATGTTCAGATTGGCGTGTAGGTGGTCCCCTATGAAAATCATCTCCCCCAGACTAATATTAGTTGGTGCGCATGCGCAAAAAATGAATTCATTGTGACAGCCGTAACTTATACATTTTCCAACCGATTTAGATGACATTTTCAGGGATTGTGCGGATTACCGTGTAGATGGTCCCCTATGAGAATCATCACCCTCGAACCGATAGTAGCCGCTGCGCATGCGCAAACGTTAAATCCTTGCCACAGCTATACTGCCGTGCTAAGCCAGAAAGTCGTATCTTGACTTCACCCAACTTTCGGGAAAACGACCTAATAGGTTTCGTGGCGAAATAATTCTTTCGCGGGATTACTTTTCCTCCTTTTACCACAAGTATAGGTTTTTCTTAAAAGAAATTAGTAGCCGAATCGATTTTTGGAGTCAAAATTAAACATTTTTGAGTGTAAATTGTCAAAAAACGATGATACGATATTACGCATTCGTAAACCCGAAGTTACGACTATTATATTCATTTCAATTCTTGAAACAGTAGGTAATTCATTTGAATTAACATTTTAATTAAAGAAACCAATTCAAATTGATTATTTTGTCATCCTACTTGGCTCAAAGTCAATCGTATTTCATATCTCTGTTCAGAGTGTAAGAAAAAACTGCTGAATCAATATAAATAAACGTTTATTAACTTAGAGTATAAACGTAAAGTCACCACTAAATGTTGAGTTTTCAGAGGCAAAAATTCGTATCATGCCGATTTAATGCAAGAAGTCGTATCGTCGAAATAGGCAGATTCCCGTATCAGTGTCAAGATATGAGTTTTCTTCTTCTGAATCACTCTGATACGACTAGTTTCTTACCTGAATCAAGCGTTAACACGCCTTAACGCGAAAGTCGGGAGGCTTGTTTTTAGGTATTTATAATAGAGATACGACTCTAAAACTCCGTAAATCAATAAAAATCTACCCCCAAAACCCCCGGGTACCAATAACTCAATTTGGTCAAATTTTCACGTTACGACTTTTTGGCTTAGCACGGCAGTAAAACTTCTACATTTCTTATCCGGTTCCGATGAAATTTTCAGGGAATGTTGGGGTTCCTCCTATGAAAATCATTACCACCGGACTGATAGTAGCCGCTGCGCATGCGTAAAACGTGAAAGCCTTGTAACAGCCATAACTTTACATTTTCCAATAATATACAGAGATTGTGCCGGTTGATGTGAAGATGGTCCTCTATAAGAGTAGTGCAAAGTACTCAGAGATTGATGTTTTGAGATCAACTACAATGCATCGGATCATCTACACAGTCGGGTTTTGGATACGAGGAAGCTACGTGCCACACCCACTTGGCAGAAGTTTTTTTCATTCTGTTCAGATCATGTTGGACAAACACAGGAAAGTGCAGCGTACAATTCGATTTTTGGATTCCACGTATTTTGAAAGGTAAACGGTAAAATTTTGAACAAGGGGTGAAACTCCCTTATTGACCGGCATATTTGTAAAATTGAAAAAAAATGGGTGAACAGAACAACAATTAACAATTACCGATTAACCACCTATTAAAAACCCCTAGGTACCTCCCTACCCTTTTACCTATTAACGATTTATTGCAGATAGTAAACAACAACAACAACAAAATCGCTTGTAAGGAGTAAATATCACCTTTTACAGTAAGTGAAACATCATGTTGGCTGGATCTAAAAATGCAAGAGGACAACAACGGTAACAGTAGAGGTTGAAACAACAAATCCTCGGCACATCCAATTTTTCAAGTGGAATACAAGCGTCGAGCGCTATAAAACCTATCTTATTGTAGCAGTAAAACCTTTTCTCGCTCGGTTGATGGAGTTACGGCCGCATCAGAGGTGGACGTTAAATCTCTCATCCGTGTAACATCTAGAAACACTAGACAATGCACATCTCTTCAAAATTACTTAGCTTACAAGCCTTAACACCTGAACTATAAAATGTTTAACTGGAGACGTTAAAGCGATAAATTCAACCCCTGTATTCGCTTTTATGGTCACTTTGAAGCAACCGAATTACAATGTCCCGTTAATCTTCTTAACGTCATCTCTGTTTTGTGATAGAAGGTAGGACCTTCCTAATAACTACCTTTTTGATGTTCAGTGATGTCATATTTCTTCTGCTTAACCCGGAAACACTATTCTTGTTTTGTAACCGCTTGTTACGAATATTGAGTAATTTTGACTCACATGAGGTATTTTTCAGTGGAAACAAACATTACTTGAGGTAAACGATAAATTTAGTCTCTTTTGCGTACATAATTGACTATGAGGTCAATATATTCGTAATTTAACTGACACCTCTTGACTGGAGGCCTCTAGACAAGACAAACTAGATACCACTAGTGGGCTCGGATAATCTTTTCAAAAATATAAATTCAATTATATAAAATATCAAGTGCATAAATCGAGTTAGAGATAGCAGTCTTCTTGAAAAAAGCCTTTTGAGTTGTAATTCAGAAGGAAAAATAAAAGCGCCATTTTACTTTACAAACTGCAATGACCTCGTTACTTGACTTTTCATAAGCTTCAATGGGAACACCCGTTTCCTGGGAAATTACTAACGGAGTATCAAAACATTCGAATCCGCAATTTATTTAAAAAATTGGAAAAGCTTGCATACGAGTCATCAAAACATTGGGACATTTCATGTATATCGTTCCCACCCCCCTCCACCATTCACCGCCAGCTCGATGAAATCATCTGAAATTAACAAGCTGTTGCAATATTTGAGAATGATCACCTGAGTGTACACAATTATTCAAATAACCATGCTCATAACTCAGCTTGTTCGCCACGCACTTCGCAGTAGTTAACATAATATGGTTGGATAAATCGAGAGAACGAATGGTCAACAAATTTTGTGGAATGAAAGACAACGAAGTACCATTTACCTAGCAACAACTCGGTTGTTGGCGGAAATCATCAGAAAACCAACCTAACGCTTTTAGTTAACGCTTTTTTCGTTTATGTGCCAAAGTAAAGACATAAAATGTTAAAATAATATACTTACAATATACACACCTATCACATAGTCTTTCGGTCTGGAGCTTATAAAAAGTTTCATTTGGTTTAGAAAAGGTTTCATTTGGTTTGGAAAAGGTTTCATTTGGTTTGGAAAAAGTTTCATTTGGTTTGGAAAAGTTTAATTTGGTTTGGAAAAGGTTCATTTGGTTTGGAAAAGTTTCATTTGGTTTGGAAAAGGTTCATTTGACTTGGGAAAGGTTTCATTTGACTTGGAAAAGGTTTCATTCGGTTTGTAAGGGGTTTAATTTGGTTTGGAAGGGGTTACATTTGGTTTGGAAGGGGTTTAATTTGGTTTGGAAGGGGTTTCATTTGGTTTGGAAAAGGTTTCATTTGGTTTGGAAGAGGTTTCATTTGACTTGGAAAAGGTTTCATTTGATTTGGAAAAGGTTCCATTTGACTTGGAAAAGGTTTCATTTGGTTTGGAAGAGGTTTCATTTGGTTTGGAAAAGGTTTCATTTGGTTTGGAAAAGGTTTCATTTGGTTTGGAAAAGGTTTCATTAGGTTTGGAAAAGGTTTCAGTTGACTTGGAAAAGTTTTCATTTGGTTTGGAAAAGGTTTCATTTGGTTTGGAAAAGGTTTCATTTGGTTTGGAAAAGGTTTCATTTGGTTTGGAAAAGGTTTCATTTGGTTTGGAAAAAGTTTCGTTTGGTTTGGAAAAGGTTTCATTTGGTTTGTAAGAGGTTTCATTTGGTTTGGAAAAGGTTTCATTTGGTTTGGAAAAGGTTTCATTTGGTTTGGAAAAGGTTTCATTTGACTTGGAAAAGTTTTCATTTGGTTTGGAAAAGGTTTCATTTGGTTTGGAAAAGGTTTCACTTGGTTTGGAAAAGGTTTCATTTGGTTTGGAAAAGGTTTCATTTGGTTTGGAAAAGGTTTCATTTGACTTGGAAAAGTTTTCATTTGGTTTGGAAAAGGTTTCATTTGGTTTGGAAAAGTTTCATTTGGTTTGGAAAAGGTTTCATTTGGTTTGGAAAAGGTTTCATTTGGTTTGGAAAAGGTTTCATTTGACTTGGAAAAGTTTAATTTGGTTTGGAAAAGGTTTCATTTGGTTTGGAAAAGGTTTCATTTGGTTTGGAAAAGGTTTCATTTGGTTTGGAAAAGGTTTCATTTGGTTTGGAAAAGGTTTCATTTGGTTTGGAAAAGGTTTCATTTGGTTTGGAAAAGGTTTCATTTGACTTGGAAAAGTTTAATTTGGTTTGGAAAAGGTTTCATTTGGTTTGGAAAAGGTTTCATTTGACTTGGAAAAGTTTAATTTGGTTTGGAAAAGGTTTCATTTGGTTTGGAAAAGGTTTCATTTGGTTTGGAATAGGTTTCATTTGATTTGGAAAAGGTTTCATTTGGTTTGGAAAAGGTTTCATTTGGTTTGGAAAAGGTTTCATTTGGTTTGGAAGAGGTTTCATTTGACTTGGAAAAGGTTTCATTTAGTTTGGAAAAGGTTTCATTTGGTTTGGAAAAGGTTTAACTTGATTTGGAAAAGGTTTCATTTGACTTGGAAAAGGTTTTATTTGGTTTGGAAGAGGTTTCATTTGGTTTGGAAAAGGTTTCATTTGGTTTGGAAAAGGTTTCATTTGACTTGGAAAAGGTTCCATTTGACTTGGAAAAGGTTTCATTTGGTTTGGAAAAAGTTTCATTTGGTTTGGAAGAGGCTTCATTTGACTTGGAAAAGATTTAATTTGGTTTGGAAAAGGTTTCATTTGGTTTGGAAGAGGTTTCATTTGACTTGGAAAAGGTATCATTTGGTTTGGAAAAGGTTTCATTTGGTTTGGAAGAGGTTTCATTTGACTTGGAAAAGGTTTCATTTGGTTTGGAAAAGGTTTCATTTGACTTGGAAAAGGTTTCATTTGACTTGGAAAAGGTTTCATTTGACTTGGAAAAGGTTTCATTTGGCTTAGAAATGCTATATATATTTCTCATAGCAATTGACATTCATGTAGATTGAGACTATTTGGGATCAGCTGAATTTACGAAAAGTTCATCTTGCGAATGCGAGATGGAATTCAGTAGTGACAAGCGCTTTGTACATCGTTTACCAGTAATACTGAGAGGTATGATAAATATTGTGAAACAGAGGTAAATTGGTAGATTTAAACCGGGTTGTGAGGACTTGTCGCACCGTTAGAATCTCTTGATTGCTGGCAAGGGGCATACGAGCGTTTAGACTGTTGAACGTGAGACGCAGCACGTATCCCAGACCGCCTCTTCATCGAGGTAATTCACAGTGAAGAAGAGCGAGACATCACTTTCAGCTGACGGCTCACGTGCGAACGCGGTAAGATATGATGAAGAACACGGTTAAGAAAGGGGACGCTCAAGGAGCGAGGATACGGATGACGTCTTGAGGAAGTTGGCAGGTTTTCATGCGTTCCAAGATTAACACGGAACCTTGGCCCCTCGGAATGACCTGAGGATTAGATCTTCCCTTCAGCCTAACTCCTCTCCTTCTCACTTTTACCCTTTCTCTTTCTCTTCCTCCCTGAGAGTTACCGGGAGATAACCGCGAAGTTGGCAATTTTAGAGCCTTATCAGCCCTGGTGGCACTTTGATATACTCCGAGCGACGAGGGTTTGCTGCTAAAGCTGAAAACTCTCCAACACCAACGAAACAACTCTCTCGTCTCCAACTGCGACGCCAAGTCAAATATGACAC
The DNA here is from genome assembly GCA_009739505.2 of Apolygus lucorum. NCBI lineage: Eukaryota > Metazoa > Arthropoda > Insecta > Hemiptera > Miridae > Apolygus > Apolygus lucorum. Next base: position 41,985,744 of record CM019180.2, read on the forward strand.
CGGAGAATCTCAGCTTATCCTCCTTTTCATGTTGATGTTGGTAGAAAAACATCGTTCTGAACTTCCCCTCTTCATCGCCCCATTATCGTCGTCATTTTGTGGTGAACTTCTCGTTCTGTAGTAATTCATTCTCAAAATAAGTTAAAAATTTTTGGTTTATTATTTTCAATATTGAACCTTTGGAAACGACCAAGAAAATTTTTTTAACCCCCACAAAATTTGTTGGTTTACGTTTCAAGGTAAAATAACAACCAAATAAAATATTAAAAAAATAAATATCACAATAAACGTGCATTTAACTACTTCTGATCGACTAAACTGATTGATCCAGAGGAAAATGTTACACGGGATATCCACGGCTGATAAATAATAAATTCGTAAAACTAATTAATAAAGCACGTTTTGATTATTTTTCTTCGTATTTATCGCCTCCTGTGTGTTAAAACGCTGCATATCTATCTATCTATCTATCTATCTAAATTATTACACAAAGGTTTATTATTTTCAATAATAAATAACCTTTGGAATCGACCAAGACAAAATTTTTTTCAAATTCAATTCAAATTTTCAAGGCACGTAGAATTCAAAAATCGAATAAAAATTTGGCCGGCGGTCCGCCGTACGCGGCACTTTCCTCAGTTATTTCATTAACTGATTTTGATGAAATTTGGTATGTAGGCTCCATTTGGGGTCTAGTTGTGCCCCGAAGCTTTTGGTTGATGTCGGTCACTTCTAAAGGGTGAAAAATGAGGGTTGAAATGTTGAAAACGCCCTAACTCGAAAAATCTCGATATAAAGGTATTATTTTTCCGTCAATTTGAGATAGTATTGAATTTTTAGAGACCACGCGAAGCCCTGTAGGACAAACCGTTCGCTCCCTACGCGAACTTCAGGGTTGGAATCCGATAAATCAGAAACACGAGTGTGAATCGCAGAAGAGGCCTAATCAAATTTTAGCGGACCGAAATGCGATCAATGTTTTCTTCATGTTGGTAGGTGGTAACAATGGCAAAGCCGTGTTCTTTACAGACGAGTGATCTATATAAAAATAATAAACCTTTGTGTAATAATTTGCAGCGTTTTAACACACAGGAGGAGATAAATACGAATAAAAATAATCAAAACGTGCTTTATTAATTAGTTTCACGAATTTTATATTTAACAGGCGTGGATAACCCGAGTAACATTTTCCTCTGGTTCAATCAGTTTAGACGATCAGAAGTAATTATATGCATGTTTATTGTGAAATTTGTTGGCGCCAGACGGGCTATACTGGGTCCAGCAAGGGTCCCAAAAACCCACCCCTTCCCCCTACATGCCCCTGAGTCCATTGAAATGGGCATAATGCATAGAAGGTAATTGAAAAGTGGTCCGTGTTAGAAGATCGCTGACGGAAGTGAGCCAAATTCAAGCTGATCAAATGCGGTAGTTTCTTGTTTCTTTTAATAGAATTTCATGACTTTCACTTTCACTTTTTTCGTGCTTCCTTTACAACTAAGAATCAAATCAATTGAAGCCCCCCCCCCCTCCCCAAACTTTTCGATAACGATGTTATACTGGTAGGAACATTTTATCGATATAAACTTGACTGTTAACTGTGCGAGATAATATGGTTGGTAGGTACTATTATTGAAAAAGCCGTGTTCTTAGCTGACGGGTGATCTTTACAGTAAAAAAAAGTCTGCCAAGTGGGTGTGGCACCATAACCATCCTCGTATCCATAACCCAATTATACATATAGATGATCCGATGCATAATATCTAATCTCAAAACACCAATCTCTAAGTACCTTTCACTACCCTCATAGGGGACCATCTACACGCTAATCTGGACAATCCTAGAAAATTTCATCAAATTCGGATGAAAAATGTAAGTGTTATGGCTGTTACAAGGATTTTACGTTTGCGCATGCGCAGAGGCTACTGTAAATTTTAAGGCCTTGTTTTTCATTGGGGACCATCTAAGGTAAAAGCACCAATGGCGGAATGAGCACCAGTGGTGGAACGTTGACCAGAGAAATGGGTATAATAAGGTTTTAACGACAATTTTGAGGTTCCTTCAGCATGATCAACTGTTATTACTGGTCATGTGAAAAAAGAAGGAATTATTTCTTGCCTGAATGAGCGACAGCAGAACAAGAAAAGTGACAGTAAGTCAGAACGTCGCAGCTGAAGCTCCATTTGGTGGTGATATTGACAAGGTACGTTCCTCCGAAATTAGTGTTTATTGCTGATTGTGTTCTTTCTTTGTGGTTTCAAAATTGTTAATTATGTTAGTTCTGCGTGTTCTTGAGTTTTAAACGTCTCTATCATTTTTTTTTATTATTATTTTTTTTTAACGTCTCTATCATTAGTTTTTTCCAATATATCAACCATCCCACTATTGGCACATCATTTTAGTCGACAGTACCAGTGGTGGAATGGTCATTCCACTATTGGAACTCAACTATTTTTTTGTGATTAAAGATTTTTGTATCTAATTGTTATTTGTAAATTCATCAAACGACTCCAACATATTTGAATATCTCGTCTCTACACCGTAGCCAATAGTGGAATGGGGTTGATAATATCAACAATACCATATTATGGTATTCCAAGACTAGAACATATATATTCCACCATTGGATCAATGCTTGATTGGATCAAAATGCAGTATTTGGTTGCTCTCAAATGTTTCTGCTGTCGGTTCATGTGATCCGTGATTTTTCAAAAATTTACCAGACCTTCCAAAGGACCTGCTAAAAATTACATAGATAGGTACTTATTAGTACCGAGGATCGTGTGTTCACTCCTCATCTTTTGAAATGTTGGTTTTTATTCATCTTCATTTGTGTTTTGATTTCATTGTTATTTAGTTACATCTCAATATGCCGAACCCGAGCTTTCGGAGCTACTCGATGGAACACATTGAAAAGAAACAACCATGAGCCCATCCTCCTAGATCCCACACGATTGTTCATTATTGTATACGATTGTATTATTCGAATTGAATATTTTAAAATGTGGTCAATTTATTATTTATTGAATATACCTATAACTACTACCTACCTAATGCCCAATTCATATTATTAATAAAAATGATTAAGTACCTACATAAGTATTTATAACGGGGAAATTTTAATGACGAGTTGAAATTTTGGCATCGTTCCACGACTGGAGCAAAAAATTCCAACTTAGGAACACCCACAATTTTCAGCGTTCCACTAATGGTACAAAACAAGAAGCTGAGGAAAACGGATTATTATAACAAAAAACTACTTTTAAAGCAATTTTCAGACATCCTCCGTAAAGGGGAAGATTTGCTGGAGCCATTGGCGTCTTCATAAGTTTTTGATCTGAAAAATTTAGAAAAATACCACGAGCACCGAGTACAATTGAATTGCTAAGGACCTTAAGCATTCCACCATTGGTGCTTTTACCTTACAACCTAATCCGCAACATCCCTGAAAATTTCATTGAAATCGGATGGGAAATGTAAAAGTTATGGCCGTTACAAGGAATTCACATTTGCGCATGCGCAGTCGCTTCTATCAGTCAAGGGATAATGATTTTCATAGGGGACCGTCTACACACCAACCCGCACAATCCCTCAAAACTTCATAGAAATCGAACAATAACTTCGTATAGTTATGCGCGTTACAAGGATTTCATGACAGACACACAGATAGACAACCAAAGCTACCAAACCACCAAGAACCAAAAACCACCAAGAACCAAAAATTGTTCAGAAAGGTCTAAAACGCAAAACGCGAATGAAAATTTTGATTTTGAAGAATTTTTTTTTTCGTCCTTGAAAAGTGAAAACAAAGCTTTCGCTACCTTGGTAGACTCGGAAGCAATAAGCCATTGTGTAATAATCTGTGTATTCATTTTACAAAGACACAGTGATACATTATAACCAGAGGAAAATCTGCTGTGTTCCAATCCTAGAAATTTTCTCGTTGCAATAGTAGCTAAGCATGTATGAAAACACTTCAAATGAGTTGAAAATCATTTAAAGAGACGTTTCAGCTTCAGGACTCACTCGACAAACCTGATCTACGAGTCTATGTAGCTCAATAGTGTTTCTTTTTAGAGTAGTAGTTCAGGAAAAAGGATGAATAATACATTCGTAGGTCCCTGAAAACCTCTCACAGTGCTGCATGTATATTTCGTAAAGTATGTTAGTGTAGGGCAGAGTGACAAAAGTATGTACTTAGATGGCCGCCTAGAGCGGGGAAGGGTTGAAGGAAATGGTACCTCACTCGAGATGGCGGTCCATAAGGGCCTGAGAAGGGGTGTATATTTCATGCGTTTCCCCCTCTTCCCGTTCTGGTTATGCATCCCAGCTTCCAGGTTATGCCTGCTAACTACATCCGTTTAAACCACCTCTCTTCTCTCATACTCCTAGCCCTGGGGCCCTCTAACGGCGGACAGGCGTTGCAACTTTAAACAAGCCCCGTACACCCTCGTACACCTTTACCTCTGAACCCACCATTCCCCGTACCTGACTAACGCTACGACCAACTTTCCTGCCGTGCATCACTTTCACTTTGTTCACAAGACAAGATGTTTGTGTTCCTACTCTTAGCCTCTGGGTGCAGATACTCTTCTTCCAAGGATGTTAGAATGGGCTCACCTACCAACCGATAGGGCTTGAAGGTTGAGAAATCCTGAATCTTGTTGATGTTTTGTCAATTTATAAAACTGTCAACAACCGAAGATATAAGAGGGCCAAAACATCACGTCACCTGATAGGGACGTGAAATGATGTTCATCTAATTTATGATGTATTTAAGACTACAGGGTGTCATCCTTTCGAGCAGAGTTCGATTCTACTACTAATTTGAAACAAAACATGTCTCATAGCAACTTTTTTTTTAGAGTCTTCGTTTTCGAGTTATTTCACTTTTAAGATTTTTTCTTGTTTTCGAACTTATCTCAGTAAAACGGCTATAACTCACCGAATTTTCAGGAAGATTTAAATTTGATCATCCCTTTGGAAAGAGAGTTAAATTTCATATTTACTTGACGGAAAAAGAAAAAAAATTAAAAAGGAAAAACGGGTAAAAATTGGACTTGAAACGAAAAATTGTTCAAAACTTGGAAATCTCATCTTTTTTCAAACGCTCATAGGTTCTCTAATCCGGCTTGTTAATTTTTACCTGTAGACCTAAAAAATGCGCAAAAATCTCAGCTTTCCAACGGTATGGTCGTTTCTATTTTGAAAGTGAGGCTTATTACAAAAATTTGTGTTTGAAAGCAGAAAAGGTGAATTTTTTCAACGAAATCAGCGCTCCTGCTAAGAATATCTAAGGGATTGGACGATGAGAGGAGGTGGCAGAGTTGGGCAAAATCCTATTGGTAAGTATGACAAGATTTTTAATGACAAAAACATGTTTTCCATGGCTAAAAATATGATTAAATTTGTATTCACTCAAAGAGTACGATTAAAACCATAATCAATGTGGGTCATTCCAAAATTTGGAGTTATTTTGTCCTCGAACTTTTCCATAAATTATTGTTGAAGTTTTTATGTTTTTTCTCCCGTAAACGTCCTTTGTTTTGGCCACTGAGGCAGATCCTGAAGTGGGCGCACACTTTATCAAGAAGTTTCAAATTTATAGAATTTTGAATTTTTTTTCCATAATTTCGACTTTGTAGGGAGAGAGAAAACCAAGTGTGAGTTGAACTCATGAAACCTTTTTATTCCTTCAAAATACGAGAATCTTAGTTTAGGAGTCTCTTTTACATATCGCAATAACAGTCCGAAGCTATAATCTAGGTACATCAGAATTATCAGATTCTTCAAGTCTTTCAATCAGTCTAATCTTTCGTAAAATGTGGGTTAATAAAAAGTCAGAATTATATGACCCAACGGTGTAAATAGTTCAGGTAACTCTTAAAAATGTAAACGGCTTTGAAAAAAAAAAAACTTCTCTCCCTGCAATTCCATCTCTCTTCCTACAAACCAGCCTGTTCCCAGAAGTTGTAAGTAGAGAGGTTGTAGGGAGAGAGGTTGTAGGGAGAGAGATTTGTGAGGTTATCACTCTCTACTGGCCTAACCATTATTGATTCTGAACGTTAGAAAAAATACATAACACTATGGCATTCATAATTGTAATTTGAGTTTAATTAAACTTAGTTGAACACTTACCCTGATGAGTGAGGTGGTTGTAGGGAGAGAGAAAGTATTTACCTACTCTCAAAGCTTCAACACTTCACAACATAACCCACACAACTGGGAGCTTGGAAATTCAACAAACTTCAGTAGCTTCGGAAGCCATCTTGCAGCAGTGTTCACTTTTGTTTTTCATAACACAAAATAATCGTTTTCCAGGAGTGGGCAGGCATTTCAAAAAAATTGTAGGGAGAGAGAATAAAACCTTGTGACAGCATCAAAACATAGCAAAAACCCTTCCAATTCATGGAATTTTCGTTCGTTTCTAATTTATTCCTGAAGAGGAGAGTATCCTGGACCAATAACGTTTTTTACTTAAATTAAAATATGAACATAGAGTTCTCCAAAAATTTTCAAAGTTCCCAACCTACCCTCTGTGACAGGTGTAGGGAGAGAGAATTGGGATCATTAATGATTTTTAATCATCTGAGTTAATTGATTAGTGAAATTCATTCTATGTGATCTTTGTAGACACCAACCTGCTATATCTCCCTGAAAAAATTCTGAATTTCCAAGACAAATAGAGTGTTTACAAAAGCTGCGTGACTAAAAATAACCCCAAATTTTGAAATGACCCATGTATGAATAAGATTAAATTCTAAATTAAACGCTGGTTCTTGTGATTTATCAGGATTTTTCCATGATTACTCATGGATTTCTGCGTTTAATTAGGAATTTCTGTAATTAATCATACATTTTATGTGACTAATCACTGATTTCATCGATTTTCTGTGATTAATCATTTAGCTCCTGTAATTAATCATACATTTCCTGTGATCGAGAATTTAATCTTATTCATACATTGATTATGGTTTTAATCATACTCCTTGAGCGAATACGAATTTAATCATATTTTTAGACATAGAAAAACATATTTTTGTCATTACAATTCTTAATTCCCATCGTCCAATCCCTTAGATCTTCTTAGCAGACGCGCTGATTTCGTTGAAAAAATTCTTGTTTTTCTGCTTTCAAACACAAATTTCTGTAATAAGCCTCACATTCAAAATAGAAATGACCATACCGTTGGAAAGATGAGATTTTTGCGCATCTTTTAGGCCAACAAGTAAAAATTTACGTGCCCGATTACAAAACACTATGCTATTTTGAAAAAAGATACAATTTCCTAGATTTTGCCAATTTTTAGTTTTAAGTCAAATTTTCTCCCGTTTCCCAATTTATAATTTTTTTTTCATTAAGGAGATAGGGATTTTACGCTCTTTCCAACGGTGTGATTAGATTTGAATTTTCATGAAAATTCAGTTAGTTATAGCCATTTTACTGAGGTAAAATCTTAAAAGTGAAATAACTTGAAAACGAAGCCTCTAAAAAAATTGCTAGGAGACATTTTTTGTTTCAAATTAGTAGTAGAATCGAACCCTGCCCGGTGGTGCGCCCGAAAGAGTGGCACCCTGTACACGTGATGAGTTTTTTCTTTTTCCAAAACAAACACATTATTAGGACAGGAAACTCGAAAATGGGTTTGAAAATTTCTAACTGTCGGAATTAAAGTGTCCGTGCTTTCATGGAATGCCAGCTGGAGCACGTCATCTGTAGATGGATGATGGCTGCTAGATACATTTTCAAGGCATTTTTGATTGCATTTTCAAATACGAAACAATTTTGACGATCATGATGATAGTGAAAAAACAGTCCGGAATGACAAACACCATCACGATAGAGAATTGGTCGCCGATTATGTAGAGAATTTTCAGAAAATAATATAATATTATGTCTTCTGCTGATTGGACCGCGATGAAATCAATAAGCAATCGTTTTCGCCCTAGCCCAAGCTATCAAAATGGAAGCAAAATAGAAATGTTGGATATTATGAAATCGATGGTAAAAATAAATCACATTTTCAGTTGGGTGGACTCCAATAATGGTCAGATCACTTGGAATTTATAGGAGTCCATTTAGAAGCTAAAAACAGTGGAAATTTCGTCAAAATCGGACCACCATCGTGACGATGACACAACACAGACAAACAGACAGATTCCCGTACCCAAAATTGTACTTAAAGCCTTGAAAAGGTTCATTGGTATACTGGAAATTACCTCTCATGTTTAACGAATATAAACCAATGTAGGGAACCATAATCAACTGTTGTTTGCTGAGAAGGACAATACATAAGCCATGAAGAAGCCACTTGAGAAGCTTACCCAAAGCTCGACGAAGATGGAGTATAATATTCTTGTGGTTCCCATCCCAAATCTATGTAGTTGACATAAGAAGAACAACTAACTCAATCAAATACTAATTTTTTGGAGTCCATAAACGGGCAAAGAGAGATAAGTGAGCTTCATCCAGATGATCCACTCTCAAGTTTCTTCATTCTTTAAATACAATTGTTCTTTGATTCCTACACCTACTACGTTCCCATTTGTTCCCCAAATTGGTGTGACCCAAAAGGCTCAAGATAAAACAGTAAGGAAGAAGAAGATCGAGGGAACAAACATAAAGAAAAGGAGGTAGGTGGGAGGGTAAAAAGAATGAAATAAACGTTTTGGGGATGGTAAATCTTGGTATGGCGTGCCTGGTGGAGACAGTATGGATTTGTCATTGATAGGGTTCTGCGGGGAAGGGTTGCCGGAGGGTCGTTACCATTATAGGATTCCAAAAGGATACATGAGCCTCCGCCATCATTATTCCACAAGCCTCAAACCACCCCTAGCTAGAGCTTCTACCTCCTTATTCTCGGAGGAACTCTCATATTCTTCTTATTGGCTTCAGTCAGTTTCTCTACCTTCCCATTCACTCACTCCATTATGTTTCCTCCCTCGCCTTCCTTCCTGTGATCGTTAAGTGAGGCAAAACGGAAGTAGCTCCCTGTTATACGATAAAAAATAATACAGGAAACATTACTGCATCCCTGCACAGTGAATAAACGCATCCATGAGATCAACATAATCATTATTCCGGAAGTGGAAGGAAAAAAGTAGCCATACAACAATAACTAAATTTGGTGACATGGCGGCAGAAAAATCTCGCTATAACAGTACAGCAATCTTACATATTGAACTGAGACATTAGGAAGACCCTTTTCTATGATTTTTCAAAGTTTCGAATGTTTATGACGTTTATAAAGCTGGGGGGTTCCGCCCGGTGCGTGAGGTTATAAACATTCGAAACTTTGAAAAATCATGGAAAAAGATCTACTCATCCAAAAAGAGAACGGCTGGTGTCAAAATTCTCAGGATGAGGTCTTCTTTCCATTAAAAATTTTTTAAAAAATCAGGCGCCCCCCCCCCCCCCCATTTGGTGATATGGCGGCAAAAAAAAATCTCGTTATAACAATACAACATTCTTACATATTGAACTGTTAATGGGTCACCAATCGCTAGACGAAAGAATACCAAACCGAGTTATTCGTAATAGGTGATATGGTACAATGAACTGATACAGTAATTGGTAAAAAGCAACTCTGTACAAAATAACCAAACTGGTCACTATTCAGCCTTCAAGTTTAGGTAAGCGGAACAACCGAATTGCAGCTCAATAAAGTGTACATTTTGGCCAAAATTCTAGTTTGTGTTCAGTAAAAATTCCAAATATATATATATGTAAGTTACATTCTTATTGAATGGATTTTCAATGAACGACAATAATATTCCGTAAATCCAGTACTTGAACAATTCACTCGATGTATGATTGTACAATTTTAGTTAATCTGTTAGATTATTTCTTTACAATAGTCTAACAATTCCAGTATTCCACTGTAGATGGAAAATTGAGCTCACGCATAAGAATTGACTTGAGAAAAGCCAACAATGAACGTCTGTCAAGTTGGGCGAAATATTCTTCTTCTTTCATTGTACCGTCGTGTAAAAGCCTCCAGGTAGGCAGGTGTTCGTAAAAATATTTCGAACAACTACTGGCAACCTTGATCGATCTGTGTACCAATAAAGAAATATAAACCATAATACCAACCTCGTCTAGACATCACTTCCAGTGTTCAATCCACGTTGTACAGATCTTGTGCCTTGAATGGTATCAACGTTGAATGGATGTACGAGTATAAGATAAAAGTCGGATATAGCAGTGAGATCTGAAGGGTGAGTTCACCACAGGGAACATCTTTATTGAGTTGGGCAGACGTTTCTCTTCTCGATGTTGGATAACAAAGGGAAACAGAAATGCTATTTGTTCTATTTCTACACCACTCTATCCAATGCTGTATTTTTATAGCAATCTTATCGGTAACTTTGTATTTCCATCCACTCGTTCTGAAAATTGAGACGTTTTATACACATGATGGAATGGAAAATGAGATTCAATTTTTTAGTTAACGGTAACATAAACAACGACCAAAAACATGCAAGTTTAACCAATCTATACCTAATAATATAATTTATTTGTGTTTTCGGTCCTGAACCGATATTTACCAAATTTGGAATGATAAGACAATACGTTAGGAGGGAATACGTACGAGTACATTTTATAATGCTCGTATTTTATCCGGCTGTGCAGATGTTTACCGCAACTTTTGCATCGTACTCATTAACCTCCCGGGGTCAGAACCAAATTTTACCCGTGCGTTACTTGGGGAATAAATTAATAACTTGTCAAATATCGGGACTGGGGTCATCCAGAAAAATGCTGTTATGGCCTAGCTCTCCACAATTCATCAAAATCTTCCAAATTCGTTCATCAAAGTCTATTACAGATAGTTGTTCTGGATTGTAATCTCGTAGGATTTTTGATTCGCTGGAATGTAGTTCTCATGTGGCTAATCCTCCTCCCGACAGTATGCATGAAGGTATAGAATTTGGTGAATTTCGGATGAGTTGGGAAGTAGTAGTTTAGGGCAGGTTTCATTTAGTCCGTGTTGAGTGTATCGACCCATGGTATAAATAACTTGTCAAATATCGGGACTGGGGTCATCCAAAAAAAACGCTGTTATCGCCTAGCTTTCGGAAAACATATTTCCTTCATTAGGGCCTGAAAAAATATAATGAGCAAACTCAGGCAACATAAGCTGGACACAAACACACTATTCAAAACAAGTACAAGGAAATTCCCCTACCGAGATCAATATTTTGTTAATAATAAATCAAAAAAGGAAACTAAACGAGGACAAACAATTAACTCACTCAAAAGCAGTTATATGTGAGGAAAGAGCACCCACCAACTCATACTCTCTATCAGGTTCTGTTTCAGCTTGTACAAGTCAAAACTATAAAAACCACAAAAACCAAATTTCATCATTAACATTGAAAACTAAAAAGGATCCCCTTCTAGACAACTCTGTAATTACAAACTTTACAAACTCTATAGTAATATCTACTACAACATCACTAATATCCTAAAATCTCCCAAACTTGCTGAACTTGTTTTGAATACTGTATTCGTGTCCAGCTTCTGTTGCCTGAGTTTGCTCATTATATTTTTTCAGGCCCTGATGAAGGAAATACGTTTTCCGAAAGCTAGGCGATAACAGCGTTTTTTTGGATGACCCCAGTCCCGATATTTGACAAGTTATTCATACCGTGGGTCAATATACACAATATGGAATAAATGAAACCTGCCCTTAACCAATTACTTCCCAACTCTTCCGAAATTCACCAAATTCTATACCTTCATGCATACTGTCGGGAGGAGGATTAGCCACATGAGAACTACATTCCAGCGAATCAAAAATCCTACGAGATTACAATTCAGAACAACTATCTGTAATAGACTTTGATGAACGAATTTGGAAGATTTTGATGAATTGTGGAGAGCTACTTATTGATTAAGAAAGTATTAACGTACGAAAATCTAAGCGGGCCAGGAAAGCACGGTGGGAACTTCCCTAGTGGGGATACTCTCCCACCAGGAGGTTCCCAACAAAAGGATGTGTCCTGCCCTGCTGAGGACACTTCTTGCTAGCTCTCAAAGTTATCAATGCACTCTCTTTGTCCGTCCAGTGTGATCCATTTAAACCAAATTCATTGAGTTCTCATTTTCGCTCTTGATCAAATTTTGCTGACCAAAACCTCTCAAAACTGTTCTTTTCTATATTTTCTTGAATAATTTAAATCTACAGTTTTTCAGTGGGGAAATGACGACCTCCTAAGAGCTGATCTCTATCCAACTGATAAACTGTGCGAATTTATAGTTAAATTCACTTGCCATTACGTTATGAGTTGTACGAGTGACATTCGACGTCCCCAAGCACAGTTCCTATCACTCTTACATCTCGAAATATTCATAGAGATTACCGGTAGTTGGAATGCAATTTCCTGTAATCAAATTCTACCAGCTTTAAATTGGAATGTAGACGTCCTCTGCTCTGTCACCACCAATTTTAAGCCGCATAGCGAACCGTAAATTCAAGCAATAGGAAGAACACTCTGGAGATTGGAAGAAAGCACATTTGTCTTGAGCAAACTCCCCTGAAGTCAGAACAGTTGTCCAGAGCTGTGAATCACACTAATAAATTTTGTTCACATGCTCAAAGTCTTGGCCAATAATTTCAAAGAATTAGTCGGTTTTGAATGAGTTGGTTGATTCCTTCAATGTAAGTTTTTTTCTCAAGTAACGAATTTTCTCCATGACTGAATTTCCACTATTTACCCTTGTTTTCAATGAACCAAATTTCGTCCTCTCTCTCTCTCTCCCTAGTACTAGTAAAATTTACATTTTAATGTATTTGAAAATGCCAAATAATTTTATTTAATACAATTACTTGGCATTTTCAAATACATTAAAATCGGATACTAATTTACCATGTTTGAAATACACATCGTAACAAACAATAAATTTGGAAAAAATGTTTAATACACTATTATAACCATTTTGGTTGTGCATTTCACCCTCAAAAGAAAGTGAAGAATCAATTTTGGTGTTTTTAGAGGGGATAAAATAATTTTTAAGGACACAAGAAACTGACAACTCCTGTACCTGACGCTTGGACGTTCTTCGACTTTGACATCTTGGTGATCGACCAGAGATGAGACATTCTAAAACCTGAGTTGTTCTTCTATCTCGGTGAATGTATTGAAGACAACAACTCCACTTTGATAACTTTTCTGATTTTGATATTGTTGGAAAGTTGTCCAATACTTATTTCTTGGGTTCCTAGTGAACCCTTGGATTGAACTTGGATCACATGGTTTTTAGAGCAACGAGGAAATGTTAAAGTTTTGTGTTGTGTGTGAGATTCATGTCTGAATAAATTGTATATAGTTTGTTTGCAAATTCCATAGTTGTTCCTCCGTACCAACATTTTCACAAATATATTGTTACATTCTACTCCTCTTGAAACCTAAAACAAATTATTTTGAGGGTTTGCTAAGCCGCTTTTCCTTCTAGTCGATTCGAAAGGTTTAATCATGATAAACCAAACCAATATAATATAGGTAGTTCATGACAAAGATTTCGTGTGAAGTAAGCGATGCGTCTTCACGGACGACAACCCCTACGCATAAGGCACCAGGGGTTCTCACTGAGGGCTCGAGAAATTTGTCAGTCAGAAAATTGTCATTTACAGTCCCTGCACTGGACTGTAAATGATAATATAAACATTATGGTGCTAAAATCATGAAGAGAAATATTCCGCTTTGAAAGAAGTACCCACCTTCCGTTTGGTACCTATACAGCCCACAAAAATTGCGGGAGTCATGTTTTATTCGAGAAAGTAATAAAGAAAGGTGTGTCAACTCGGTGGCTAATGAGGCGTCGTCCCATTACTTCGAAAAAAAAACCTATTTTCGCAGCGTGATCTGGTTGAGTTATGGAGGCGGCTTTTTCACGTCGCGCTGCAGGATCCCGAATTGAGTTAGGCCTTCCTTCATGGTTCGTTTGTCCTATCCATTTCAGGTACAACTCCCACCCAAAGAACATCTCCTAAGGCCCTTCCTCCAATTTTTCGGCTGAAGGAAGGAGGAGTTCTGTCCTATTGTTAAAGTATGAGGGTATCTTCGTATGGTAAAAAAGGAAGAAAAACCTAACAGAACTGAAAGGATGAGAACGTATTGTACCTTTGCCCACCACTCTTACGATTGGATAAGGTAGTTCTTAACTCTTCTCGTTTTACTAACAAGAAATATTCCTTTTAAAAATATACCATAACTTGATTCTTTTCACCGCTATATAGGTCCAGTTGAAGCACAATAAATGTAAATAATAGTAATACATATGTACACAACATGAAAAAATGTTTTATTTACATACAATAAATATTATTAAAATATAATTTTTATTTTTATATAGTTTTTTATTGTTGCGATTCCGTTAAACTATATTATTGGTTACGATGTTTTTTGAAAATATTTCACAGAAAGATGGTAAAAACGCTGCAAATCATTGCTCAAAGGTTTATTATTTTGTGTATAGATCATCCTTCTGTATAGATCACTGGTTCTCCATCAATAGCACCTACCACCATCTGTATTCTCCCTTGACCTTCCCTCACAAATTTCAGCTCCTGCGTTCAATAGGATTGAAAATGGCTTCGGAGCTCACTCAGCTGATCAGTGATCTGAAGAGTGAAGAAGATCTCCTCGAATGCTGGAGACGCCTGGAAGAGCACTTCCATTCAATAGGATTGAAAATGGCTTTGGAGCTCACTCAGCTAATCAGTGATGTGAGGATTGAAGAAGATCTGCTCGAATGCTGGAGACGCCTGGAAGAGCACCTCCATTCAATAGGATTGAAAATGGCTTTGGAGCTCACTCAGCTGATCAGTGATGTGAGGAGTGAAGAAGACATCCTCGAATGCTGGAGACGCCTGGAAGAGCACCTCCATTCAATAGGATTGAAAATGGCTTCGGAGCTCACTCAGCTGATCAGTGAGCAATGATTTGCAGCGTTTTTTACCTACAAACACTGTTTTACCTACCAACTTTTTTTTACCTACCAACTATTGGTAGGTACTACCTACCACACTATAATGGCTTCACACTTTCACAATCAAGTTTATTAGAAAGAACTAAACGCTTCACACTCGATTCGAAAAATAGAAAGCTTGATATGGAAATTTGATTACTGGTTACGCAGAAGGCAAAACTGTATACAAATCGAAGAAATGAACAGCGATCGCATTTTAGTCCGATAAAATTTGAATGGAGATTAGACCTCTTTTGCGATTCACACTCATGATTCTGTTTTATCGAAGGAAAACCTTCAAATACTCGTAGGGACCGAACGGTTTGTCCTACAGAGCTCCGGGTGGTCTCAAAAATTTTTAAAAATTCTGTACTATTTAAAATTGGTGAAAAAACGATACCTTTATTTCGAGAGTTTTCGAGCTAGGGCACTCTTGAAAATTTCAACCCTTAATTTTCACCCCTTAGAAGTGTCCTACATCAACCAAAAGCTTCGCGGCACAACTAGACCACAAATGGAGCCCATATACCAAATTTGAACCAAATCGGTCCAGTGTTGCTAAGAAAAGTGCCGCGTACGGCATACGGCGGACGGCGGACGGCGTACGGCGTACGGCGGACGGACGGAAATTTTTTTATTCGATTTTCGTATTCTACTTACCTTGAAACGTAAAACATCAAATTTTGAGGGGGGGTTAAAAAAAATTTTTTCTTGCTCGATTCCAAAGGTTTATTATTGAAAATAATAAACCAAAAGCGGAATTTGATAATTCAGTAGGAGTATTCGTGGTCTGGGAGATTCGACGAGAGTCAATGCGCATGCGTTCCGGCTAATTCGACGATTCGATTTACTACGGGCTGAATACGTCGTAAATCGAGATTCGACATCGAATTACAAAATGCGATCCTGGCGCTAGCGGCTGTTGTGCGAAGCAAATATCATAACATCAACAAATAGATCTTCTCTTCCTTTCATTCTGAGCTTTTCTTTTAACAACACATTTTTTATTTTTTATTCCGTTCGTTTATTTCGTTTTTATTCTGTTCGAAGTGGTTGAAAAATAAGGTATGAAATTTTTAAAAACGCCCTAACTCAAACAATTTTGGTGTAAAGGTATTGTTTTTCCATCAATTTAAGATAGTATAGAATTATATATTATAGAGACCACGCGGAGCTCTGTAGGACAAACCGTTCGTTCCCTACGAGAATTTAGGGGTTGGATTTACGATAAATCAGAAACACGAGTGTGAATCGCAAAAGAGGCCGAATCTTCCTTCAAATGTTAGCTCACCGAAATGCGATCGATGTTTTTCTTCAAGTTGGTTGGTGGTAACAATGGCAAAGCCGAGTCCTTTGCAGACGAGTGATCTATGTGGAAAAATAATAAACCTTTGTGTAATAATTTGCAGCGTTTTTAATGCTAGCCGTAGATTCTTTCGTTCATGTACCAGGAACTTTGTTAAAGGATTTTATTAGGAACCTCTGGGGTATTCTCATTTTTTAACTAACAGGAAATTGATGAACATGCGGTTCTCTTGACACTGACTTGGTGATCGTCTGATGCCGCAAGTCGATTTTCGGGGGCCTCATGAAATCCTCGAGTTACCGCAGTTTTTATATACGACGATCTGTCACAATAGATCAAACTTACGGTCCAAGTGACTAAGGGCTTGCCCCGTCCCAATATTAAAAAAAAAAAAATATACGACGATCGAAACAGACCATGAATACCCCTAATATAAATCTTGGTCAGAAAGAAACGAAAGAATCGTCTTTCAAAATTGGAGAATTAAAATAATCAAAAATCTAAATAATCATCTAACAAATTTAATTTAATTGTCTTTCTTGAATTCGAAAGAAATTATTCTTGATTTACTAGTTGTCTTTCGTATCGCTTCCATGGATATTAAGGACAGGATAGGGTTGAGTTCGAGTGACATGGGACATACGATCGCGACAGAACAAAAAGTAGTTGACAGGGTGTCACGCACCTGAAAGGATAAAAGCATAAAAGCTTTCATGGCATCCTCTTCTCGGGATATCGCTACAACGCGTTTCGGTAAATGTTATTTTGTTCCAATTAAAAGTTGAAGTTTGAATACCCTCAGACGCCGGTACCTCCATAAGCGGAACCGACAGATAAAGGCAATTAAATCTCGTCCGTCCCCCTCATGTTACTTCAATTAAAATTTCTCGCCTTCATGGAAAATGAATAGGGCTCTCTCTTCCATGAAAAAAGTTGGCTTGTGTTTTGTAACGGGGAAAAAGGAGTTTAGGGTTGAACCAGAAGGGCGAGACTACTGGAAGGGTTTTGGTGTCAAAATCGAATGTACGTCCCTGTTCTTTGAGTACAACGTATATCAATTAAGCGGGGCGAAAGAAACATCGATTTTACAATTAGCAGAGTGGAACGAGTCGTAAACCAAACGATACGGGATACGATAACGAGGATGTTTCAGACCCTTTCCCTAATGAATATGTAACGGAATCATAGCCGAGGCAGATATCTCTTATCACGCCCTCTTCAAATTTTCAGCTTTTTTTTTCTCCTCCCTGAGTTATAGGGACTCGAACTTTCTTTTTCTCCTTGTGATCACACGAAGGGGGAATCTACTCGTAATTGCTTTCGAACTCTCGTAAATCAGCTCGAAATCACCCTCGAAATGTAATTTGGTAGATAGCATGAAAATATCAATAAAAATAGAATAATGTATAAAGTTTCTGGTGAAGAAATAACATATTTTTATTTGCACATTTTTATTATTGGTCATAGATCAACGAAATTCACGTCTACACATGCGCACCCCCTACCGTAAGCCTAACAACATCTCATACAACACCCATACAACAACACCTCATAGATGTATGGAATAGGTAATACTCAAATTTCCCAAAAATTCATTAATCATATTGGTTTATTATTTTCAATAATGAAACTTTGGAATCGACCAAGAAAATTTTTTCTCTAAACCTCCCTCAAAATTTAGTGTTTTACGTTTCAAGGTACGTAGAATCCAAAACGTCTGCCAAGTGGGTGTGGCACATAGCTTCCTCGTATCCATAACACGATTGTATAGATGATCCGATGCATAGTAGTTAATCTTAAAACATCAAAACAAGTTAATCTGTAACATCTCTGAAAATTTCATTGAAATCGGATGGAAAATGTAGAAGTTATGGCCGTTACAAGGAATTCACGTTTGCGCATGCGCAGTGGCTACTATCAGTCCGAAGGTGGTGATTTTCATAGGGGACCATCTAAATACTAATCTGTAACATCCCTGAAAATTTCATTGAAATCGGATAGAAAATGTAGAAATTATTGACGTTAAAAGGAAATTCACGTTTGCGCATGCGCAGTGGCTACTATCAGTCCGAAGGTGGTGATCTTCATTGGGGACCATCTACAACCTAATCCGCATAATCCCTGAAAATTTCATCGAAATCGGGTAGAAAAAGTGGAAGTTATGGCCGTTACAAGGAAATTCACGTTTGCGCATGCGCAGTGGCTACTATCAGTCTGAAGGTGATGATTTTCATAGGGGACCATCTAAATACTAATCTGTAATATCCCTGAGAATTTCATTGGAATCGAATGAAAAATGTAGAAGTTATGGCCGTTACAAGGAAATCACGTTTGCGCATGCGCAGTCGCTTCTATCAGTCCGGGGATGATGATTTTCATAGGGGACCGTCTACACACCAACTCGCACAATCCCTGAAAATTTCATTGAAATCGGACAATAACTTCGTATAGTTATGCGCGTTACAAGGAAATCATGACAGACACACAGACAGACAGACAGACAGACAGACAGACACACAGACACACAGACACTGAACCAAAATTGTTCAGAAAGGTCTAAAACGCAAAACGCGAGTGAAAATTTTTATTTTGGAGAACTTTTTTTTTTCGTCCTTGAAAAGTGACTCGGAAGCAAAATGGAATAAAAACTTTTCCGTCCGTCCGCCATACGCGGCACTTATAGAATTGCTGGCCTATCAACTATAGATTGAAAATTAAATAGACGGTCTAGGCATTCAAAAAGAGTTGAAAAAGTAAAAAAAAAGGATTATTTGTTATTTTTGCTGTTGACTAGAGCACTCTTTTTAGACCACCTACCGCTAGAAGCGAGAAGTCGTGTATTACGAAACGTTCGGCTCGGAGGCGACTATAAATAAGTATATGCATTCTTGAGCGAACTTTCAAAGTTTGCCCACTCTCTCCAAGAATTTCTTCCGTATTTTTATTGTGCATGACTAAATATCCGAACAAAATTGTTGGCCTGCGAGTGCGCCAAGTTCAGGGAAGAAACTTACTACTTTCCATTCTCTTGCCCTCCTAATAGCCCGAACACTTGGCAGCCTGCCCAGACCACAAAGACGAATCTTATCTCCGCTGTTTTACATACCACAGCTAACTAAAAAGACTTAAGGAGAGTTTGTTGTAGAGACGGATAAATGAACTGGGAACAAATTCAACAACCATAAAGAATCAAAGTGGTCCTGTAAAATGGATAATATATGGGGTGGAGGTACCTAAGCTCAGACCATTAGAAATACTTCAACCTACTGTTTTTGCCAAGGAAATCAGTTTTCTAAGGAGGAAGTAATGAAGATTAGAGACCTTTGCTCCATACGATTCATTAAGTACCAACGCATTTTGATAATAAATAAAATTTATTAATTGTAATGTTATCATTGTTATTAATTAATGTTACTAATGTTACTATTTATTTAATGTAATTTATTATTGTAATTAAATTTACATTTAATGTAATGGTATTCAGAGTTCCTCACTAGGTATGGGTTTTCGGAAACAATATCGTATTGTAAAGCCTCATGACTTATTGGGTAGGTACGTCCAACATTTTTGATATTTTCATAAGAAATTTTGTGTATAATATACAGGGTGTCCCATAAGTTATCCACCAAACTTCGGGAGTAGTTTTTACAACAAATTTGCAACACAAAATGTCCCCCTAGCATTTTTTTGTAAACCCCCTTAAAATCCGACTTTTTCGATTTTAAAGATTTTTTTCGTGTTTTCGACATTACACCATTTAAACGGTCATAACTCCATTAAATTACACTCAAAAATTAAAAATAAGGATTTAAATTTGTAAATTCAAATTGTGTAAGGTCGAAAACACGAAAAAACTCATAGAAATCGAAAAAGTCGGATTTTGAAGGGATTAAAATAAAATTGCTAAGAGACATTTTTTGTTGCAAATTTGTTGTAAAAATTACTCGCAAAGTTTGGTGGATAACTTATGGAACATCCTGTAAATTATGATCATAAAAAATACTTTCCTTAATTTTTCCCCAATTCTTGTAAGGCAACTGCAGTATCAAACATATTGCTTAGTGATGCTAGAAAGGCTAATGGGAGTAATACATCCTTTTTTCAAGTGCACCATAAAAACTGGAAACTTTCAAATAGATGTCAGCGGAATAATGAATTTTTCGTCTTCCAGTTTTGAGTCCAATTAATTTGAATTTCATTTTTGCAAACTCCTTTGTTTTGTCCGTGAAGAATTTTTAGTTTTAAGGTATTTCCAATCTTCATTCTACATTTTCATAAAATTTCAATGTCAAATGACAATTGTTGGGGCTCCAAGAATGACTCAAATGTTCTCGTTTCTTACTCAAACTTTCCCTCTTCCTTTTATACTATCATCCCCACAAGTATTTTGTAGATTCCACATACTGAAGTCGTGAAGTGGTTTTATAACATGCAGTAAAGATTCATATAGGTACACCATTATGGGTTCTTCACGTGGTTTTGAACTGAATTTTTTGATTTTTGTATATTTTAGTAAATGCATGTTAAATTTGTAACCTTCATAAGTAAGCTATAAGAGTATAGTAAAGTATATCAAATCTACGTAACGTGGTATAACATGGTAGCAATCTAGGGTGAAAAGCATAGAGTCTTTAAAATATGAAAATGGGAATCTGAAATATTTAATGTAACCAGAAAATGAATTGTAGAATCTCCGTTGAAAAAAAAATAAATAAATAAAAATAAAAAAAAACCTTCCTATGACACACGAAATTGAGAGCCATCTCCTTCTGGTTCTTGGGTAACAGCAATATGTATAAGAAGAGATTGGCAATCTCCTCGTAAGAATCACCTTTTTCAAACGTGAACTGCTATTTTAAATCAGATAAGAGCATACTCTAGAATCTACTGGTGTGAATAGTAATAATGGTAAAAGTTTCTCCAAGCTACTCACTGTTCTTTCTCCGAGGTTTCGAACTCTGCAATGGAGAAAAGCCGTGCCGCCGAGCTGCACGGTGTTATTGACGACAGTGTTGTTGTCGAAGGTTGGCTCTGTCATCCTCTGGTACTCGTCGAAGTTGGTGAACCAGAGTCCAGCTCCATCGTTCCCCCGTGGAGCCAGACTTTCTTTCTTTCCTGATAACAGAAAAGAATCCACTTTCAATGAAAGACATATTGTGGTTCGAGGGAAGGGAAAAACAATTCGTCCCATTGTTTGGGCCGCACAACCACAGGGAGAGGTGCAAATGCCTTAGATGCTCGTACTAGCAATTCAACTTTACAGCATAAATTACTACCCCTACTGAGCTTTTCAGGAATTCGATCTTTCTTAGTAGTAGTTTTGCTTCTGCGATCGTGGAAGAACCGGGACTAATTTTTGGTTTATTATTTTAAATAAAAAACCTATGGAATCGACCAAGAAAAAAAAATTTCATACCCCCCCTCAAAATATAATGTTTTACGTTTCAAGGTACGAATCCGAAAATCGAATAAAAACTTTTCCGTCCGTACGCCGTACGCGGCACTTTCCCCATTTAGCATTGACTGACTTTGATGAAATTTGATATATAGGCTCCATTTGTGGTCTAGTTGTGCCACGAAGATTTTGGTTAATGTAAGTCACTTCTAAGGGTTGAAAAATGAAGTTTGAAATTTTGAAAACGCCCTAACTCAAAAAAAAATTGATGTAAAGGTATTGTTTTTCCATCAATTCAAGATAGTATAGAATTTTTAGAATTTTTTGAAACCACGCGGAGCCCAGTAGGACAAAACGTTCGCTCCCTACGCGAAGCAGACGAGTGCTCTATATAGGAAAATAATAAACCTTTGTGTAATAATTTGCAGCTTTTTTTTTAATTTACAGTATGTATCACTACACGCACCTGTTGTCGGTATTGTTATGAGACTATTTATTCAAGTTTGCAACAGGTCTCCTAATATTACTTGTTACCAAAATTTGGTAACATTTAATTTTATCATTTAATGATAAAAACTTTGTATTAACAACAAATTGAAAAAAATAAAAAATAAGTGCGACTCCGCAACCTTTTTGTGGTTATGATCAAATGGGCTGTCACAGTTGTCGTATGATTTAACTAAATTGACATCCCGTCAAATCGGCTTCAATGGCATACGAGACATCCAGAGAAGCCACAGCGCCACTCTCTGATGCCATAAGGAGTGGCAGAACTTTGGATGTTGCCCAGTACGAAGAGGGTGTGGTGTCAAATTTGCGAGAAGTGGCAACACAGCGAAAAACCACTGAGCTTGCAGCGAGCGAGCAGCTTTTGACATCACTACCCAGTAGGCAACAGAGGACCATTCGGAGGACTAGGGAGGCATCACAATGGCTCAGCGTCGTCCCACTTGCAGCAGACAACTTCGACTTGTCGTCTTCCCAATTCCGTGACGCACTAGCCATTCGGTACGGTTGGGAACCAAGAGGGTTGCCAGTATGGTGCGACGGATGCGGGAGTCCCATGGACATGAACCACGCCCTCAATTGTATGAAGGGCGGTCTGATCAAACAGGGACACGACCTGGTTCGGGACGAATGCGCCAAAATAGCAAGCCTCGCATGGAACGGTGTTGTCACAGAACCAGTTCTTCGTGAAAGTGCTGATGGCAGCCCCGGCCTGGTGGCAGACATGAAGGTTCATGGTGTGTGGGACCGTGAGAGACCTGCGTTTTTTGATACCCGCGTTATAAACGCTGACGCAGTCTCTCACACTTCCATGGACTGGCCAACCATCTCTCGCCATGCTGCCCAAGCCAAACATGCAAAATATGACAGAATAGCCGAAGATCTGAGAGGTTCTTTCACGCCACTCGTAATTTCATGCGATGGAGCATTGCATAAAGAGTATGACGCTTTTCTCAAGAATGCCTCCTTACGCCTTGCCAACAAATGGTCCAAATCCTACGCTCAAGTAATGATGTGGACGCGAGTGAAAACTCAATTCTCCGTCCATCGAGCGGTTTCCATGAGGCTAAGAGGCCCAAGGAAACAAGTCCGAGGACTCGGACTGGAGGATGGAGCAGCAATTTGGCTCCCACAAGACTAACTCCTCCACATTTACGCTCGCTTGCTCGCACGCTTGCAAAAACAAAAAACCCTTTGGCATAAATCAATTTCAATTTTCGGCAAACTTTTGGCATACCAGTTTGAACTTTTGGCGGCTCATTTTGAGCTTTCGGCGGATCCATTGCGTTTCGGTAACTACTGGAGTCCTTGTCCACCTTCATTCCCTCTACAATGTTCAATAAAGTGTTTTTCTCTCTTTAACTAAATTGACATGTTGACTATCATCTGCAAGAACCTATGTGTTAAAGAAGTTAAAAATAAAATTCTTCTATTTTGAAGATGAGTGTTCTGTGTCCATGTGCTACGATGTTCTGAAACAACATAAACTCCTAAATTGAAACTCCTACTTAGTGTTATAGTGCAATACCTATTATATCAAAGTTTTTGTGAAGTCGGCAAACCTACTTTTTTATGTCTACTATTCTCCTACAGTGTCTCTACGTCATGCAAGTCTTGTTGAAGTCCATTCAAAGCTGAGTCCAAGAAGCAGTTTAAAGTAACATAATGGAGCTCCCCTTTGAACCACCTGGGCGCAAGAAAAATCCCATTCGAGTTCACACAGGGTGCGGAGGAAAGGGTTGGGTGCTGGCAATTTCGTATAATTAAACCTTGTTAGAAACATCTGCTCCTTCCTCCAAGGCTGCAAGAGGGAAAAATGATCTCATTAAAATGTTTGAAGAGCTCGAGGTCTTATGTGCTTCTTTTAGCCTCGAGTCTTTCTCTCGATCCGACAGAAAAGTTTCTTTTACCCGTTTTCCCCATTTCCACTGTCTGCCGGTGCTTGAGAAGGAACAACCGAAAAAAGGGATTCAGCTGTTCACTCGAGCTCCTGTGAATAGATGAACTTGCAGTTTGAGTAAATTACTCCGAGAGCGGGGAAATAACGGAAGAAAAGAACAGTAAAAATCTCACTTGTGTGAATTTCTCTCTCTGAACCTTAAAACATGAAATTCTACTTCTCTTAATAAACAATGAAGTGAAAGAACACACTTATTGTTCCATCCTTTCTTACCATAGAAAGTGATTTGAAGATGGCCGTGGAAGAAGGACTATGATCAATAAGACAAATGATTCCACCATGACGAACCCCAACTTTTGGAATCTCAGAAAATTCCAATAGAATTGATTGGAAACTGTAGATTTCACGTGAACTTCGAAGAGTTCGAGTTCGCACCGGAGTCAATGAGATTTTAGAGGGAACCATGTAGACACAAACCCGCAAAATCTTGGGAAGTTTCATCGAAATCGGACAAAAACTTTGGAAGTTGTTTGTTACAGAGTTTAAGGCGTTATTCATTCGTCATTGGTTCTATAAATACGAACGTTTCCCGGCATGTACTCACATCGTATCAGTTGGCATCGAAGACTTCCACGACTCAAGAAGGTAAGGAAATCTGGAAGAACTTTCAGGATCCTGAAGGAAGATGTATGCTGCAATTCTTCGAAGCTACTGAGCACCCTTTTCTCCGGAGTACCAAATTTCTATCCTGAGAGACCCAGTTAATGGTTGGTTTGACTATTCAAATGCTACGTATGTGACCTCCGAGGACATAAACTATTAAATTGATCGAAACATTGAAAAATTTCTCAATGGGAGGTTTCAAACTCACTTAATTCAGAAACATATAGAGAGAATTGCAAATTTTGGAATATTTTCTTCAATTTTTGAAATTCTTACTTCCAGAAATTCAGAATTGATCAATCTGAAGCTTTCGTCCATTTATCAAATCTGAGAAAAATGAACTTAGTGAAAACCGATGATTTAGGGAAGTCCACTTGGTCATGTTCGCTTCAAGACCAACTAAAATGTTTAAAAGACTTCTTAGAGTCTGACCCAAATATTGCTAAAAATGAATCGGAAATCGTGAAGGTCCCAGCGACGAGGAATTGGACGTTTTTCGGTTTTTATTGGTACCAAATCGAGTACTCAACCAAACTATTTGAGATTAACCGGCAATGTTGTGATGTTGTGCACACAACCAATACAAGGAGAAGTATATAAATTCCATCGTAACCGTATAGTACAATCTGCATTTTAATTAAATGAACTTTCCAGAAGACATTTATCTATCTATGACATAAATTTGCATAGAAAACGAGCCGAAATTGTTCAAAATTCTCTAAAAAGCAAAATGCGAAGGAAATTTCGATGTTGGAGGGTCGAATTTTTTTTGACCCGCTGTACGAACACAAACCCTCCTCTTTCGTTGGTGAGGAGGTGAAAACATAAAGTACAGTTATGTAAAATTTGAATTTCTAAAACCCAATATACGTTGTTATTTAGCTATCGACTATGGTTGAATTATGCTGGCGTCTCTCTCCACAGCTCCATTCGTATGTTTATTACTCCAGTTTAATATTTCCCAAATCTGCACGGATACCACAGATTGGCCTAATCAAAACATTTTGGTCAATGAAATGGAAAGTACACAGGAACTTTATAGACTAGAAATTCAAGTACTCATATTCGAATAGGGAGGAACTGGTAACATTGAATTTTAGAGCGATTATACGAGCATTAGCTCTCTCCAATTGAGTAAACAAAGCCTCGAGAGGGAGCGGCCTAACTATTATATTAAGCTTAGACCCTAAATTGGAAACGGAACCGAGCCTATTAACATTTAACTGGAGAGATGGGTAGGAAAGGGAGGCGCCCGTTTATTCCGGACTTGAAACTCTTGCGCTAAAGTATCTCTAGCCTGTGAACAGGGTCGTAGAAGGAGAAACATCTTCGATCACACCGTTCCTACTTACCAGCAACAAGGTTAACTTCATGTACTCGGATAGTTATACAGATGATGTTATTGCCTTCTGCTAGTTTGATCGAGTATGAAAAAAAAAAAAAAAATCTCATTTCGATCAGTACAAGGGAGACGCAATCACCACCTTAGTATATACATACCGATCAGTTCGAAGTTGCGGTGAAACCCTTTTCAACCAAAATGAGGTCTGTGGCTGAAACTTTGTCAAAAACAAAGTCAGGGTCAGATGACGTAGTATTGGCCTACCTAGATCAATTAGTGCACTTGACGATTGAAACTTTGACAAACCAAGCCTTAGCCGTTGGGTCTTACCATGAAGCGTTCTAAACTTGAACTTGAACGTGACTTTTTCACTTCAATTATATTATACTAGGTAATCTTTGAACAGATATATCTAGAGAATGAGGAAACACCCTGAATATAAGTGTAGGAAAAAAGCTCCAGGAGTGATTCATAGAAACAGGAACAGGATAGTGTTGGAATTTGTCAAACTCACTCTTCAATTTTTAATCTTTTGGAGCTCTTAGTTGAGATGACTCAGCAGTGTCCAATGATTATATTGATATGCTCATATTTATATATATCAGGCCATATTCAGCACTTAGCCAAGCCATTCAATCAGAATAACCCCTTCAACAGTAGTAGCTGATCATCAAATTTTCTTTCAAAAGGTGTGTGAGGTCATCATCATTCTCCAGATCCATTTCTGATTTCTTATGGATGGATCGCTCAACCGAACGACCTGATATTGGAATGCCTTCAGGATATCGACTTTTGGTGATTTCTAAACTGGCTTCAAATGCTGCAAGGAACCATCGGTAATGCAAATTTGGACACCAAGGAAAAGACCGGGAGAATAACATCCGAACCATTACTAACATTTTCCCTCAGCATCTGCTGCTGTTCTGTTGCCATCTCCCCCCCCTCTCTCTCTCTCTCTCTCTCCCTCCCTCTCTCTCTCTCTCTCTCTCTCTCCCCTCCCACACTGGTCACATAGTCTCAGTTTGATTTAGATATGATGATAAATACATCATACAATAATAGATAATATTGAAATGTTCAATGAATGGAGATCGATCTCAAGAATTCGTGCATGAAGAGAGATATCTAGAGGACTGTGCTCTGTGATATGAGTATGGTGAAGGATGAAATGCTTCATCGTAAGGGTAGATTCTTAAAACTGGATAATCTAATTAGGAATACTGCCAAAGGTGGTTTCTTCCAATATAATTTTGGTGCAAAAGGCCTTTGAAACTATGGAGACCAAATAGGCTGATCCACGTGCAAACTTCGCGCTGGACCAATCCAAAATAAACGGCAGAAAGGAAGGAACGACTGAACCAACAACGACTTTTACGAATAATCACGCAAACAACCTTGCAGGCACAAAGGAGTTGCGGGTTACATAATATAAACTGAAAAATTATTATGAAGACGGATCGCATATACTGCGTTAATAAAGTAATTGAGAAACAAAAGCCTGTGACTTCATTATGAAATTCTTCGAAACATCAGAGTTAAGTTGGAAATGATAATTGGGAAGACAAATAAACGGTGGCGACCTCGTTTCGGATGAACCAGCGGGGAGAGGAAGGCCCTGGAACACGTTGAATGGCTCAGTTCAAAATAACGAACAGCGAGAAGACGTCTGGAAAAGGAGGGCGTGGAGGAAGATGAGCAAGACGGTTTGTAATTACCGCTTATTCCTTTTTACCGCGGCTTCGGGGGAATTTGCATAAACTCATTAAACCTCCACAAAAAAGGGATCCC
Organism: Apolygus lucorum; assembly: GCA_009739505.2. Classification (NCBI taxonomy): domain Eukaryota; kingdom Metazoa; phylum Arthropoda; class Insecta; order Hemiptera; family Miridae; genus Apolygus; species Apolygus lucorum. The sequence continues at coordinate 42,013,615 of CM019180.2, forward strand.
GCCGCAACGGGCAACAAGAGGCCGAACTGGCAGGGCAGAAGTAGGAAAACCGGCGAAAACGTAATTATGATCATAACAGAATAATATTTTGAAGGAAGAGGCGAAAAGAGAGGAAATGGCAATTATTAATTAAGGCTGGTTAACATCTAGATAGAGCGTTTCAACCAGTTAAAAGGATCAAATCATAGAATGCGCCTTTCATCCACCATTAATTTTATTTAAAGACCCCAAAACAAAAGAAAAATCGTGTAATTAAGGAAGTTTAAGAAGTCTGCGCCCTCCGTTGCTTGAGGGTGGAAACTGAACTTTATTGAGGAGTAGAGTTATGCTGTTTCTTCTTCTAATTAAGAAGTTCTCCTAATGGCGAGAAAATTCGGTTGATCGGCCAAGTTTTAATCACGGGTTAGGTTACGTTGCTCTCTTTCCCAAACTTCCTCCCGATTTTCAACCTTTTCAACAATTGAATTCTTTCCTTTCTTTTTCTATACAGATTTATTCAGAACTTATAATAGTTATCTCTTGTTCGGTTGGTATGAAATAATTATTTGCTATAAATCAATAAATTAATCTCACACCGATGTGGTTATCAAGATCCAAAGCGGGGTTCCTCAACTCTATTGTAACTTTGAACACAATTGTAACTTTAGACTTTAGTTCGTTCAATGAAAATTCTGAACTAGGTTCGAATAATAAAGGAAACTGACGTTTAATTCAGTTGTTAATGAGAATAATTTGTTCATTAACATAATAATTATGTTCATTATAGTTCACAATAATTATGTTCACAATAATTATGTTCACAATAATTATGTTAATTATATATATTATTATGTTCATAATAATTATGTTCATTATTATACAATTATTGTAGGCTGGTATGGGGATTCAATAAGGAACCAACGCAATGAAAAACATATTGTTAAGTAATGCATGCATTCCAGGGGACGTCCCATTGGATAAGCATTAGGTCAATTAATACCAGTTGGTAAGCCAAAGAACTGTTTCACTCGATGTAATTTGTTATGAATTTTAGGCAAGAAATAGTGGTCTCCCCCCCCCCTCGCCGTTGTCCACCATACAATTTCTAGCGGCATTGGAGCCTCAAATTTGAAGAGCATTTTAAAATCAATTAACTTTCATCTATTAGTTTTGGTAGGCAGTCCGTCGAAGTTCATTTCCGTATTCAAGGAGAAACACAAAAAAAGCCCCACAAAATATGCGGTTTATGGTGTCTTGGCACCATGGTGGTACAGAGAATAATTCATGAAAATCCGGAGGTACAATGCAAATTTTTCCTCAATTTAAAAGGTTGGGTACAATCAGTAAGCTATAAAGGAACCGAAATATTGAAAAATCGGATATTTTGGGAATATTATCCCCCCACTCGCCCCCTCCCCTTGCGAATTTTGATAGTCTGGTGAAATAGCGAACAATTTGGAAGATTTCTGAGTCGAACAAAACAAGAAAAACTCAAATCGGTTGGAAATTGAGGGCTGGGTAGATTTTACAAGATTGTGCCCGCAAACGCACGTTTTTTTTTTAGCATTAATTCCCCCCCCCCCCCCCTAAAATTCAAAATTCGAAATTCCGGCGACGTAGTGCACAATTAGATAGGTTCCCGCGTCGAACAAAAAGAACCAGGAAAATTGGTTGAGAACTAAGGCCTGTGCCGAAGACACAAGATTTTGTCACACACAAACACACCTATTCACGTATAGGTACGTCCGAATCGTAGTATGGACGTGTAACAACAGTTTGGGCGTACTTGGTTCAGCCGTTTGGGCACATATCCACGAAACTTGAAACTATCGGTGTCTTTTGGCTTTCATCACACAAATTTCTATCGTCATTAGGAATAAGATGTAATCTCTTCAGTCCTGAACATCACCAACTTAATCGAAAATTTCGAAGTGATTCATCATAAATGTATATAAGTCGAATGAATGTTCGGTATACATATGCCAAATGATTATCACGAACTATCCTAAATTTACGTGGAACAGATGTGTGATCTTGGTGAACCAAGGTGCATGTCATTCATCCAAGACTGAACAATTAAATGGATACAACCACACTGTTTTACTGGAACACTGGAACATGCAGCTGCGAAGTTGAAAATCGTGTAGTCCTTCCAACACTAGTATTCAATATGCATATCCGAATGCATGATATGGTTCGACACTTTGATTTCCTGGAACACATTTCAGAGACCGCTGTCCAATCAATACACGAGGTTCTAACTGCCAGGTCTGCAAGACTGTCCCACAAAGGGAAGGTGCTTTGGTGAAAGGAATTGTTCTACAAGGAGAAAATCCCCAAAGCCTGGCAGCTATCGATTTTCCTCGAAAATTAATTACAGAATCAATTAACGATGAATTGACGAGCCTGCTAATCGCCCAGCCATTCAACTTCCTTTCCCACTTCTCCCTTACAAAGAAAATATATTGCTTTTTTTCCTCTACTTTTAGTTCTTTTACTTCTTTCACGTTCGTTCTGAATTGCTCGAGTCGTATCGACTAATTGAAAACCTTTCCCCGGATGTCAGATGGATTACCATTTATTTTGGAGATCGGGTTAAGCTAGAATGACGTCTCGAAAGGGAGAAAAAACTAGAAGGCTTAACGATAGTCCTGATTTTTATTTCCTAGGGTAAAGATTTGCTTGAGAGATATTTAAGTGACACAGAAACATTTCTTTGAACGATTGAACGTGATGAACACTTCAATAAGAGGCGCTACCTGAAAGGTTGGAGGAAGATGTTCAAACACAGAAAAACACCATTTTTTTTTTTTTTTTTTTGTATTACTACCATTGTGTCTACTTGCTTACTACCAATTGACTGGGAATTGGTTTGAATACAACTTTCTTCTCTCAAAAAACTAGAATTTCATGTTCGCATAACTACTAAAATTAAAAAAACGGGATTTCAGGGTATTGTTAAACTTTGAAATTTGATATATTTGTTATCTGTCAATGCTTCCTGATTTTTATTGTGACCAATTGACGGAAAATTAGGTACTCCACATTTAGTTATTTCTTTTCAGTTAAAAACTTTTCTCACGCAATTTGCAACCGATAGAACACAAAATAAGTTGATGAGATGTTTTATAAGGTTGTTAAGTTTCAAGGATAATTAAGTTCCAAGTAGCTGGTTTAGGTCTAGACATATGGGGTACATTTGCAATCAGCGAGAAAGTATAATATCAGGTAATTACATATTTTGATCTGACAGAATACAATTTTTTGGACAACTGAACGGTAGGTAGGAAAGCTTTGTGCTTGTGAAGCATGTCAAAAAATATTGGTCTTGATTCAACATCATCAGTAGTTTCACTTATTTTAGGTTCATGTAAAACATCGGTTTCATCTCCGTCTGTCTGCCAATTAGAGGTATGTAGACCCAGTTCACCTAAGTGAGTTGACTCTCAGCAGGTCACTCACCCCGAAGATAAGTTCAGTTGGAGAAGTTAATTAGTCCAAGTTCTGCAGCGCCTGCTTGGTATTTTTCAGCACGGACCAACTAGCTTAATTTATTAACACTTTTCTTCTGAACTCATAAAGTTATCTATAATACACTTCAGTAAACAATTTCATTCCAATTAATATTTTTTAATGCTTGCCTAGATGAGTAAAGTATTTATAGTTGGAAATCTAAAATATTTTTCGATAAGAAAAAATTGATATACCTAATAGATATTGTAAAGGAACTAATGCTGAGTTCTTTAATAATAACGCTTTCCCTAATATAAAATAGGTATTATCCTAAAAAAATTAAATTGAATTTGAAAGGAAGTTGGACACATACAAGTGTTACCATGGGGCTTCCACGCACAAGTGAGTAGGTAATATATGACGTACTGAAGGTGGAAAGAAATAGCAGGTGTTACCAGGGAGAATCTCCTTGCACAAGCAAGCTACAAGGTAGAGAAATAACTCAATAAGTGTTATCAGGGCGAGATCTGCACAAGCAAATTGAGCAGGGAGAAATTTGGTTGGGGGGGAGGGGGGGGAGAGAGAGGGATATTGAACAGAAGGTGTAACCAATGACGTGCTCTGCAGAAGCAATCTGTCAACAACACGAACATACTGTTTAGTAATGCATGCATTCAAGAGGACGTCCCATTGGATGAGCATTAGATCAGTTTAACCCGTTGGTAAGCGATAAAACTGTTCACTGGATGTAATTTATTTATTACTTTAGGCAAGAAATAGTGATCCCCCCCTCTTCCACTTATCCACCATAACATTTCTAGCGGCATGGGAGCCTCGAATCTGAAGAGCATTTTAAAATCTATGATCTACGATACCCAACATGTGAATTCGAGTTCACCCCCCCCTCCCCTCACCAATGGTGCCAGTCTGGCACCAAAGCGGAAATACGTCTTAACATTGAAGTTTCATCTATTAGTTTTAATAGGCAGTCCGTCGAGGTTCACGTCCGTATTCAAGGTGAAACACAAAAAAAAAAACCCACGAAATATGAGGTTTATGGTGTCCTGGCACCATGGTGGCTCCACTATTAGTTCCATTGTGGTACAGAGAATAATTCATGAAAATCCGGGGTATAATGAGAATTTTTCCTCAATTTCAAAGCTTGGGTACAATTAGTAAGCAGTAAAGGAACACAAATATTGAAAATTCGGATATTTTATGAATATTATCCCCCCACCCATCCCCTCCCCTCGCGAATTTTGGTACTCTGGTAAAATCATGTACAACTCGAAAATTATTTGAGTCAAACAAAAAAAGAAACACGCAAACTTACAAGATTTACAAGGTTTACTTACAAGATTTACAAGGTTTACAAGATTATACCCGCAAACGCACGTTTTTAAAGCATTAACCCCCCCCCCCTTTAATCCCCTTAAAAAGCAAAATTCTAAATTCCGACGCCGTAGTGCACAACTAGATAGTTTTCCGCGTCGAAGAAAAAAAGAACCACGAGAATCGGTTGAGAACTAAGGCCTGGGCAGACGACACAAGATTATGCCCAAAAACGCACGTTTTATGAGAATTAACCCCCCCTTTCCTCCCCTTAAAAGGCAGAATTCGGAATTCCGGCGACGTAGTGCACAACTAGACAGTTTTCCGCGTCGAACAAAAAAAGAACCAGGAAAATCGGTAGAGAACTAAGGGCTGTGCAGACGACACAAGATTTTGTCACACACACACATACATACACACACACACCTATGGTTTTTTTTCGCGGATTTGGATTCAGAATGGTCTAAAAAGGATTACTGTGTGGTTTTTTTTTTCTGTTGAGTGTTGTCCAACTTTACCCCAGATCGATCACATAAGGACGCCCAAGTCTTACTGTGGGACGTCCTAAAGGGGTGAACCAAAACTGACCTATAAGATTTGGAGAGATTTTAGGTTTTGAAAATTGAGAACATGAAGTTGAGAGAGAATAGTACTGGTTCAGAGCTTCCACCTACACTGACTCCGTCAGCTTGAGCCGTCGGTTATTTAAGAGGGTCCCACCACTTGTCTCCTCGTCCCTTTTCGGGATCGAGAGTGGTCAAGTAAAGAGAATTTCCCGGCCCCGGGGCATTTTATAACTCCACCCCCCCCCCCCTTCAAAATTTGATGGTTTGAATTTCAAAATACGTACTTAGCATCCGAAAATCGAATAAAAATGTTTCGGTCAGTCTACCGTACGCGGCATTTTGATGAAATTTCATAAATCGGTTTCATTTTTTGGGGGTCTAGTTGTGCCGCGAAGCTTTTGATTGGTGTCAGACACTTCTAAGCGGTGAAAAACAGGGGTTGTAATTTATAAAACGCGCTAGCACGAAAAGTTTCGATATAATCAAATTTTTAGAATCGAATCAAACTTTGTGGAGAGCTCTGAGGTCAAACCTTTACTCGCTATGAAAACTTGAGGGTTGGACTTTCAATGTATCAGAAACCCGAGTGTGAATCGGAAAAGTGTGTTCACTGTCGATAATTTCTCTGAATAGAGTTTTGTGTTCTACACAGTTGTGTATCCGTAGCAACCAAATAACAAATTTTGTAATGAAGGCACCCACAACTCTCAGAAAGCGTGGTTGCTGTTAATAGGTAGTATTAATGAAAAAGCCACGTTCTATACATGCAGGTGATCTATTCAGTAAAATAATAAACCATTGTGTAATCAGTTGCAGCGTTCTTTAATAAATGGATAACCACGAAAAATAATAAAACTTCACAAAACATTCAAAAAACAATACTAATATAAGATAAGAGAGAGATACGAGTGAGAGGTAAGGGGAAGCTGAACTGTCAAAAGGACCTGCTCAGGTGGTACATGTCGTACCACTCAGGGTGGTAGAAGTGGAAGTGGAGTTCTCCAAGACCCAGTCTTCCATTCAAGACTCAGGGAAACCCCAGTGAACTACGAACGGGTGAACTGGTCATTTGGATAGATGAACTAGACCTGTTTACTCGAAAGAGAAGGTCTTCGAGACCTGGTCACTCATTCATTACCCACCTCTACTGCCAATGTCAGATGTTTGTTCATAACGTTACTACACGAAATCACTGTCAGCGTTTAATGAAATCTTCAGGGTTTGTGCTGGTTAGCTCTTAGATTATCCTCTCCATATTTCGGATTCCATATAATTAATTTATTTACATGATTAATTCTTCACGATCTATCTAATCGATTTCGTTCCAACTTGGAAGGTAGTTTGGGTCTGCCACCAAGATATTGATGTCATCACATTCCGATCAGTAGCAGCTTGGGTTCATGTGGATCGAACCGAAAAATCATTAACATAATTGGAACAACTCCTCGATCCAGTTGACATTTTGATTCTGAAACCTTAAAACTTTTCCAAGAAAATCGTGTTCCAACCGTTGGTCCATAAATGTCAGTAGTTCTCTTATTAACTATATTCAATAATTTTCCCACCACTTAATGATAATTGGATGTTACATTATATGAGGATCATTTAATAGTTGATGGTTGAATAATTAAACAAAATGTTCAACCTCAGAAAATGGTTTTAGAAGAAGTTATCAGCTTTCATTCAGCCGTGCTGACCATTCGAGCACGTTTTATTCATTAGGAAAGGAAAAGAACTGGGAGAGGTTATTTGTGCAGTTTGTAGAAGGAAGTTGAATCACTACGCTAGATTAAGCACGATGGGATACGCGGAGTTTGGAGGTAATACCTCCAGCGAGGGAATTCAGCAACCCATGCTAAGGGCATTAGAATGAGTTAGACGCTCCTTTCCCCTCGCTTCGCACCTCCGCCATCCGCCATCATCCTTCAGTGAGTCTACTTAGTGAAGAACATTAAGGGATGGGAAACAGGAGGTAACAGGAAGGTAAGAGGTTTCAGTCTTCAGTTTCATACCATCCATTCAAACTCAGCCGTTGACATTGCTTAGTTGTCACGCCACTTGAGATCCGTTCGTCCTCAACGAGCACATACGAGCACGCGGGAGGTCAGCTACTGCTAAATTTCCCACTAGAGAGAAATGGTAGCTGTTAATGACTGTTGTGAAGTAATACGAAATCCACTAAAAATATCAGTATGTTATAACTGGTACTTCACAGTTCTTCATATCAAGAAGTAATGAGTACCTAATCCGACCTTGTCAACTAGTTTCCTCTGACAACTAAATGTTTTCGAATCTCGAAGAAGACACTTTTTGTATTTATTTTATACATATTTTTTATTGTACAATATACCTACTGTACTTTTGTAATTAAAATTTAATAAATTTAATTAAATTAAATTTAATTAGATTTATTAAAATAAAAATTTTATTTAAAAAAAATTCAATTTTCTAACTTACCTATTTCTTTTCAATATAAAATTTATTCTTTATAAATTAGAAAAAATAGGTAATCACGTAGAAAATGTACATTACAAGAAGAACGGGCTTTCTTATGTTACAGTTTTTCTAATGAATTTTGATTTGAAATAGGTATTGTGAGGGCATAAGAACGTACGAGTCCTATGTACTCGAACATATAATACATATACCATGGAAGAGCGACGCCAATATCATTCACTAAAGGGAACGGAAAGTCTCGAAATAATTTCCCGCGTGGAGGCTCCGACAATCTCAAATGGGTTGACATTCAGGGGAACGGGGCCACTGACAGTGATCACTGTAAAGCTTCACATTGTCACGGATAACAATCTTAACCGGGGTAGAAGGGGAAAGACGTTGAATGAACAAATACGAGGCTGGATTGGGAGCCGTTTCTCAAATCCAGGTCCGTTCCCCCTCAGCCCTAAGGGACGGATGTCCCTGAAGAAAAGGTCTCTAACAACGGACATTAATATACCGAACCTTGGGAATCCCTTCCAACCATTACGGAGTTATCAGCTTCTTCGTTTCTTTTGCTGCCCAACGCCACTCTGCCATCCGTCTCTTCAGTCCATACATGGCGAGGACCGTTCAAAAACTTTATTCGAAATCACATTCGGAAATCCTTTATTCGGAGGAGAAACTCATGCGACAACCGAATAATCGAACATAACTTACCGAATTGTCGATCTATCAATCAATATTTCTATGCAAATACCATCTATAAATTAATATCTTACGACCTTACTGGGTGGTTTTTGAAGACTAGAACTCAAAAATTTGGGGAAAAAATACCTTTATGTTAAAAACCAAGCACACCCAGCAACTACAAGCAAACATAATCCAACACAAGGACATCCAGCAACTACAAGCAAACATAATCCAACACAAACCACTAATCCAACTCGAAATATGGATAGGGAAACATAATATATTTGAATCCATAAGAGTTTGCTCGAGGACTTGAGTCAGCTACCTGGAAGCCGACTAAAAAATAGGAATACCAATTTGATTGCTATGCTACCCGATGAATAACGTTTTTAATAGCCAAAATTGGTCTGTATGGACAATTCAAGAAGGTAAGGAATTAAAATGTACACCAAAACGCCCCTTGAGTACATGAACTTGAATATAATCATATTATAGATCAGTTTATAAATCTAAAAAATAGACATAACACTTAACAACTCGCCATCGCAGTGAAAAACTCAAGATTTAGCGACTCAGTACACCACGCATGTTGTTAAATGCTGACCTCGCTAACCCAATCCGAGTGCGCAACTCCCCCTCCAATGACCACGTCTTCGAAACCAATTTTCTCGAGTACTTGAATCTCGAAATATGCTCGATAACTTGGCCATCAACTATCAATTGCTGTTGTTGGACGTCTACGATATGACCATCGACTGTGTTTACCCAACCATACTCTGACTGATTCAAATTTCTGTCAATAATAGGAGGTTAATAGTAGCCCAGATTATCAGCCTGGTTTTTTTTTCCAGAAATGTTGATTGTACCAAGTTGACCATCAATCTCGGTGGAACTGACTGTAAAAAATACACGTCATTCAAAATATTTGCCTTAGATCCAATTAACGTCACAGAATGTTGAGATGGGCTCAATTTGAGCTCAATTTGTGAGCTCATTTGAGCTTTCAAAATGTCAGTCTTTGAGTGGAATCTATTCGCCCTCACAGAACCCGAGAATTTATGACTCTTAGCGCTCTCAACCTGGTTCCCCGTCATTCCTGTGACACCTTCATTTCAACCAGGGCGGAAGTAATTCGTCAGAAATTACTCGGAAAATTCCTCACCAAAGGTCTCATTTTGAGAGGAATGAAGTCAATCGTTCGGAAACAGTTCCGACAAGATTTGTCACGACACCAAATTCGGATGCTGGGCTGCAAGGAAGCGGGCCTCAGTTATTTATTCTCCAGCTGCGTAACATAAACACAAGGTTCATCAGCCAATTTCACGAGTATTCAAGCTGAATGCAATTCAATACAAAATTTAGAGAGGAGAAGACACATAAGAATACATAATTCAGCATGGATATTGGTTTATACGCAAAATATTAGGAATCATTCCTTTACCAATTCTGTTACATCCCATACTACCTATCTAATTTTTTCGAGTTTTCAATTTATAACACAGTTTGATTTCAACGTTCCTCGTCCTTCGACTGTTCGATTGTTAGTTGTAAAATTGGCCGCTGAAAACTCAAAAATCGTATTAATGGCAATAGTGCGGAACTACTGAAAAAGCCCAGGAACAGTCAACTTATGGTACCTAATAAGACTTGGTGGCAAGTGTTATCAATTTCTATACGACAATAGATAATGTTATCGATGTCCAGTTGATCTAGATTTCAGGCTCTCCTAAAAATAGTCGTATAGATAATGAAATAGAGAAAAAAATCTCAACCCCCTTCCCCCATCGCCATCATGTGAAAACACGGAGAGGAATATCATTGTTGTTATCCATAAGATAGACTTTGGAAGAAATTCCACCACCTTGTTCAGATCACCATTTGTTGCGTGGCTAGAAACTCTATAGTGAATCACTGTATAGCAGTTGAAGAAAATGAGAAATCGATGATTTTATTGGATTCTAAAGCAGTCTTGAAATTCAATTTTCAGCGTTTCTTGACGGACGGGGGCGGTGTAGAGTGGCGAGAGGAAGAGGAGCTCCATCGTCGAGGCCTAAACACCTAATTTCCCTACTGGAGCCAAGTATCCACAAGGCTACTGCTCTTATCGCAAACTGAAATTTAGTTCGAACCCACCCAGCAACCACGGATATCGGCGTATCACGTTTATGCCAATGTGTGGGCGAGACGTTTTTCAAAAAATTCGAATTCTCTTAGCAGCACACCATCGCATGAACAAAAATAGAGAGGTGAAAGAACCACGTAGGTCTTCAGCTGCCTGGTCATATTTCCGAGCAGCATCTCTTGAAATTAAAACCCAGTCCTGAGAAGAGTAAGATTCATTATGCGCTTATCCAAATACGCCTCTCTCTCTCTCTCTCCCACAGCCCAGGGATCACGATATCTGCAATGAGGGCGGTCGTTCAATTTTCAGCTTCTCACACAGGAGGGCTGTCGTTCAATTCCGACCCTGCCCCTTTAATTCGTCGTAACAAAATACATAAATTTGTAAAAGTAAGAAATTTAAAAAAATACGATTTACCAAGTATAAGAGCTGATATAGAGAGTTTTGATTTTTCAATAATCTATAATTCTGAAGATTTAAATGAAAAAGTAGAAAAACTAACAAATCATTTTCCATTTCTTATGGATGAACTTTTTCCTCTCAAGGAAGTGCGAGTAACATAACGACCAACCCCTTGGAAAACGGATGAAATTGACAAGATGGCTAAAAAAAGAAATAAGCTTCACCGAATTTATCGTAAATCCTGCAATGACATCAATGCCTAGCAGTATAGAATAATCAGAAATAATGTTAAAAATATGTACAGAAACTCTAATTTCAAGTTTGTTAAAAATCAGCTCAAGAACATAAAAGATCCCAAAGAATTTTGGAAGATAGTCAAAAAGCAAGGTATTGGGAAAACTAGAAATTTAAGTGATGAGGATCTTGAGGTGGACCTCGACGGTCTAAACAATTTTTTCTGTAACCTGGGCTGTTATCAGAACATCGATCCTGAGCTTGTGAACTATTATGAAGGTGCTGCGAACAGAAGCGTTCCAAAATTTGTATTTTCAGACATAACGCCTGAAGAAGTTAAAAAGGCTAACTAATGATATTTCGTCGAAAGCAATGGGCCCTGATAATACGTCTTGTACTCTTGTGAAACTAGTCTTAGAGCAGATTGCTGATGTGTTAGTTCATATATTCAACTTTTCTATCAAGTGTGGGGTATGTCCCCGTGTCTGGAAAAGTGCATTTGTCTTGCCACTACCTAAAAAGAACCCAGCAGTTTCTTATAGAGATTTTCGTCCCATAACTCTAATCAGCGTATTAGCAAAAATCTCCGACAAGGCCATTTATATGAAATTTTCAGCATTCACAGACGACAAAAATATTCTCGAAAAATTTCAATCTGGGTATAGGAAATGTCATAGTACGCAAACGGCAATGATCAAGGTATGTGATGACATTAGAGAAAACATAGACAAAAGTTTATTAACTATTTTTATCAGCCTCGATCTGAGCCATGGGTTCAACAGCATAGATCATTGTTTGTTTCTCTCTATTTTAACATCGATTGGCTGTGATGCGTCTGTGGTCTCTTGGTTCGGATCATACCTTTCCGAGAGAACCCAGTGCATTCGTACCACCAAGGGAAAATGTTAATCTTGGTTAACCTCGACAAGAGCCCCTCAAGGAACGACATTATCAAGCCTAATTTTTGCACTATATCTGAACAAAATTTGTGATGCTGTTCTATACTGTAAAAGAAGTGTGTACGCAGATGACCTCAATATTTATAAGCCTACAAAGTTGGAAGAATTCGAAGAAAATGTAAGTTTGGTAAATAATGATCTCGGAAATTTAACAACATGGTTCGACAGACATGGTCTGGTAGTGAACCCTCAAAAGAGTGTATCCATGGTAATCGGCCATTCCCGACTCTTGAGCAATGTATCTATCGATAATGTTCCTAAATTAATAATTAATATTGTCTCGCTCAACTACAAACCATCAGTAAAATGTCTTGGGATTGTTTTACAAAACAATCTCTCTTGGAATGAACAAATCAGTAATATATGCGGTAGAGTACATTCACTACTTTACGGATTTAGGAAATTGCTCGTCTCCAGGTCACTTACGCTAAAAAACACTCATAAATTCACTAATTACCCCGCACTTCAACTATAGCCTTCCAGTGATGTGTGATGTGAACTACGAAAATAGACTAAAGCTTCAAAGAGCTCTCAATAGTGTAGTTCGATTCGCGTTAAATTTAAATTTTGATGATCGCGTTCACGATAAATTTAAGACTCTCAAGTTATTAAAAGTAGAAGAAATGATCAAGCTCAGCGTTCTGTCTCATATGAAACGTATTGTACTTAACCAAAAGCCTATTTATCTTGTAGAAAAGTACAATTTGTTCTCTGACATACACGATGTTGGAACTAGGAATAGAATAAACACCCACCGCCTACCGCTATACAGAATAAATGTAGGACAGGAATCATTTTTGAGCAAAAGCATACGCTGGTACAATGAGCTTCCTCAAGACATTAGAGAGGTTAGCACCCTAAGTTGTTTTAAAACTAAATTGAAAATCCATTTATTTTCGAAATACTAATCTGGCACTTTTCATAATTTTTAAACATTTTAACGTGGCAAGTTACTCTATTTATTTTAATAATTCGTCATTTGAGTTGATTGTTATTTTTACTCATTTAACATGTATCGCAGACTTAAATTAATTTATTTCTAAGAATTTTCCGGTTAGTTGGAAGAGTGGTCGTGTGCGACCAAAACTCGCCAGATGTTTAATAAAGACGTTATCAATCAATCAATCCACAGCCCAGGGATCACGATATCTGCAATGAGGGCGGTCGTTCAATTTTCAGCTTCTCACACAGGAGGGCAGTCGTTCAATTCCGACCCTGCCCCAGGGAAGGATTGCAAGTCTCGCACATTCATTTCTGACAGCATCGTGCCCTTGGATGACCAGACCTCGTTTTCGACAGTTGAGAGCATGGGTGGTGTCCATTACCTCTCCGCAGTCCTCACAAGAGGAAGGAAGACCTCGCACCTCCTGCCCATATCTCAGTGCGAGTGCATCTATGAACCGGCAGCGGGAGAGATATAGTTTGTCCCCTGCCAATGGTAGTACGGTCAGCCATTGAGATGCGTTGCCTGCCACTATTCGACTCGTAGATCTTTTTGCTTCGGTGGAAAAGGGCAATGACTTCTTGGCTTCCAATGAACTTCCCTGTCTTTCCGCGCTGTTCTTTCTTGGGCTTGAACGTTTCTTACGTGAACCCAATGTTCATTGCAGTCGAGTGAAATCCCGGAAGTCAGTAATTCTGTTGTTCTTAGAGATGAATTGTATGCGTCGTTTAACGTCAGCACTGCGTGTTACGAGAGCGGTACGACATTAACCATGGAGAAATGGAGTGCCGAAGATAGATTCATGTCAGCGTTGTCCTGTGAGTCGAAACATCGTACTCTTCTCCAAATCCTAACTTTGCTGGTTGAACAATGTGATGTGGATTTGTGAATTGTACCCCACGATGTGAATCACGTACATTTAAAAGTAAAGAGACAGTTACCTACCTATTCCAAAAATTAAAATGACGAACTGTTGTTCATTTCTGGCTCATCGTCATGATAATATCATACATGTCATCATACATGTCATCATAATATCATGATAATATCATGTATATTATACACTGTTTTCCAAAAATCCGTTAATCCAACTAACATTCTTGATCAAATACGGTCTTTTGAAAAACGCATGTTTCCCTTTGATAGGTATTGAACTAGAATGTGGCCTCCTTCTTTAAACTATTGTATTTTTGACGATTGTATCCGATCGTAAAAACCTTTCATGAAACTTTCGTAGTCTCCCGGTAGATTTTTAGTTTCTTCAATCATATTTTCGGTGTTACCATAATTCGCATCTGCCGGAGATGTTGGTTTCAAAGTCTTGAAGGTAAGCAACCAATCGGTAAACAGTATGATCCTTTTGAATGATAAATTGCAGCATGTAAGTCACAATTTGAAATCTCTCAGAGTATAACAAAACACACTAATTTAAAACGTCTACACCTCGAGATCACTTTACTTCGTGCCTCAGGTGTCGACGGTATGATCTTGACGGATATTTGTGAAGAAACTATAATTTAGTTTCTATAAACAATAGTTAACGTATGAATTATTCTAAACCACTTCCCATTTTCGATGGAAAGGAGTTATTGAGTGATATATGGTTTTGAATAATCAATTGATTTCGTTTGAGTTCCAGATAATCAAACACTAGTCGTATTACAAAATTATACTTACAATTAAATCGGGAATATTTGGAAATTCTGGAATGTAGTTAACTTTTCTTTCGTTACTCTGAATTCTGTGCTTCATTGGAAGGTGTGTAGAGGGATTTTTTTTGTTCGTTAAAAATCCTCAATGAAAGCCCCATTCAGATGCCGAACACATGTGCCACGGCGAATGAGAGGAAACCATACGGTGTCCCACCAAGTCAACAACTACCTTCCCGACCTATTAGAGCTTGTTTCCAGTCTGGCCTTTGTAATGAATGTACCATGACCTTTGGAGGGCAGGAGCCCATGGGCGGTCCCTTGCTTTGTTTGGAGTGTCTCTCAAAGTGCACGGAGAGGTACCGCAGAACGGGCTCTCTCGATGTGATTAATTGCTGTAACAGCTATCATTAAGGGCTCCCCACTCTCGCGTCCGCCGTTCTCGGTTGCTCCGAGCGTCGAAGACCCCTTTACAAGCTGTTGCCACGCTATTCACGGAACCAGCTATTTGCGAAGGGGTCATTTTGACCCAGTGAGGATTGAATGAACAATGGGCGTCTCTTCACCTAACTCGTATCTGATCTACGGTGTGTGAAATCATCTTTTATCCGAGAAAATGAAAATGAAATATTTACTCGTTCAATTATAATATTTAAATTTAAGAGGAATTAGGAATCCTCGTAGAATACATACAAGGTACATAGTAATACATTGTGTGGTATACACGATCGTACAAGTTTTTATATTATTAATTCACATCATATTGTTAACATACCCGATTATAACATGTATTATAACAGAAAAACCACACAGTAAAAACCTCTGCGAAGTAGGTGTGGCACATAGCTTTCTCGAGAAGTTCCTTTATGGAGTTCGTCGAGATCTGACAAACAGCAGTAAAATATATGATCGAATCTCTGATGGAGATTGAAGGATTTTTTCATAAGGAACACCCCAATGCACACAATTTCTAAAAATTTCAACTAATTCGGATGGAAAATGTAAAATTTATGCTTATTAAAAGGATTTCACGTTTGCGCTTGCGCAATGACAAGCATCAGTTAGAGGGCGATGATTTTCATAGGAAACCATCAACAAACATCCCGCTCAATCCCTGGAAATTTCATCGAAATCAGAGAATAACTTCGTATAATTTGGTCTCTTACACGGACAGACAGACACAGAACCAAAATTGTTCAGGAGGGTCTAAACATAAACCCTGAGTGGGAATTTCGATTTTGGAGAATTTTTTTTCAAGCTTGAAAAATTGAGTGAGGAGTCACACATAACCAGACAGGTTAGGAGAAGTTACACAATAGGCCGTCGGTTCAAATCTCGGACCAGGCATAGAAAAATCTCAACGATGGCTCATAACCTATGTACGTCTTTGTTCAGCAAGAAAATATCAATTTTCCTCAAATATTAATTTCCTACGATTTAAGATCTTGCTCTTGGACTTTGGACTTGGAGCTTAGTACTTTGCTCTTAAATTTAGTATGATAGATGCTGATCCTAAGATGAATTCTTATTGATTTCATCTTAGTTCCATAAGCCATTACAAAGTTGAAAAATTCAACTTAGCCGAGATAAAATTCTCGCCCGTGTTATTATTTGATAATTTGGATAACATAAATGCATAATATGCATCTCTATATCATTGAGTTATATCGTTTATGAATACGTCAACTAGGTATTTATGTGAGGAAGCTAACTCCATCATCCTACTTCCCAAACTTTGTTATTATGAAACAATTTTTAGTAGGCATTAAATCAACCTACGAAATAAGTGTCACGAAAGTAATTTCACACGGATGAAATTTCAAGATGAATACAATAAAGCAAACATTGCGAGGTTGATTGGAAGTCTGATTGGATTGTAACGTGAACTTGAGAGGTACTTTGTAAATCAACAAGACGTTTTTAGGTCGACGGACATTATTTGTACGAGTAGATGAACCTACTGAGCAATTCGACTTGGCAACCCTCAAGGTTGTGGTAATTTCAGCAAGAACTCCGCTCATTGCTGCTCAGTTTCTTAGGCCCTAAAGTATCCGCGTTTCGCCGCTAGATTAATTTCTAAGGGCTGCTCAAACGAGCAAGAACCTTCCTCGAAGGGTGACTGTTGACTAACGGCTTTTCAGACGAATTGGGGCGGTAGGAAGGAGGTTGGTCACCTGTCTCGAGCCCCCAAGGTCTGCTCTAACAGAAACAAACAACTCATAGCCGCTCTGGCAATAAATCCTTTCGATTGTTGTTACGAAATAAAGGTGGTGATATTTCATTAGGGTTAAACCTCAATTGCCATGGAGTAACCTGTAACAACAACAGGAGAACATCGAGATATGTCCAGATTCAAGATTTCAAGAGCCGTTGTTGTATTACTATGGGTTATTATCACCATTAAGGTTTATTTAGGAGGTATTATTGTCTTAGAATGTTATCAAACTAGTATATTAGGTGGCATTGCTTGGTCATTCAGGCTGTAAAGATTGCACACAATTAGAGTGGGATAACAATCGCTGGATTGTGGTTTCAACAGATTCTTGGAGTCAAATACCTGAGTAAATTGTATGATTCACCATACCTCGTATTGAATACCTAGTCCTCTATATGATTTTCAAGTATATAATCTGAACTAAGACGCTCAAGTTCCTAGTCCCTCATGAATTCATAGCACTAGTTTCACTGGGGGTCACAGGAAGCGGTGCTTCAAAAGGTATCGGTTGCCCAGATCAATATGCTACACTTCGGCTCACACAGGAGATCAATGATATTCATCAACACACCAACTTGACGCGAAAGGGAGATGACACAGGATGGAACAGAAACCCAATTCGCACAGACGCATATCTTCCTCACAGATCACTTGTCGCTGTATAGACCGGAAACTTGAGTCTAATCAATTTTCTGCTCTGGCGGTCGGTACCAATCCAATCAAAAACGTGACCCTCTTCTCTTGATACACCCTCCAATTCATGGCTTTCAAGAGACCACTTGAATTTCGGCCGGAAAATAAACAATCCGAAGTTTTTCTTCCTCCTCAGGAAACGAGTTCTCTCTTCTTCCCTTCCTCTCTTCTTCATCACTCCCTCCCTTGTCACAATACCTTACAGGTATCCACCCTAATTCCATTCCCTACCCCTCTTTTCAAATTAATTATACGAGTCTAGAGAAAAGTTTCACAACGGTTCATAAAACCCATTTCAGTGTTTCCTGAGTTGTGTGGAGTGTTTTTCGAAAGTGTCTTATTTGCAGTTTCAAGTACCATCTTGCATTGAACTTTTATTTTTCCAAAGTTTTCAGTCTCCAGGTTTCTCCACGCACTTAGTACGCCAAGACTTCAAACACTTCAAAAGTCGAAGAGTTAATATAATCTTGATATAGCCGTACAATGTGTTAAGTTTAATATAAAACGATAATGCGTACATTCCTTTCGCAGTAAAATTAAAGTAATGAACGTATAAAATAACAAGTTGATACTCTATTCGTGACTTATGTTCATAAATTTAATTTAGTGAATTTGATACTAAATTGAACTTGGATTTAGAATTCACTCTGGTAAAGGAAGTGTAAGGATATTGATATGGAGATCACCGACCGGCCACTAAGCATTAATCGAATTAATTATTAATATTAATTGGTGGAGGAAAATCAGATCGGCCTGAAACCGTTAGATGATGAGAATTTGGTAGGTAGGATGATTTTCCTGGCCCAAAACCGAGAAAGATGAGATTTAAAACGAACTACGTCAACTAAAAGCTCGACAAAGAAAGAGTTGATTTTTAATTGACCCCATTTCCAATCAGTTGACGTTGTGTGTTTTGTTGGGCAGATCTACATGTTTGCTGTTTAAAATGAACAAGGCAAAGATTTGGTCTATACTGGGTGCTCGTTGTTTCTCGAGAGGGCCTTATATACTCCTGAGAGTTGAGGGAGGACAATTGCCAGATAGGAGTGAACGAAGGGAGGTATTTATGACCTATAGTAATACAATGTGGCCAAGTAAAGATATCAAATATTCACAAAAGAGTGATAGTCCCAAGTAAGTTTGGAGCACGTAGAATCGTGGAATTATTCTCGACCCAAATTGATGTTTTTTTAATGAAAAAAATCTCTTTGAAATCCTGAATTAGCCTGAGAACCTGAGAGGTGAGATGTAGTCCATAAATGTTTCAACAATGAATTCGGTCAACAACTAACATTGTAATGCGAAAAAACAAAACAAGAAAATGCCAGTATTATGGATTAATGCTGCAAAATGATGGTAATACAATATTCAAAACTGAAATACATTCAACAAAGTCATACTGTTTATTAATTTGTTTTTATAATTATGGTATTTATGTCATTATTGAACCAAAAATCTATATAAAAACTTTTACTCATAAAAGAGTAGGCAAAAGGAAGGTGGTAATTTAAAAGTTCGATAGAGTTGTGGAAACTTGGAGTGACTTCCTCAGGTTAAGGAACCGCGTCATCAACTCCAGCAGTTGATAAGTACAGGGAATTGGAAATTAGCTCAGACAAAAAAAACTAAAATCGGAGCAAATTATTATGGAATGGTTCATTATTTACCTGTACAGATCATCCGTCTACACAGAACTCGGTTATTGCATGCTACTGGCAGAAACATCTTGGTTGCTAAAAAATCCCAACTAAGTGGCGAAACTCTAATGAAAGAAACAAACAGGTTCTGACCAGCTAACTCAATTCATAGTATTTGATCGACTGAAATTTGAACGGAAATCAGGCCTGTTTCCAACCCATAAGTCCTCATAGGGATTGAACGATATAAAGTTCGTATATTTAGTAGATTTCCCATTTTGGTTTATTATTTTCAATAATGAACCTTTGGAATCGACCAAGAAAAAAAAATTCAACACCCCCTCAAAATTTGATGGTTTACGTTTCAAGGTACGTAGAATCCAAAAATCGAATAAAAATTTGGCGGTTCGTCCGCCGTACGCGGCACTTTTGCCACTTAGCATTGACCGATTTTGATGAAATTTGGTATGTAGGCTCCATTTGGGGTCTAGTTGTGCCGCGAAGCTTTTGGTTGATGTAGGTCACTTCTAAGGGTTCCAAAATCAATTTTGAAATTTTGAAAACGCCCTAACTCAGAAAATTTTGATATAAAGGTTTGTTTTTCCTTCAATTTAAGATTCTATAGAATTTTTAGAATTTTTTGAGACCACGCGGAGCTCTGTAGGACAAACCGTTCGCTCCCTTCGAAAATTTAAGGGTTTATATTGAAATATATATATAAATCAAAACACGAGTGTGAATCGCGGCACTTTTGCCACTTAGCATTGACCGATTTTGATGAAATTTGGTATGTAGGCTCCATTTGGGGTCTAGTTGTGCCGCGAAGCGTTCGGTTGATGTAGGTCACTTCTAAGGGTTCCAAAATCAATTTTGAAATTTTGAAAACGCCCTAACTCAAAAAAATTTCGATATAAAGGTATTGTTTTTCCTTCAATTTAAGATTCTATAGAATTTTTTGAATTTTGGTTTATTATTTTCAATAATAAGCCTTTGGAATCGAGCAAGAAAAAAAATTTTTTAACCCCCCCTCAAAATTTGATGTTTTACGTTTCAATGTACGTAGAATACGAAAATTGAATAAAAAAATTTCCGTCCGTCCGCCGTACGCCGTACGCGTTACTTTTCTTAGCAACACTGGACCGATTTGGTTCAAATTTGGTATATGGGCTCCATTTGGGGTCTAGTTGTGCCGCGAAGCTTT
This sequence comes from Apolygus lucorum, assembly GCA_009739505.2. Taxonomy (NCBI): domain Eukaryota; kingdom Metazoa; phylum Arthropoda; class Insecta; order Hemiptera; family Miridae; genus Apolygus; species Apolygus lucorum. The sequence continues at coordinate 42,034,129 of CM019180.2, forward strand.
TGGTTGATGTAGGTCACTTCTAAGGGGTGAAAATTAAGGGTTGAAATTTTCAAGAGTGCCCTAGCTCGAAAACTCTCGAAATAACGGTATCGTTTTTTCACCAATTTTAAATAGTATTGAATTTTTAAAAATTTTTGAGACCACCCGGAGCTCTGTAGGACAAATTGTTCGGTCCCTACGAGTACTTGAAGGTTTTCCTTCGATAAAACAGAATCATGAGTGTGAATCGCAAAAGAGGTCTAATCTCCATTCAAATATTATCGGACTAAAATGCGATCGCTGTTCATTTCTTCGATTTGTATACAGTTTTGCCTTCTGCGTAACCAGTAATCAAATTTCCATATGAAGCTTTCTATTTTTCCAATCGAGTGTGAAGCGTTTAGTTCTTTCTAATAAACTTGATTGTGAAGGTGTGAAGCCAGTATGGTGTTAAAAAGTTGGTAGGTAAAAAAAACGTCTGCCAAGTTGGGTGGGCAGTATAGCTTCCTCACTCATTGTAACATGGACGTATAGAATCAGTTGGCGAAAACTCGGCGCTGCGCGCCTCGGCGGGGGCTTCGCCCCCTGCACCCCCGGATGATTTCCGCCTAGAGCCTGATGGCTAAAAAGTGACATACCTTGAAAAGGTTTTTGCTCCCTCTCCCTCTTCATCTTTCTTCCACTGTAATATTTAAGCTCACTCAGCTGATCGGTGACCACTCAGGCACCTTCAGCATTCTCCATTGACCCTGCCTCTCAAATTTCAGCTTCCTGCGTTCAACAGGAGAGAAAATGGCCTTGGAGCTCACTCAGCTGATCAGTGATCACTCAGGCGCCTTCAGCATTCTCCATTGACCCGCCCTCTCAAATATCAGGTTCCTGCGTTCAACAGGAGAGGAAATGGCCTTGGAGCTCACTCAGCTGATCAGTGACCACTCAGGCACCTTCAGCATTCTCCATTGACCCTGCCTCTCAAATTTCAGCTTCCTGCGTTCAACAGGAGAGAAAATGGCCTTGGAGCTCACTCAGCTGATCAGTGACCACTCAGGCACCTTCAGCATTCTCCATTGACCCTGCCTCTCAAATTTCAGCTTCCTGCGTTCAACAGGAGAGAAAATGGCCTTGGAGCTCACTCAGCTGATCAGTGATCACTCAGGCGCCTTCAGCATTCTCCATTGCATGCGCAGCGGCTATTGCTTGACCAATTTGATTGAAAGTTATAGGGTAACTCTTAGAAGTTAGTCCCTAACTAACCTCCAAATTTGAGCAAAATCGGTTCATTAGAAACCGAGAAACCGAGGTTCCAGGAAATTCACGTTTGCGCATGCGCACTCGCTCCTATTGGTCCGAAGGTGCTGAAATTTATAGGGGACCGTCTAGGACCTAACCCGCACAATCCCTGAAAATTTCATCAAAATCGGACCACAGGTTAGTATAGTTTTGCCCGGGACAAGGATTGACCACAGACAGACCGACAGACAGACAGACCGACAGACCGACAGACAGACAGACAGACAGACACGGAACCAAAATTGTTCGGGAAGCTCTAAAACGCAAAAAGCAAGTGGAAATTTTGAGTTTGGAGGACATTTTTTTTTTTCACTTCTTTCACGAATACAAAGCTTCCCTACCTTCGGTAGTGAGGAAGCAAAATGTTGGTAAGTATAAAACGCTGCAAATCATTGCTCAAAGGCTTCTTCACTCTTCAGATCACTGATCAGCTGAGTGAGCTCCAAAGCCATTTTTACTCCTATTGAATGGAAGTGCTCTTCCAGGCGTCTCCAGCATTCGAGGAGATCTTCTTCACTCTTCAGATCAGTGATCAGCTGAGTGAGCTCCAAAACCATTTTTACTCCTATTGAATGGAAGTGCTCTTCCAGGCGTCTCCAGCATTCGAGGAGATCTTCTTCACTCTTCAGATCAGTGATCAGCTGAGTGAGCTCCAAAACCATTTTTACTCCTATTGAATGGAAGTGCTCTTCCAGGCGTCTCCAGCATTCGAGGAGATCTTCTTCACTCTTCAGATCACTGATCAGCTGAGTGAGCTCCAAAGCCATTTTCAATCCTATTGAACGCAGGAAGCTGAAATTTGAGAGGGAAGGTCAAGGGAGAATACAGATGGTGGTAGGTGCTAGTGATCTATACAGAAGGGTGATCTATACAGAAAATAATAAACCTTTGAGCAATGATTTGCAGCGTTTTTTGAGACCACGCGGAGCTCTGTAGGACAAACCGTTCGCTCCCTTCGAAAATTTAAGGGTTTATATTGAAATATATATATAAATCAAAACACGAGTGTGAATCGCAAAACAGGCCTAATCTCCGTTCAAATTAGAGCTGCCCAAAATGCAATCGATGGTTGGTGATTTTGATTTATTTATTTATTTTTTTCTTCATATTGGATGGTTGGTGATTTTGTAGACGAGTGATCTATATAGAAAAATAATAAACGATTGTGTAATAATTTGCAGCGTTTATTAGAAGTAATAGCAAATCTATATTGACAGAGTCGTTGAATAAGTAGTATGAATCGCTATTACCAGCAGATATCAATCCGCTTTTCCCAAAACTCGCAAGAAATTGAAATGACTCCAAAATGAATGGAGGATTGCTTCATCGACCCCTATCGTCAGAACAAAGGGACTATAGACTCCATTTTTTCACTCTTCCGACTGTTGTCCAACTTCAAGTCGGAAGATTTGTCGCTGCAGCTTGTGGAACTCGTACTGATCAACAGCAACGAATCATGGTGGCTCCTCCAAATCAAACTACAGACAAGGAAGAATAAATTCACAATGTCAAAAAAAGTTAAGTATCCTAGAGAGAACAAAAATTAATAATATGTTTATTTTAATTATATTGCTTCCTGTAATAGATGTCCCGAAGCTTATCTTTTTTTATCTTCAGTAATGATGCGTTGGATGTCAAGATGAAAAACGAGGGAACAGTAGACGTTGAGGGGCCTTGTGTGCTCTTCATGAGCGCTGTTATGATAATCGGAAATAATGAGAGGCACCCCTTGGAGTTTCTGAATTTGTTAGGGCGTGTTGTTTGTGAAACGAGGGGAAGGAAGATCTCCGGTTGAGTACTGTGGCCGTCAGGTGTTACGAGAGTAATCTTGAAGTGTAAACAAAGCGCAGCATTGATGACACTGCCTCGACTGCTTCCTAATTAGTGCGTTTCGGGGGGCCAAGGCGTCTGACTCATTCCTCGCTCGTTCAGTGGTGATTGTTAAGTAAATGGGTGCTATTGTGTTGTTATGACTAAAAAATAGATTGTTGAATTTTTGGCTAACTGATTTGAACTTTTGGCATCTGAATTGGAACTTTCGGCAAATCTATTACGTTTCGACAACGAATTCTTATTCATAAATACAAATCACATCTGCGATTTTATGATCATGAATACGAATACAGGTATGAATATGGAAATAAGAATACGAATACAATCGTATTCCAACTTTGAATACGATTTTCCCCGGTATTCGAATTCTGAATACGATTTTATAATTTTTTCTATAATGTCCCTAAATATCGATTTTTTTTACGTTTCTCCTTGAAAAACCATACTTTTTTTAAATGATTTTCCTATTCATGGCCTAATATCGTCAAAATAACAAATTATGATTTTCAGTGGAAATCGTAAGAAAAATACAATTTAAGTAAATTTTGTCGAAGTTTCCACACGAATGGTCGTAGGGAGGGGTCACATTCGATTCGCCGTGAAAAATCCCATAAGAATTGATGAGCGTTTTGAATTTTAGTTAATTTTTTGGAAAATTTTAAGGAATAAATATGACCAAAGTTATGGTAAAAATCATAATTTTTTAAATAATTTTCTGTGGAAATCGTAAAACGTCTGCCAAGTGGGTGTGGCACACAGCATCCTCGTATCCATAACCCGATTATATAGATGATCAGATGCATAGTTGTTAATCTCAAAACACCAATCTCTAAGTACCTTCCACTACCCTCATAGGGGACCATCTGCACGCTAATCTGGACAATTAAATCTGGATGGGGATCATCTAAATACTAGTCTGTAACATTCCTGAAAATTTCATTGACATCGGATGGAAAATGTAGAAGTTATGGCCGTTACAAGGAATTCACTTTTGCGCATGCGCAGTCGCTTCTATCAGTCCGGGGATGATGATTTTCATAGGGGACCGTCTAAACACCAACCCGCACAATCCCTGAAAATTTCATAGAAATCGGACGAAAACTTCGTACAGTTATGCGCGTTACAAGGAATTCATGACAGACACACAGACAGACAGACAGACACGGAACCAAAATTGTTCAGAAAGGTCTAAAACGCAAAAGGCGAGTGAAAATTTTGATTTTGGAGAACTTTTTTTTTTCGTCCTTGAAAAGTGAAAACAAAGCTTCCGCTACCTTGGTGGACTCGGAAGCAAATATACGATTTTCAGCGGAAATTACTTCGTAGTTTCTATACGGTTGGTCGTAGCGACCTGGGGGTGGTCTCATTCGATTCTGCGTGAGAAATTCTATGAGACTTTTGTGAGCGTTGTTGTTTTCCAACTAGTTGTGGAAAACACTTCTAAGGGGTGAATCACTTCTAAGGGGTGATTAAGAGTTGACATTTTCAAAAGTGCCCTGGCTCGAAAACTCTCGAAATAAAGGTACTGTTTTTTCACCTATTTGAAACAGTATTGAATTTTTAGAGACCAAGCGGAGCTCTGTAGGACAATCTGTTAGCTCCCTACGAGAACTTAAGGGTTGGACTTACGAAAAATCAGAAACACGAGTGTGAATCGCAAGAGAGGCCTAATCTCCGTTCAAATTTCAGCAGACCAAAATGCAATCGCTGTTCGTTTCTTCGAGTTGTACTCAGTTTTGCGTCCTTAGCAACCATTTATGTCCTTAGCAACCAGTAATAAAATTTCTAAATGAAGGAATGCTTTATTTCTTCGAATGTAGCGTGAAACTTTTATTTCGATACCTTAAAGCACAAATGGATGGAGCTATGTCCATCCACCTTCCACATTTTTTTATTTTTTTTTTTAATTTCAGAAAAACTCAAATTCAACAAAACTATTATTGAGTTTTCTTGACGGTAATAGCTTGCAAATTTATTGAGGAAATTAAAGAGTTTAGTGTACAGGTAATAAGCCATTATTTTAGGAACTGTGCACTGGTGATAATTTCTTTTGCGTTTTTCTCAAAACACCGTTTTCGGACATAGCTCCTTTGTGCTTTAAGGTATCGATTTCATCTCAATAAACTCGATTATGAAACGAAAACTTAGTTGGTAGGTAGTGACAAGGGCAAAGCTGTGTTCATTGCTGACGAGTGATCTATAGAGAAAAATAATAAACCTTTGTGTAATAATTTGCAGCACTTTCTTGATCAATTCCAAAGCGAGGTAATGCAAGCAGAAAAGACGGAAGACATTAGACGAGGGCACGAGATGATGATGAATAATGAGGTTGATTACTTCTAATAATTGAAGTCACGTTTGTCACTCCACTATTACCCATTATTATTGTAATTATGTAAGTGTTGACATACGTGGTATGGCTGCGATTATTTACAAAAATAATTTCATAGTTTATTGATAAATTTTTATTTTTGAGGGTGGCTAAAACTTTTGTCTATGGAACAATTATTATTTAACTTGTGGCTGTAGTGTTAATTTACATCTCGACTCAATAAAAATGGTACGTGGGGAATTTGAATAAAATACAGAACGGCTCCTAATTTGAATTCAGCTCGTGATCTGATTGTGTTGTTTGCCCGCAGTTGGTAGCTTTAATTAAAAGTAATAACCAGAGGGTTTAAAACCCTTATTTATCGGGCAAATAATTTGGAAGGTAGAAGGCGGGGTCGGGTGAGGCTGCCAGGACTAATTTTAGTGGGTTGGTGGACAAAGATCTGCCGCTCCGAATACCAGATCCTCAGAGTCTGGAGGCCTTAATTAGTAAATTGCGAGGATGATGGGAGGAGAAGAGGAGGCAGGACCAAACTCTCCCTTCTGAAATCCTGCTGTCCTCTGAAACCGTCCCACCCGTCATCCCAGTGGCGCCCCCTGTGTCCCGGAATACTAATCCAGCGCCCCTGAGGAAGAGGATGATGAGCCTCCAGGGTTAGTTTACTCTCTACTCTCTCTTCTTCCTGCAAACACCGCCCTTGCTAGTCCTTCGTCGGCCCTTCTGTCGACCCCCCTTCCCTTTCTCGCGGAGTCACCACCTTCAAGGGCGTTTTACCCCTCGGTTCCTGTTGGTCGTTTAAGCTGTACAGGCTTTCATTGTGAGACGGTGTGTGGACGAGAATGAGGTAAAGGGTTCTGGTTTGCTGGGACAGAGAAGCAGTAAAAAGGGAGAACACGAGTGGCACTGCCTTGATTAACTTGAGGTGCCGTCAGAGGTAAAGTTCACATACACCCCATCAGTGTGGTTAAAGTACTCACGTACTCGAAGCAGGCGTAAACTCTCCGAAATTCGCAATTACCACATCCTGTTTTTGATTACTAATATATTTATATCAGTAACACCATAATTATCATAACATGTAAGTGCGTCACAAAAGTCACCTATGTTTACCATACCTGTCACCTATATCTACCTATATTGACTTGTTCACACCAAGTACCAAAACTACCTTCCACATTAGGTACTATCCCATACAATACTCAACTATTTGAATTGACCAGGGGTCTACCTATAGAACACAACAAAATAGTTCTCCTTAGGATCATCAGTTGACCAATGACTTAAGCCGTTGTGTAATAATTTTAGGGGTTTAAAACAATATAAAAAGGGTTTGATATAGTTCATTCACTATATCTGACATAGTCACTCCTGATATAGTTCATTAAAATGCTGCAAATTATCAGATAGATAGATAGATAGATAGATCTTTATTCTTTGTCTACAAGGACATTAATGCGTCAGTTAAAATATAAATTAATTAAATGGAAGTATAATACATAGGTAATTAAAAATTAATAGTAGGTGCATATTATAAACAATGTTTTAAAAATGAGGAACTCGTGTGCTTTTCGTTACTTTCATAATGCAGCCCGCTTCATGTACATGAGAGGGATATGAAGATGAAAAAATGTGTGGACCCAGCCGGGCAGCCCGGTCGGACCCGGACCCACCCACCTTGACGGCTCCCGGGGTTGCCTCCTATCACTAGAAGGCAACCCTAACGTGTTTATACACTTCAGAACACTCCAGGCGAACCGCCCCCGGGCCGACCAGACCACCCGACATGAATCCCCCTACCCGCACAAATACAAAATTGATGCTAAATCCCGAAAATTGATACAATAAGAAAAATTAATAACTTTGTAACAATAATCAACAAGTTAATCCTAAGTCACATGTATATCACAGTTGGTAGAAGTATCACAGGCGGAAATATAAAATAGTCAAAAAATCACAGGAGCATCACACGAGTATCACAGTCAATATAATAAGAGTTTGAATAAATAAATTACAATATACACCCACTAAAATATAATATATTTTTGTATATTATACAAACCTATAAAATTATTGATGCTAGCAAGAGTACTTTACTAAAATTCCTCTACTGCATGATGAGAATTAATTGTGTATTTATCCATTCAAGTCGGAAATTATAATAATTAATTCAGGATCAGTAGTTTATAAAATATATTTGTTGAAATCTATCTGGTGAATATCGTCGATTATGTATAATGGATTGCTAGTTAGCGCTGCTTTGATTGTGCTATTGAATCTTACTTATTACACAAAGGTTTATTATTTTTCTTCATAGATCACTCGTTTGCAACGAACACGGCTTTGCAACTGTCACCACCTGCCTACCACGTACCTACAGCGATCCCATTTTGGTCAGCTAAAATTTGAATTGAGATTAGGCCTCTTTTACGATTCACACTTGTGTTTCTGATTCATCGTAAATCCTAAAATTTGAGGTTTAATAAAATTTTGTTATTGGAGTAAAATTGGCGATCTTAAAAACTGAAATATCTCATAAATTATAGCCCCAAAAATTAAGAGGATTTTATTAGAAAAGTCGTCATTGATTGTTGAAGTGTCAAACTTTCATGAAAATTATGCTATGGCTCTTTAAGAATCAATTTGATGAAGACGAAATTATATTAAAATTCTCCATTAGGTTCAAACTTCTAGACAGCCAACTATTTCTGCACCAAGTACAGTCCAGCAGAGGCCATAGAAGATTCCAAACCATTTTGGGTTATGTTCATTATTATTGTTGACGAACGGGTAATAATTTTCCGTTGGGAAACACAAGTAAGTAAGTAATTATCTTTACTAGTGGCTCAGAAAGTTATAATTTGGTATCATTGGGTAAGGTAACATTTCAAAATATCTTGGAGAATGATCGGTTAAAAAGGTAACAACTCGATATGTCATCGAAATTTGACCAAAATTTACCCCCCTCTTGGCCACTAAACAAATAATTATCTTTTACTTATAGTTATGCAACAGTAAATGTTGGCGGTACGTTTCTATTGAGTGGAACCGCAAGCCAATGGGCTCCAAACTTCAAATGCAATTTCCCAAAAATCACATTTTTAGAGTCGGGCCCCTATTCTAGGAGGGGTGCGATATATAGCATTTCGGTATAATTTTCTTTTCTATTCTTCATGTACGCATAAGAAAGCATGATCCGTTTGCTTTTGGAGCAGACTGCGCTCTGAAACTACTAGATGCCAACAGGTACATTGAACTTACTAGCTGCCTCTTTAAAATGTTCGTACAATTTTGGAATTTACGTTCCATGAAAGGAAATTACTCCGAAAATCGGATCCTGAACTCTACAAGTTTCAGACATTGGCTGATGAAATCAAGGATAAATCCTACCCCTCTCTCATAAGAGGCACATATATGCGTCAGGACTATAATTTTATTCATACGGTCTACCATAGATTTCGATTACTGGAATTTATAAAGCTGTCCAGACTTAAGCTCACTTTCCAGTTCCACACAAATGCTCTTAAAGATGCATACCTATCTGATATATCCAACCTGGTAGTTTTTCGAGTCCAGGGAAAAATTAATTCTATCCTGCCATCGACTTTCTTTAAAGCCTTCGAACAGAAGTCTACCGCAAAGAGCCAAGATCCAGACAAAGATGAAATACGGTTCGAGAAGCGGGAGAGAGACTGATTGAGAGAAAAACTGGCTCATATGAGAAAAGGATAGGACTAAGGAAGAGCTACAAAGTGATCGAAACCCTTTCCTCGCAGCGGGTGACCACCGTTTTCCCGTCGGGAAAGGCGAGCGAGTGACCGCGGCCCTCCAGAGTAAATATCCTGCGGGGTCTCTTCGAATCAAAAGGTTATTTATTGATCTTACGGCAGCATGAAGCAAACGCTATCAGACCATCGCGGTTACCGCACATCCAGATTCATTTTCATGATAACTGGACTTGGGATATTCGGGTGTTTCCTACTTTTTAATGGAATGAACCATTAATTTGAAAGGTATTTTTTGCTTCACAGGCGATTTATCTTTCAACGGATATGCAAATAATCAAACGAGAAAAACCTGAAACGACTCACGATAAAGCAAAATATCTAATATTTCGAGAGAGAGATTGAACGAATTTATTTACAACATCAGGGAAGGATTTGGGCCAAGTGGTCCTCTCTTCTATCCCCCTGGCAAACATAAGTTATTACATCCTCGATTTCGTTGTAGGTACATCATAAAATAATACAATAAATCAATTCTTGAATTAACATAATATTCATACTTACCATCTTGAAAACTTATTATATTCAACATAATTTCATTATTCAATTTAACATCTCACTTTTCTACTTTTAATAATACAATCTTGAATCATTTTTAAATATCGACAGTTTATATTTTTCGAGTAACTTTAGGTTTGTTCCACCGCCTCTCAGTTCATCAACTTTCTTACACTCAACCTGCGCACAACCCGCACGCATGTTGAGTTCATGAACTGATGCGTTCCAGCGGCGCCGAGTTCAAGAACTCGCAAACGTAAACCGCGTTCCAGCGCTTCCAGTTCATGAACTTTTTGTACTTGAGTTCATGAACTTTCTGCACTCATCGAAGGCAGGGTTGTGAACTCGAACTGAAGGGTAACCTGTGCCGTTCACGTGAAACCTACTAAATTTTTCATTTGTTGACCAGTCTTCACGCTAATCACTTGGCTCCATTCTCATTCTTTCTTTTCATTGTGCCTAAGTTGTGCTGAGCCCCTCTTTCTCGAAGAGCGAGTCGTCTCTAGGAGTGAAGAGTAAATTTTTGGAAATTAATTATGTTCTAACAAGCTATTTTTGATCGACTCTTTTTTTTCACAAACGCACGATTATCCCAGTGAGCTTTGTCTATTTATTCGGAGAGTGTGTCAATCATCATCCCTCTCTTCTGCAAACTATTTACCGTAAAATGGGGAAATTGATTAGTCATGTGACATGGGGCAAAAGTTGATTTGTTGACTACAATAGTGGTTTGCTGCGTTTGAATTGAAAGCTTTTTCGAGAAAATTGAAGCTTTTTACTAGAAAATTGAATGTTTTACGCTGAGTCCGGTCACCCTCGATCTCAAGATGACTTGACGATTTTGGCATCATTTCTTCAGTAATTTTTCACGCTGAATCCAATGGCGATACTTCCGAATAATTATGACTGCTAAAAAGTGAATTTCTGAAGAAGTAATGGAAGCTGATCAATGAAATGAACCTCTGAACTCCAGGTATGAACTCTGCAATGTTTTTTCTGCTGAGACAATGTTGTTTTAGTCCCATAAGATTGAATTTTACCGTGACACAAATAAGATGATTTGTTTTTGAGTAGAAAGGTGTTACTTTATGCTCACTACCTTATCTACGAATAATGCGTATTTTTTGAACGAAAAATGAAGGTTTTCATCGAAATAACCACTATCTTGCAGTCAAGAAGTATCACCTTCGGATTCAGCATGAAATTACATGTAACTCCTATGCATAGGAAATTAAGGATACCAAAAACTTGTCAATTCATCTTGAGATCGACGGTGACCATGATAAACCACGTATAACACTCGATTTTTGTAGTAAAACACTTTTTTTGGAACTTAAACTTGATTTAGGTACCTACCTACTCTTCCAATATGAATTTTAAAAAGAAAAATTGATGGACCATTGGAAAACTGACAATTTGAGAATGTTTTTTCGAAGAGCGCCCATCGCAATAGGCAGGGATTCAGAGTAAAAACTTTGAAGTTTGCTTTTTGACTTGATTTTTTAAAAATGTTTTATTGCTAAAAGATTTTGGTTTTGCACTTGTTAGCTTGGAAATTTAACGCTTTTTTTAACATCTTAAATCTAACATCTTTTAATATCTTCAAATTTGAGTTTACTTGGTAAATATCAGGAGTTACAACAGTTTTAACACCTTCAATGCGGGTCCCAAAGTCGTGCAACCCTGCCGTACTGAACATTTTTCGAGCTTGAAATTCGATATTGGTGAGTTTGAACGCAAATTCGTATTAAAGTTCGGCGTCAAAAACGAAACAATGTTTTAGACAGTTGAACTCATACTGAAGACGAAAAAAAAGCAAAAAATGGAATATATCAAAAAGGTACCAGACCCCCTCCCCCAAAGAGAGTTGAAATGATCGGTCGACCGGTCATCCGCACTGAAGGTGTTAATGGCGTAAGTCAGTAAACACGAAAAAATCTTTAAATTGAGAAAATTCGAAAAAACACGGAGTTGAAACAAAATAGCTAGGAAATGGCATGGACAGGTTCCTGAACCTAAAAAGTTCATGAACTCTTCAACTTTTTCGGGTTCTCACACCCAGCGGGTTCATGAACTTTTTGCGCTGGAACAAACCTTTTTTTGTTGTACCCATCCCGAAACGCTAAGACTGTTTTATTCAAGTCGAACTTATGAGGCATGAAAGATCTACTGTGAGATATGGTGTTGTTATTAGGGATCTGTAAGGTAGTAGCACTCTGGGGGTTGGAACAGAATGCTTAGATGAAAGAAAATGGAAATTATTGAATAGGTAGTGTGGCTTTTTAAATTTTAAAATTTTGAATAGCATTACTGCAATTCCCAGGGTTCTTCGTTCCTCCACTTTTAAGGAGGAAGAGAGACAGAGAGAGAGAGAGAGAGAGAGAGAGAGAGAGAGAGAGAGAGAGAGAGAGAGAGAGAGAGAGAGAGAGAGAGAGAGAGATGATGATATCAGCTGAGTGGAGGTAATCGGTCCATCCTAGACTTCTCTAGGAATCATCAATCAACTTGAAACACCGCACTATAACTTCCCTCGACAAGAAGAGCTGAAATCGCATCGAGATCACTCTTCTATAACTTCTTTTCATTTCATCCCAGGAAGCTAATGCAACAACTTGGAACACCTCCGTCTAATTTCTCTCCCTCACATACCTAATTAAGCCGTTAGGTAGTTGATATCCAGAAGCATCATCGAATACTCCTCCCTAACGTTTCTTCTAGTCATCTCAGAGATCTGAAAAGGCATCCTTGATCACCCTTCTCTAACTCCTCTTTTGTTCATTTCAGAGAGTAGAAAAATAACTCTATAACACTCCCCTCTAACGTTTCTCCCACACATTCCTTCAACAGCTATCGAAGTTTATACCCAAGGGGATTTTGGAACACCTCCTCAACTTCTCTCTTTTTGGTTTATTATTTTTTCATATCAGAATGCAAAAACAGAGAGCTGTAACACCCCTCTATAATTTCTCTCATGAACTCCTCCGATCTAACTTGTCTTTTGTACATCCAAAAATACCTCAATTTACTACCTACACATTTCTCGATAATCTGTTGTACAAAGATTCCAAATTTGCAATAAAATTTATGGTTACCACGAGAAAAATCAAAGTTTGGAAAAAATAATTATTAATTGTTATTTGGGTATGTAGTTTACATAAACTATACATACATTTATGTAAACTACATTATTAATTTATGTAGAGGAGAGAAGGATTAAATAAGGATTTTTTTAAAGGATTTTTTTTAGAGGATAGGAGGATTTACGTTTATGCAACTCAATGTTTAACAAATTTTTGTTGATATCGCATAAAAATTTACATAATATGTAAGTTACATAATATGTAAGACATATTATGTCTTCATATGTTTTGATATCTCCACTCGCTATTAGACATTTCACGTTGAACGGTTCGCTTACGCTTGTAGAAAGTTTTTTGAAAAGTTCATGTCTTTCGATGCTGTCAGTAGGACAGTAGAGAATAATACGTTCTATTGTCTCATTCTCATCCATGCAGGACTCTCAGGCTGGTGATTCATTGGGATACTTTCCATATTTATGTCAGGGGCGTCTCGAGAGAATATTCGTGAGGCAAACAGCTTGGCCAGTCACAGAAGAATAAACAATAATGAAAAACGCTGCAAATTATTACACAAAGGTTTATTATTTTTCTGAAGATAAAGCGTCAGCTTTACCCTCGTCACTACCTACCAATCATGTTTTTGCTTCAAAATGTTGTTTATTTAGATGAAATAAACCCTTCACACTCCATTTGAAGAAATAAAGAATTCCTTGGTTTAGAAATTTGATTACAGGTTGATTAAGGAAGCAAAACATGTACAACCCAAAGAAACGAACGTCAATCGCAGTTTGGTCAGCTAAAATTTTTAAGATGATAAGGCCTCTTTTGCGATTCACACTCGTGTTTCTCATTTATCGTAAGTTCAACCTTCAAGTTCTCATGGAGAGCTAATATTTTATCCTCAGGAAGGGTTCATTCGATTCTAAAAATTCAATGGTACCAATCTCAAATTGGTGAAAAAACAATACCTTCATAACGAGAGTTTTCGAGAGAGGGGGCCTTAAGAAGTTACAGCCCTAATGTTTCACCGCTCAGAAGTGACTGACAAAACCTTCGGGGCACAAGTAGACCCCGAATGGAGCTCTTACACCAAATTTCATCAAAATCGGTCCATTTTAACTAAAGAAAGAGCCGCAGACGGACGAATTTTTTTATATTCGATTTTAAAAATATACGTAGTAGCTACAACCTCAAAAGTAAACCATCAACAATATTATGCAATTATTTCCATGTATGTACCTATCAACAAGAAAAATGATTAGGTACAGTAAAATCGGGAACGAGACACCAGTCAGCGCCAGGCAGCCGCTATTTGCAGTGGCGAAAAAACTAAGTTTTCCTTCCTTGAGATAATGTGGTTGGATGGATATGTTACGTCTTGCCATGCATGGGATAATTAGTATCCATGGCTCATCTTCCAAGTTTCTCTGCTTTCAAGGTCACGAAAAAGTTCTCCGATTGTTTGCAACAGCTGATAGCGTGGTAGTGGGGGTATAGCAATACTTGACACTGCGATGACCCCCCGCCACCCCGCCATGATCGTCGCCTCTCACTCTAAACAGTCCCGAAAAATTCATTTTTTTGAACTGCTTGCCTTGCATCGCTTTGCCCCGCGCTAGTTCGCTTATCATCTGCAATCATCTACATTACCGACCTCTCCAAGTCTATGGTGTGTTGCGGGCTAGAATCCAAGGCAAAATACATACTTTCTTATTCCATTCTCCTATTTCATCCAATTTACTTGGTAATAATGAAAAAGTACCTAAATTATATTAAAATTTTCCAAAATTGGCTATTATATTACTTGCAAAAAATGGGAATATAGGAGAATCTCAACAAAAATTAATCTATTCATTTTTCTTATTTTTAGTAAGGCAAACAGTGTTTGCTATGTTTGCCTGGAGGAGGCGCCACTGATTTATGTACGTTCCGGTGAAACAGTGTTCGGTGCGTAGACGGGAAATACTTGTATAAAAGCGTTTTGGCAAGTTGGCCACAAACCAAGGTCCCAGAATTTATCGTAGGGAACATTTCTTTAAAGTACGCCCTAGAATCATAATTATCAAACTTATGTTGCCAGTTTTGGTTCATTTCAAGTTTACGTTTTTTATATGAGTCAGTTATGGGGCATAGTGAGAAATCGATGTCTTCCTTTTCTTTTTGTGTCGCTCTCTTTACTTCTGCGTCCGCTACTGCATCGCCTTCAATATTGTGGTGGGTTTTGATCCAAATGAGAAGAAATTGACATCCTTTTCCTCGAACCTTTCCAACCTTGTCAAGTACTTCAGCTTCTACGGGATAAGCTTGGAATTTGGGCTTATATTTTGGAGTTTTCGGACCGCACTCAAAGATTCCGTATGGAGACTGTAATAATCGGAGTGTGGAGATGCCAGAAATAGTCCCTCCTCTGCTATAATAATCATGATCATTTTGAAAAGATTTGGTTCCGAGAACATCTCTTAAAGCTCACAATGTTCTACGCTAGGAAGGAGTCATTGTTCTTAGAACCACGTATTTGGCTTAGTGACGATTCGATACTTTCGATATTTATTGATATCGATATTTTGTTTCGATATTTCCGATATTTGTATCGACATTTGTCTTGCGATATTATCGAATATCGAAAGGAAAATATTGATATCGAAAGAAATGAAATATCGTTTGGGATGGTTATAATTCTTGCCACTGTAATTTATCAATTTTCCCTAAAATATTAAAAATAATAAAAAACCCAAAGTAAATAGAAACGGAAGATGAACGCAACACATAAACAACTATGTTGAAATAACACGACAACCCGACATACAGTCCTCATGCTCCATAATCGATATGGGAAGAGGAAAACGTTTCGATTTCGCGTTCACCATTTCTGTTTTGTATTAATTTATTATAATATATTATGTATTATTACTACTTTTTACGAGCAAAATTCGAACTGGCATTATGTTTAGATATCGATTTAAAGAAAAGATATGCAAAAACATTCGATATCAGTGAAATCAATGTTTTTCTTCGGATAATTTATCGTGATCACTGATATTAATAAAAAACTACGCAAAAACATATTCGATATCAGTATTTTTCTTTCGATATCACTGATATTGATCAACAAATATGCCAAAACTTATTCGATATCAGTATTTTTCTTTCGATATCACTGATATTGATCAAAAAATATGCCAAAGCTTATTCGATATCAGTGAAATCAGTATTTTTCTTTCGAAATTCTATCGATATCACTAATATTGATTAAAAAAATATGCAAAAACATATTCGATATCTGTAAAATCAGAATTTTTCTTTCGATATTCTATCGATATAAGCGATATCGATATTTTTCTTCCGATATGTTATCGATATCGATACTGCCTTCCGATATTATTTCGATGTTAAATATCGCATCGAAAGGTACATCGAATCGTCACCAATTTGGCTTTCTATCATGGAAATTCCATGTATGCTCTGCCCAGTGAGCACTCCTAGGACAAGACAATGAGATAAACTCCAACCCACTTACAAGCGAATAACGATCAGATTTCTCTCAATACGACCTACCTTGTTGGTCGGCACGACGCGAGTCTGTTCGGGATTTAGCCGAAGTCGACGCTACATCATTTATAATAATTGGCGTCTCACAAGAGTGAGAAGGGCGAACAAAGGGAGGACGTGACATCGTCGACGATGTTCTCGACGACGCGTCAGACAACCTCAAACCCCCCAAAGGGCTTAGAAGGGCGGCCGTGTTATGCCCTAGTGGCCGCATGATGAAGGGAAGCTGAGTAATCCCAAATCCTCTGTCCTACAAGGGCTGCCCACGCTGAAGGTTTCCAATATAAGCGTCTCTCGGCGAATAATGATGGATTTCGGTAACAAATACCTGCGATCCATTAGGGTGATCTGATCAGTATCCTGATGTTATCGCTTCCTTACAAGTCGCAAGTTGTTGGATGGAACACAACTAATCAATTTCTATTTCCATTATGGTTAATTCTCATACCTTTTCATAACTCATGAATACCAGCAGCATCTAATACCTGTTATCACATCAGATGCTTACGTACAATATTTTTGAGCAATGCATTTCGTTTTTTGGAATTTTAGAAATTCACTCGGTAGTTTTGTAGCAGTCCGCGCTGAAAACATTGGAAGTCACGAACCACTTGGGGTTTATTTTTTAAAAATGTAGTCCAACCCTTAGGTTATCATAGGGAGCGAACGGTTGGTCCTAATGAGCTCTAGGTGGTCTCATTCGATTCTGAAAATGGAATACTATTTTTAATTATGAATAATTCCACCAAAATCGGCCAGCGGTAACTAATTATACGAAGCTTGAAACGTAAACCAACTAATTTTGAGGGAGTGTTAAATGTTTTTTTTTCTTCTTGGTCGATTCAAGATTTGTTGATTTACGATCAAGGTACGTAGAATCCTAAAAACCGAATATAATGCACTTTCCTTAGTTCCCATTGACCGATTTCGATTGAATTTGGTAAATGAGCTCGTTAGGTGACTAGTAGTGCCCCGAAGCTCTTGGTTGATGTAAGTCGTTTCTAAGGGGCACCACTAGACCCCAAATGGAGCTTACATACCAAATTTCATCAAAATCGGTCAATGCTAAGTGGCAAAAGTGCCGCGTACGGCGTACGGACGGCCAAATTTTTATTCGATTTTTGGATTCTGCGTACCTTGAAACGTAAACCATCAAATTTTTAGGGGGTGTTAAATTTTTTTTTCTTGGTCGATTCCAAAGGTTCATTATCGAAAATAATAAACCAAAATCTTAAAGTTAAAATAACTCGGAAATTGAGCGTCTAACGAAAAATTGCTTAGAGACACTTTCTTACTAAAATTAGTTGTAGAATCGACTCGGTTCTAGTTGTAGAAGTTTTTCGGTCCTTAACGTGAGAAACCCTGTATATTTTACGCCAAAACCATGAAAGTGAGCATATAAGTCCGAAGTTCCCGAGAGCCAAAACCATGTGCGTTAAAATAAGTATTAGTTAAAAGTATATATGTAAAATGTTTTCTAGTTATCGGCAATGTATGTAGGACCAAAAATCGAAATTGTAATGAATTTTTGTATAAAAATTGCAGCGTTAAAATTGCATTAAAATACTGAAATCAAGTTTTTATTCGTTTTTCTAAAAACATTTTTGCACATTCGTGGTTTTGGCATGAAAGGGGCGATTTTCTCATCACCTATTGTGCGATTTAACTCAAAATTGATCGGATATTGAGTAAATTTGGTGGTGTGAAATCGGGAAGAATAGGAGGGGCTGTTTTTTACGTGTAACTATGTGACGTACACTCAACTGAGTCTACAACGAAGTCGAGGTCCACAATGAGAATCAAAGTTATCGAGTGGAAGGGGAATTAACTTGTTTCCATCCTATCGAATCAGAAGCGATGAACAGTTTTGGTGAGTGGAAGAGAGGCGGAGTAATTAACTCTTACACATTAACACCGACCCCGACTCTCACGCCCTTCGTTAGGTTCTCCCCGGCCTTCCGCGGCTTCGGGGGTATTGTGATCTGAAGAGATCCTTGCGGTCTCCGTCGAGTGAGGGCGGGCGGGGCGATGGTAAGGAGGTAGCCGAGGGAGGCACTCGAGTGCTGCACAAGCCAATTTGCCCCGTCAGCTCCGACTTGTAGCCGAGGAAGGGCATTGTCTCCGCTGCCTCCTCGGTCTCAGCTATAATGAGACCCCGTAAACAAGCTCAGCAAGTCTCGGTCGCCGCCTGAAGGGTAATCGCGACGACTCGAGTGCTCGACGATGTACCTACTTTGCCTGCTCTCTCATTTCTTCACTACAACTTCCGTCTCATTTCATCGGTAGGTATTTTTATTCTTTCTGAGTCTTTTTGCTTTCGAGTCTGTTTTCACTTTTGGGTTTAAAATTTTTTTTCTCCATAACAGGGATGAGCGTAATCATAATCGTAATTACGATTACGCCAATGATCATAAGAAAATTGTCGTATAATTACTGTCGTACTTTCAGGGTCATTAAAGGGACGCAGGACGTCAAAACTGTCCTTCGTCTATTACCGTAATAGATTGACGTCCTGGGAGCCTTTAATTACCCTGAAAATAAGACTGTAATCATAAGATGTTCGTATGATTATAACCGCAATTGTAATTACAATTATGATTATGCCCATCTCTGCTCCAAAATCAAAATTTACACTCGCGTTTTACGTTTCAGACCTTCCTGAACAATTTGAGTTCCGTGTCTGTCTGTCTGTCGGTCATGAAATCCTTGTAACGAGCAAAACTACTCGTACATGAAGTTGATTTCTGTCCTAATTACTGTCCGATTTCGATGACATTTTCAGATATTGTACGGATTGGGATGTTGATTGTCCCCTATGAGGGTACTTCAAGGTACTTAGTGATAGTTGAGATTAGCTATTTTCCATCGATCATCTATATAACCGGGTCATGGAGACGAGGAAGCTATGTGCCACACCCACTTGACAGATTTTTAAATTCTTTCTGAGTCTTTTTGATTCCAAGTCTGTTTCCAGGTTTAAAAGATTAGTTCTCCGAAATCGAATTTTCGCTCGCGTTTTACGTTTTGGACTACCCTGAACAATTTTGGTTCCGCTTCTGTCTGTCATGAAATCCTTGTAACGAGCAAAACTACATGAAGTTACTGTCCGATTTCGATGACATTTTCAGATATTGTACGGATTGGGATGTTGATGGTCCCCTATGAGAGTACTGCAAGGTACTTAGAGATAGTTGAGATTAGCTACTTCACATCGGATCATCTATATAACAGGGTTATAGATACGAGGAAGCTATGTGCCACACCCACTTGGCAGACTTTTTTCTATTCTTTCTGAGTCTTTTTGCTTCCGAGACTGTTTTCAGGTTTAAAAAAATTAGTTCTCCAAAATCAAATTTTCGCTTGCGTTTTACGTTTTTGACCTTCCTGAACAATTTTGGTTCCGAGTCTGTCATGAAATCCCTGTAACGATCAAAACTATACGAAGGGGATTTCCCATTTCGATGAAATTTTCAGGCAAGGTACTTAAGGGTTAATATTTAGAGATTATCTACTGTGAATCGGATCATCATTATATCATCATTACATAATCGGGTTATGGATACGAGGTAGCTATGTGCCACACCCACTTGGCAGACGTTTTCCCACAACAACCCTTAAAAAACGGTCAAAAAGCTCTGGTTTCCTACTGTCTAGTGATCAAATTTTTTATATCAGAATTTACAATCCTCTTTTTTATTATATTTTAACACTCGTGTTTCTGATTTATCATGAGTGTAACCATTAAGTTCTCTCAAGAAGCGAACGGTTGGTCTTACGGAGCTGTGGGTTGTCTCATTCGATTCTAAAAATTCAGTAGGTAGGGGTACTACTATTTAAAATTAAGGAAGAAACAATACCTTTATGTTGAAAGTTTTTGACCTAGGGCTTAAAAAAATGTCTATCCTTATTATTTACCCCTTAGGAGTGACTGACATCAACCAAAAACTTCGGGGCACATCTGGGTAGACTCCAAATGGTTGACTCCCATATACCAAATTTCATCGAAATCGGTCTATGGTAACTGAGGAAAGTGCCGCATTAGCAGTACATTAGATTTTCGGATTCTACGTACTTTTTTTCTTGGTCGATTCCAAAGGTTCTTTATTGAAAATAATAAACCAAAATAAAAGTGACTATACCACAGGAGAAATAAAATTTTGATGTATTTTTTAGGCTCCCCCCCCCCCACCCTCAAAATTAGATGGTTTGCGTGTTTCAAGGTCCGTAGAATCCGAAAATCGAATAACAATTTTTGCGTCCGTCCGCCGTTCGCGGCACTGTCTTTAGTTACCATTGACCGAGTTTGATGAAATTTGGTATGTAGGCTCCATTTGGGGTCTAGTTGTGCCCCGAAGCTTTTGGTTGATGTCAGTCACTTCTAATAGTGGAAAAATAAGGGCTGACATTTTCAAAACGCACTAGCTGAAAAACTTTCGATATAAAGGTACTTACTGCTTTTTCATCAATTTAAAATACTATTGAATTTTTAGAATCGAATGAGACCACCCAGAGTTCTGTAAGACCAACCGTTCGCTTCCTATGACAACTTAAGCGTTGGACTTATGATAAATTAGAAACACGAGTGTGAATCGCAAAAGAGGCCAAATCTCCGTTCAAATTTTAGGTGACCAAAATGCGATCGTTTTTCTTTTCTCCGAGTTGTATTCAGTTTTGCGTCCTTAGCAACCAGTAATCAAAAAGAAATGTTATGAAAAAATTGTATCGCTTTTTATCAGATTTTGGATTCTACGAAGGTGCCTTGAAACCTAAACCATCAAATTTTGTGTGTGTGTGCCGGAGGGGGTTCACAATGGTGTTTCTGCTCGATTCCATTATTTAGACAATAAACCAAAATGATGCATGTAGGGTCTACCAGAAAGGGTAGAAACCATAATACAATCATTTCATGACAAATGTATTGTAGGTACTGTTTTTCGATACTTCTGAAGACGTGCGAAATAATAAAATAATAATCTCTCTGGCGAATATAAATCCATCAGCTTACACGCCAAGGTGGGTTTATACTTGACAAGAGAACCTCCAGCTGTGGCTGTTTTGTGTACTGGTTGTATCCCTACATCACGTTACAAACAGATTACGGAAAGCTGTGGTGCCGGATTAACTGTGTGAAAACAGACTGGGAACCCAGTAGGCTTTTGTACGTCAGCGACAAAAAAGCTGTGAAAGAAGGTATTAATTTTATCTCCTTAGCAACAACTTGAAACTCTCTCCGATTCAATCAAGAGGCTCAGAAACCAACAAGCCATGAAGCGAAATGACGAGAAATCAAGTTCTGCCACCTGAACTTTTGTTGACTCTACTTGCGGTTGAAATTCGTTATACCTAATTATAACTTTTCCAAATTATAACCAACTGCCGTTATCTCGGTTCCCGTGAGTACAGCGAAGTTAAGACCAAGGATATTTTTCGGATTGGTGACCGCTCGAGGGCGGTATCGCAGGTCTGGGCCGTTGGCTCCACTCGGGGCCGGTTCAATAAAACGTCTGCCGAGTGGGTGTGGCACTTAGCTTCCTCGCATCCACAACCAGATTGTAAAGATGATCCGTAAAAATAAACCTTTGTGTAATTATTTGCAGCGTTTTTCATTTGAACTTGGAAGGAGCACAGACGGTGCAAATAATTGTTGAAAAGCAAATAAAAATGTGAAATCTATTTATAATCAAGGTTAAGTCGAAAACGGAATAACGAATACTCAAAATCTCCTTGGGAATAAACCTCTGACCACACTCCTACACTACACTTCACACGCAACTTTTCATTCCGGAAAAGTGGGAATCGGGACGGTTCGTTTGCATTTTGCTAAATCGAGCGACAGTGTTGCTGAAACTGAATCTGTTTTTTGGGGAATAATTACCTACAGAACAGCTCAAAATTTGACATTTTTTAGGTGTAAAATGTAGTAGGACACCATGGAACCGTTTGATTTTCAAGAATCGGTCAGCAACATGGATGTGAAACGAACGTCAGAGCGTCGGTATCCACGGCAACCATGAAGTTCATCAAGGCTATGCGAATGAATAATAAATTCTATCAAGGTAACCGAACCACGAATATTTTGATTGAATGCTCATCTTCCAAACCGAAGAAGATGAAGCAAACTGATGCAAGCTGAGCAAGCTGATGTGTTGAAGCAAACTCGATTTCCACAATAGGGTTCAGTGGCGTCAGGTGAGAATATTCGTCAGGCAAACACCTTGACCAGAAGAAAAAGAAGAAAACACATTTTATTTAGATATATAACATGTAACACGCTAAAATAATCATGAGGTAAATATTACTACTTCATCACAATTAGAATGTGATATAACTTTGGACTTAGTCCGTCTGTCGGGGGGGAAACGAGCCAAAATATTACCACCAATATTAATACACATTTATCATGATTTATTATTATTATTATTTCTATTATTATTTTATTATAAAAAAATCGTTTTCTATTGTTCATTATTAATAGTATTCTCCAATATTGTTTATTATTGTTATTTGTTAGTGGTTGTTGTTTGTTTATAATAAGTATTATTCGTTCCGTAAAAGAATTTTCACTGCGACCTACCAATTAAACTCGGCTATGAGCACCGCTCGGTATTTTGATGCCCGGGATCCGAATCTTGCCAGTGCCGGCCAGTCTCCTCCATCCAGCAGCCTTATCATTGCGGCCTCCTCCAGCACCGCTGCTCCAAGGTAGCGCACCCTGAACTCTGCAAGAACTGGGCAGACACCGAGAAAATGGGCCAATCCTCTCGCACTCCCGTGTTACAAAGAGAGCACAAGGTGCTGGGGTCGTCTCGTTGATTGTATGGCTTGCTATTCAGGTAGAGAAGGGACCCCTTGACCAGTCTTAGAGGAATAAACAATAATGAAGAACACAGCAAATTAATACACAAGGGTTTATTATTTTTCTGTGTAGATCAAGCGCCAGCAAAGAAGACAGCTTTGCCATTGTCACCACCTACCAACCATGTTTTGGCTTCATAATCGAGTTTATTTAGATGAAATAAACGCTTCTTCACAATCCAGTCAAAGAAATAAAGAATTCCTTCATTAAGAACCTTGATTACTGGTTGCTAAGGAAAAAACCCATGGTCCATGGCTAATAGTATCCATGGCTAATCTTCCAATTTCCTCTGTATTCAAGGTCACGAAACAGCTACTAGCTAGTGTGTCGGTCCAGGTATTTCCCTAGAGCGATTCCAACGGTTACAGTGACAAAGATGTAACCGTTCCAAATTACCGGTACAGTTCCATTACCGGTACAGACGGTCAAAACCCACCCACATGACATGGATGAAGTAGGCAGTCAAATCCCTATCGTCCTTCTTCCATGCTTATGATCTCAAACTGCAATACAATAGCATCATTTTTCTTGAAATTCCGCTAAAAGGAAGGAATTTGAACAAGTGTGACAAAAAAGACAATTTATTATAAATTATAGTGACCTAACAATTCAAGGAAAGAATAATGACGATGCATAAATTGATAATACTGGAGACAACTAATATAATGATACTATTATATTCTCAGTCCATGGAAGTAGTAAGGGCACATCCAGGTACAACATGGAACATAACTGAGAACAAGATCCATGCTTACCAGTCCAAAACCCTTCCTGGTCCAGAGCCATTCTCCATGATATCTTATTGGTCTGGTTCCATCCTTACCAGTCCGAATGATCCCTTCTCGGTCCAGAGCCATTTCAAGATATCTTATCAGTCCGTGGAACTGGACCGGTAAGGGTCGAGTTTTTGTCACTGCGTGGAACCGTTCCAAGTTGATACTCGGTTCCACAGTCCCCGTACAGCTGAACCGACACACCTCTAGTTTGCCTTGGCTTATCCTGTTATAGTGGGGGTATTATATAGGAATACTAGACCCCCCGCCTACCAGCCGATCGTCTTTTCTCATCCAAAACAGTCCCGCAAAATTAATTTTTCTCAACAGCCTGCCTTGCAGTCGATCGTAGTTACCGATCTCTACAACTCGCTTGTGTGTTGCGGGCTAGTATTCTAGGCAAAATACGTACTTATTCCATTCTCCTACTTCATTTAACTTCCTTGAAATAGTCCCTAAATTGTATTAAATTTTCCCAAAATCGGCTAAATATTAATTGCAAAAAATGGAAGTATAAGAGAATCTCAACAAAACTTAATTTGTTCATTTTGCATATCTTTAGTAGGACAAACAGTATTTGCTATGTTTGCCTGAAGGAGACGCCACTGATAGGGTTACTATCAAGGTTACGGATTTTTTTTTTTTTTGAAGTGGGCCTGAACCGGGTGAGGCAATAAGTAGCCTTTAGGGAAATCATCAAAACCAATTCTGATCTTCTCTTTGGAAGATAGCTGATGACGTTCGCGACGTCAGGAATGGCAGTAAGACGAAAATTCAACCTGAGAAGGTAGTTTACTTTGCTTTACTTTTACTTAGATAACTTTTCCACATTGAATTCAACATTTTTCAAATTGAAAGACAAAGTTTCGTGTATTTTCAATGAGAGGAAAATTATGGTAACAAGCATAACTTTTACAGTTTTTATTAGATTTAATTGACATTTCGAAAGATTGTGTAATATAGATGGAGCTTAATGGATTGTTACGTGGTCAGATCATCAGTACCAACTGCCCATACACAAATGTGAAATTAGAACACAACCGCCTCAGTTTTCATATAATTTTGTTGATACTTTCAGGGATTGTGCGGGTTGACAACTAGATATGAGTTTCATTACCCTCGGATTAGTATCAGCTCTCGCCGTTCGCATAATTTCTTTCTGAATCCTGGGCAACGTTTAGCGATGGAGTGGGTTGGAGTTTGGATGACCTTTTATAAATTGGATTCAGTCTGACTAAATATCTCCATTTAGCATTCAAAAACGAAATTACCTCTTGTTGGAAGTCACTACGTTATTCGGCTAAACTACTAAAAGTCATCATAATGTTCCCATATTTACCGTTTTGAATCATTATAGTAGACGAGCAGAGCGAAATTGGTTTTTAATTTTAAAATCCCTTAATAAACTGCTGCGCATTTATCTCTTACAGTAACATTTCAGGAACTTTTGACCTGCAGTGAACCACGAGTGAATAGATAAGCTAGTGATGAACAGGCGAATCCAACTTCGATCAGGAACGAATTGAAGTGGATTATAACCAGAAATTTCTGGCCTGAAGAAACTCGTCAAGTCACCCAGCAACGTCAATGAGGGTGCCCGGGTCTTGATGGACAACTAGAATAATTGAGGCTTGTTCTGACTCCAAGGGAACAATATTTGACTCAGGACACTGTTGTTACTCCTCCCCCTACTGGACTACTTACTACCCAGCACGATTTTACTGACAAGATATTAATGCATCCAAATTGGTAGCGAGCAGTCAAGTGACGTCAGCATTAACTACCGGCTGTTGACTGGAACTGACTCGAAGACGTCTCAATTCAATTGCCGGTAGGGCTCAGCGTGATCTCTAGAAATTCTATACTATCTTAAATTGATGGAAATACAATACCTTTATGTCAACATTTTTTGAGTTAGGGCGTTTTCAAAAATTCAAAATTTATTTTTGAACCCTTAGAAGTGACCTACATCAACCAAAATCTTCGGGGGACAACTAGAACCCGAATGGAACCTACATACCAAATTTCATCAAAATCTGTCAATGCTAAGTGGGGAAAGTGCCAAGTACGGCGTACGGCGGACGGACGGCCAAATTTTTATTCGATTTTTGGATTCTACGTACCTTGAAACGTAAACCAACAACTTTTGAGGGGGTGTTAAACAATTGTTTTTCTTGGTCAATTCCAAACGTTCATTATTGAAAATAATAAACCAAAAATGCAAGTTTTTCGCGTTTAACCACAAATTTTTCCCCTCAATTCGATCGTACAATATTTTTTGATCGCCCCATTGGAAAGCTGAAATCATTGCGCGGTTGTTGGTGTTGATGTAGGTACGTGAAAATCTTGCGGAAGTAAAACCTTGACAACCAGAAGAAAAAATAGGAAATTTTGCCAATTTGAAAAAAATTACTTTACCCCATCAGGACCCCACGAATAGTTTTTTCAAGCATCCGAAATATGAAAAATTTCACTCTTTTTTACGGTGCCCTTTTTTGAATTATAATTGTCAATAACGAACCTTTGGAATCGACCAAGGAAAACATATTTCAATCCCCCCTGAAAATTTGTTGCTTTTACGTTTCAATATACGTAGAATCGAAAAATCGAATAGAAATTTGGACGTCCGTCCCCGGTATGCGGCACTTTCCTCACTTAGCATTGAGCGATTTTGATGAAATTTGGTATGTGGGCTCCATTTGGGGTCTAGTTGTGCCCAGGATGATTTCGATTAATGTAGGTCCCTTTTTAGGGTTGAAAAATAAGGTTTGAAATTTTTAAAACGCCCTAAATCAAAACATTTTGATATTAAAGTATTGTTTTTCCATCAATTTAAGATAGTATTGAATTTTTAGAATTTTTTGAGACCACGTGGAGCCCTGTAGGACAAAACGTTCGTTCCCTACGAGAACGCAAGTGTTAGACTTACAATAAATCAGAAACACGAGTGTGAATCGCAAAAGAGGCCTAATATCCGTTCTGACCGAAATGCGATCGATGTTTTTCTTCAAGTTGGTTGGTGGTAACAATCGCAAAGCTGTGTTCTTTTCAGACGAGTGATCTATATAAAAAAATAATAAAACTTTGTGTAATATTTTGCAGCGTTTTACACTTTTACGGTAAATAAGGCTAGTCAAGGTAATTGTAGTTACATAAAGTCAAAACTAAAAAAAACTCCAAAATCGAAAAAAAACTTGAAAAACATGAGGTTAAAACAAAATTGCTAGTATATATTTTCTTACTAAAATCAGCTGTAGAATCAATAACGTTTCGCAGTCCTTAATATGGGACACCTGTATGCACCTACTACTAGTAATTATTTTTCTTCAGTCGGCGCCCCTCGAATACAACCCATTACTTCTAGCACCGAGTTTCCTGTTAACGCCCTGCTTGCGATCGTATTCATGCTTTACTGTCATTAAATTCAAATGCGTATTCCTAATGATTTCATTAACGTCATGAGAAGTAAAACCATATACCTTCCCTAAACCCTTTATTGCATTATGTCTTGAGATATCAAGAGATTTCCATAGTATTTTGCAGCCCACGAATATCATTACACT
Organism: Apolygus lucorum; assembly: GCA_009739505.2. Classification (NCBI taxonomy): domain Eukaryota; kingdom Metazoa; phylum Arthropoda; class Insecta; order Hemiptera; family Miridae; genus Apolygus; species Apolygus lucorum. The sequence continues at coordinate 42,061,664 of CM019180.2, forward strand.
CACCACATTCAAATGGCTGCATCCATCGCAGGAGAGGCCCATTCCAGAAGGAACAATGTTTATTGTTAGTCTCTCGGCTCTACCCGCCACAACATCCCAGATCCTTCCCCTGATGCGTTTCCCCTTTCATCCAGGATATGGCTTATTCATCTCATCATCCATTTTCACCTTTCTTCCCATCTTCTCTCAGAAGTTTAATATTGTTTGCGATTATTCCCCTTTGCTGAGAAGGGGCGCGTTTCTGAGGGCCCTATTCTGCATAAATTAGGGTGGGGTCCCTCTTAAATCCTGGATAAACCATGCCCTTTTCAATGATTCATCAACAAGGGCAAAGGGCGATTCCGGTGCAAACAAATTTGTCCCGTAAAGAGCAGTTTTTTGAATTATTCATAATTTTTCGTCTCTTCTTCCTTCAGTAATCCCCACCTTGGTGGTTCTCGTTCAAAATTACGATTTTTCATATTGATCTTGGTTGAGTAACAGCAATAATGAACACCCATGCCTTTATTTATTTTTCAAGAAAGGATCCCATTAAAGAAAGTTCTCTCCTTCACGGGATGCATTAACAAATAACTCTCTCATGAATATGTTATGGGCTCAATACCCCGCTACAAGGGGAACCCTTTTGCAGAAGTTCCTTATTAAAAGGCACTTTTCAAGAGCATAATTCAACTAATATTATGAAAAAGGAAAATAAAGTTACCCCACAACTACGAACTCGCTTTATCAAAGGGAAAACTGACGATGAAGGAAGATGTAATGAGAAAGGGGGTTTTTTCCAGTTCGGCATAACTTGTTATCCTCTTCACAAGATGCTCATAACACCCATGATAGCTTCACATTCCCCATGGAAAACACGTTTTCATGTTTCAAGTTTTCATGTTCTCCATTTCCGGAGTACATGAAACATGACATATGAAACATATTGTTTAGTAATGCATGATTCACCGAATTTTACCAATGAAATTGAACACCTTTATGAAATAACTCTGTCCAGAAACATCAATTTTTAAAACCCTACAGTTTGTTGTTTTTCGATTTTCTAAGAATATATAATATTGACATTTCGATTTTGAAAAGTTTGGTTCTATGGTATAATAGATGCATTAGAACATTTATAAAGAGAATGAATCCTTCCAACTTCATCAAAATCGGTCATGAATTGACTGAGAATAATGCGAATAACCCTTCAACGAAAAATTAGCAGGTAGAAAGAGGGAGAGGCGGGACGAGTTTTTGTTTCAACTCATTGGTCACAAATAGCGATAAGCTAATCACGATCATAGTCTCTTCATTACTACCAATAGATGAGTAACATAATAAGTATATTGTTAAAAGACATATTCTGAACTGGTCTCGGTGCCCCCATAAGGAAAGGAACATAATATAGACTTGCAATCTGGGTAAAAATCCTTCACCCTAATATTATTTTCCTGCTCACAACTGTTTCTTGAGGACGAAAGAATGACAATCCGACTAATCAATGAAACTGATCAATTCAAACTTCAATACGCAGGGTTACTGTACAAATAACGCTGCTGTGAATATTGAAATACTGAGCAAGAAGAAAATATGGGGGAGATGAATAATCCTAACCAAAAATTTAAAAGACGCCTAACCGATCAATTTTATTGACCATAAAACCTTTCTTGTTCCTACCAACTTTGGGAATTCAAAACTTCTTTTTTTCCGTCGAAAGAAGCGAAAGATTAGGAATTATGTCCGAACTTTTGGGGAGTATCTTCCCGAAACCCATGATACGGCCGAATGGCTCCGCAATCTTAGTTCTGAAGCCCCCTCGAACCTTCTGGGCTCTCACAAGCTACGGGAAAAAAAGAGAAGGAAAAAAGTAGGATAAAGTTGAGGAAGCGTTAGCACAAAAAGTTGTATTTCTCTTGGCACGGAGATTAATTCCATCTGTCGCCCAGAGGATATTAAAACCATTCTAAGGGCCAATATGGTGCGAGCATCCGGGTCTTGTTTGTACCAAATAGCTCCAACTGCAGTAAATCCTCTCTGTGGTTATTCGATCGTATTAGACTTATTAGTATGTCAACCTCAAAGAATCACTATACTTGTATACTTACTATGGAATTTTCCTATTGTGATTAATGTTCTCTTGAATATTTTCAACATTGTTAAAATGTGGGAGACAACACGGATCATGAATTCAAAGAAGGAGGTTTAAACCTGCAATAATCAAAGTGACAAGTCGTCAAACATTTACTCTACCTTCTAATATAGAATGGGAGTAACTAACATTTTTTCAGAAATCTACATTTTTGCACCGTTGAGATCGTTTCCTCATTCTATAATATAATGTATGTGATGAAATAGTAAAGAGCAGCCTTATTCGCAAATTATGTGTGTTATTATTTGAGAAACACGAGAGGCTGTTTTTCAATTTGCAGGGTGGTAAAAGAGCAAAAAAAGCTCTTTCACTATCTAACCCATAAACAGAGTTTCGTACTTTTTACAGTGAGAGATGGCGACTGCAAACAACAGCTATTGTTTGCCGTTGTACCTTACACTTAAACCACCTAGTTACTCTTTTTCACCGTTGCATCAGCAGTTTGAAAACTGTGACATACAATTCCTCGTCTCACAACAACGAATAACAGTGTTTATAAGGGTGCAAGGGAGGAACGCAGCCCTGTAGCAATGCTGCTGTGATACCAGTCGTAACGGAGCTGAAATACAACGATGAAAGAAATTTCTTTACATAAAAACTGTGTATTTACCATTTTGCGCGAGAAAATTATTCTAATTAAACATGGGGGGGGGGGGGGGTATAAAGAATTTTGATAAAGCTAGATAAAGAAAGAAATCAAAGACTACACCGAAATTGTACTTTTTAGTGGCACGACACAAAATCTTCATTTTGCTCTAATCCAAGTACTTCTGCGTGAGAAATTCCTCAAAAGGATTTACTCTTGAGTCTGCCGAGGATTGCTTTCGACCAAATGTACCTATATGTAGATGGACTACTCTATGGTTGAGTCGAATCGTTTCTCTACCAAGAAAGTGTGCTCAGCATGGAAGGACAAACATTGGAAGACGTCAAGAGTCGAATTAAGGAAGCGCGGGTGTTCGTTCTTTCAAATCTGATATGGAAAAACAGCAGCCTTTCGAGACGAACAATGCTGCGACTCTTCAATACCAATGTGAAACCGATTTTACTATTCGGCAGCTACACTTGGAAAGTTATGAAAGATGTCACTAAACCTCGTCAATCCCTTGTAAACAGTTGGCCACGATGGATCTTGGAAGAATCTCTAATGAAGATACCTGGAGAACTATAGACCAGATCCCTGTTCATATTGAAATCAGGAAGAGGAAATAGGTAGGTCACCCATTATGGGAGGTATCCGGCAAATGTCCGCCATCAAACCCTCAGGCCAAAGTGGAACGAAGCAAGCAGGACGGAATGAAACATGCTTGTACCCCCACACTCCATTTATCAACTGACTGACTGTCACGGTTTTTCCTCTTCTTCTTTGGCAATTATTGTTCAATTTTGCTTAGTTTTTCAACTACCTCGGTAGATGCACATATCAATTTCGAAAATCCTTGAAAATTACGAATTTAGGCACACTTTGAGCGCCTGGCCGTAAGAGATTAGACTAAGCCGGAACGAGGAATGAACGGTGACCGACGAAGACCCCTTTTAAGAGGATTTAAGTGAAGTAAGTCAGTGTTACGTCATAATGATCATTTGTGACAGTCAGTTCATTCCATTGTCTAGTAGAAGACTGAGTTGAAATAAGCGAAACCAACACTAAAGAATTCTGAGACGGTACTAGAAGACACATAAAAAGTCATTCTGTAGTTACGGTCGTCCTAACGAATGTACTTACTATATTTTTTACATGAAACCTTGCATCTTCTGACATCGGGCGTCTCCACAATAGGACTTTTCCTCTGCATCAACGTTTTCGTCGACCTCCATCAGCGATTCCAGTACAACGAAAACTGGCCTTACCATTCTATTTGGAACATCTCTTGTCCATTGAAATAATAATCCAGAACTTGGCGGATTAAAGATGTAAACGGCTCAACGGAGTAGTTCCAATTAACACCTTCAAGAGAAATGGGTACAAAAGTAACAGCGATTCTGAAATGTGCTACCACAAAGGTTGATACTGTTAACTAGGTGCAGAAAACAAGTACGAGGTACGGATTACAGAACATGTAATCCATAAATATGGAATGAAAATCGTGGAAGGAATTTTACAACTACCCCTAAACAAAGCAATTAATTTCAGGAGGAATGCACGAAAATGAGGGAATTTTATAATCCATCACACTCTTTACTTCCTGGCTCTTCTATAATTACGAGTGAGGTGATAAACGCCACGCCTCATTACTTTCAAGGTTTAATTTACCACCAAGGACTTTCACCGGACGGAGTGTAAATCACGCGAAGCCTCATTTAATTAAGGTCAACATTCTGAGAGACAAGAATACGAAATTGGTCGCCTTCGTGGATATTTAAAAGATGAATATCATCAAGCCTACACATTAGTAGCAGAGACAAGATAAGTAAGATAATTGTTGGTGTCCACTATTTTCAATTTCTGCAAAAATATATTATTTTGAAGGGAATAATGGTAGAGGGGATGGCCTTGGTGAGGAGACCCTAAGTATAATTGAAGTTTTTTGATATGCTCCATCAAAACATCAATATTTACTATGATTCTAGTTGCAAATGAGTAGAATCCTCAAGATATAGTTCACTGAATGTGCCAAACTTTGGGTCACAGAAAATCGAATACTAATATGCCCCAGCAGTTCCACTTGTTATCGTTTTCACGGAGAAAATGGTCAAGTTATGATATCAATTTTACTCCTCATAATTAATCATTAAGAAAAAAATTATAAAAATCAATAGTTCTTGCTCCAACACGGAGAAGGATTTTGAACTGCAATGAGATCCCAACCGAGAGATTCTTTGACTGGGTACACAGCAGAAATCTGCAGTCTGTCTGCTATACAGATACCTACAGAATCAATTTGTAATTCTTCCCCAATCAACATTAAAAATAATATCGATAGACGTTTGGCGTAGCGTCCCACTACTTCTGGGTATATATGTTGAAAGGAAGACTTGAAATATTCCACTAGGTACCTGAGCCGAATAGTTTAAGATACAACATATCCCACTACAATAATTTAAGTTTACCTTTTTGTGGTTTCGCTTCAGGAAGGTGAATGAGGGTGAGGAAGTAGAGCAGAATAATGAGCCGCAGTGTAATACTGATCATCATTATCTGTTGAGCCTTATCTGAAACAAAAAAAAAATCATATTAATCAAGCGGTATTCAGAGGAATAAAAGTTTTTACAGCGGTTGATGATGTGATTAAAACTAGTTGGGCACAATTAATATCATTGGAAGAATTGGTAGAATTTCACAGACTTGTGATGGACTTTGCACACCTGAAACCAAAGAAGAATGTGCGTAAAAACGTTATATTTGTGATAAATACTATTGATTTTAAATAGAATTGAACTGTTAGAATCGTATGAGACCACTCAGAGCTCAGCAGAACAAACCGTTCGCTCCCCATGAGGACTTAAGGGTTGGTCTTACAATGGATTGAATCGCATAGGATTGCTATAGGGATGGGTATCAATACTCGATATTTCAAAATACCGATACTCGATATTTTAGTATCGATACTGCACTATCCGATATGTTTGGATATCGATACTTTGGATCCGATATTTCTAAATATCGAATATCGATACATTTCTCGTGGAAAATTCAACAGAATGGCTGAAACATGAAGAAAGTTGAGAGGCTTTTGGGTCATTATTCTTTGGTTATACAAATAACGTTCATATCATTTAGAAAATCACCCTGCTTGGACTCTTGATAGTGAAAAATGAACAAAAATTGCTGAAAAAATTATTTTCCTTGAGAATATTGGATAATAGGGGTATTCATGGTCTGGGAGATTCGACGTCGAATCGTCGAATTTCGAATTTGGAGATTCGACGGGAGTCAATGCGCATGCGCACCGGCAAATACGACGATTCGATTTACGACGGGCTGAAGGCGTCGAATTACGAGATTCGACGTCGAATTACGAACCCTAGCGCTAGCGGCCGTTGTGCGAAGCAACTATCATAACAAACTCCTTATCAACAAACTCTCGTCGTTTCCCTTTTTAGTTTCTTTTTATTTTGTTTCCTTTTTGGGTTTATTTAATTTATTATTTAATTTAATTTATTATTCTTCTCGATGAGTGTATCAGAACGGCAAGAAGCAAAACGGCCAAGAAAAAACGCGACCATCAGATGGTCAGGTGATGAAGTTAGAAGTTTGCTTGCGGGCATTAAAGCAAGCTACGCAGATTTCGAGGTAAGTGAAGGAAGTAAAATTATGCACATTCTTATTTCTAGCATAAAACATGTTTCAGGTATGAACTAAGCACCAAATTGCTTTTAAAATTGTGTGATGGAAGTAGGTAGGTAGTAGTGGGTTTTCCTTTGAGACAAAACTCCTCATCAGTAGGTACCTATTCAGAAGTCTGAAGCATGATCCTTTTCCAATTGAAACCGTAGATTTTTTTCGTTCGTGTGCTACGAACCTTGTAATAGGATTTTATGAGTAACGTTTGGGGTATTCTAATTTTTTAGCTAAGGAAATTAATGAATACGTGGACTTTTACAGAAGCCGACTGCCCAAGTATATTACTTGAAATTGTCAACGGTCAACTCACAACTCCTAAGGTTTACATGGACTGTGATGCGGGATAAGATGAGGTTGTTGAAAAGCAAATACAGAAGTGCCATCGATTGGCGGAACAACACGGGGCAAGGGATTGATGGTGAAGACAAGGAGCGCACTATTAGAGGTAAGATAGGTACAGAGACATACTATGAATCATGCAATAACCCAATTCATTGAAAAATTCGCTCCCTATGCCGTGCTGTACGTGTGGAATTATTCTCCCTGTCCACAGAATACATTTTGAAGTTATGTCCTCATTTTGACGAGCTAGACGAAATATTCGCCTCAAGACCCAGCTTCAACCCACTGTTCGTTTTCGATTCGGACCACCCCAGTCAAGAAGTGGTCGAAGAGGTAGTTATCGACGATATGGCTGATGAAATGGGTTCGTCAAATGAATCTGCTCTCCCTGAATTTGAGTTCGAGGAGCGAACTTCGCCATTCGACATGACTGAAGACACCTGTCCTAGCTTCTCCCACTTCAAGGCCCAGTTGGCCAAGAAGCCTAAAGAGAAAGGGAAAAAAGCGCCAACTTCCTCAGTTGCCCAGCTGGCACAGGTAAGATATTTTAACGTGGGACATGTTATTGCCTGTAGGGAAACTATCCGAAAACGTTACTTGAAAGGGGGACGAGGAAAACAACCGATTTGGTCAATAAGTGTTATAGTTTTTCAAATTTTTATTCATCGATCTACCTTTATTTACAGTCTGCTAACTTGAATTGCATTTAATAGTACAATAAACATCATATGTCAAAAAATCTCGTAAATGTGCTATGCTGTTGAAAAATTTCCTCTAATTTGTGCTATCATGTACCACATTTTCTCTGTTGTTTCATGGTGAAACGGCAATACTGTGTAGCTTGCAGTGATGTAGTCTACTGAAAAATTATGAAATTTATCCTTCTCCTAGTAAAAGCACAAATACGAGAATTAAAAAAGAGAAATCATTGCAATTCTGCAAATCCGCACAATCTCTGAAAATTTCATCGAAATCGGTCAATAACTTCGATAGTTTTATGTCAGACAGACACGGAACCAACATTGTCCAGGAAGACTCGAAACATAAAACGCGAGTGGAAATTCTGATTTTGGAGAACATATTTTTCAACCTTGAAAAGTGAAAACAAAGCTTACTCTACCTTGGTGGACTCGGAAGCAAAATGTAATAGGTATGATATTATGGAGAAGTCACAATTTTAATGCAACTTTATCTTCAAAAGAGAGTTGAGAAGTTTCAAGATTTCATTTGTGAGATCGTAAATCACCAATAAAATCATTTTTTTAGTTTCCCCAAGGCACAATCTCAAGTCAAGAACCAAGATTGCCTAATATCACATTATTAGTACTAACACGGGTATTGAATTTTTTATATTTTTAGATTTCTTTCTATCATTAGGTACAAAGCACAGCAAGCACTTGAATTTTTAGTTGGTAGTTTAGTTTTAGCGAATTTCCAATTTGTAAATAGAGAGATTTGTAAAGTGATGGAGACATTTACTGGCGCCTTACTTTCTAGCTCACAACTTGGGACTATAAGAATTTAAATTTTAGCTGTAAGGTCCCAAAAAGTTTAAGAAACGAGTTTAGAGAATGCAGAACATAGCATCATGGCATAAGTACATCTGCAACTTTCAACGAAGAATTAGTTGTCAATCCAGATAGCTTGGGACATGATATTTAGTTTTTATTGAAGTTTATTTAGTGGAGAATAGATTACAAAATAATTTTTCAGGAAACACTCCCTAATCATTAACCTCATTTTCGACAAAATGTGAGATGTGTCATGATGCATCTTAAGCGACGATTTGTAGCTGTATGAACGCTTACTCAAGTTTTCATTTCCTTGATGATTTGTTGTTCTTTATAATTTTATTCTCTGACGATCTTTGTGTTCTAGATCACCAGAGACAGATTAGCCCACGAAGCTAACAAATTGGCAGCCCAGAAGGAGGGGGAGTTAAAAAAAATCGAGCTGGAACGAGAAAAATTCGAGTGGCAGAAGAAGCGAGATCTCATTGATCAGGAAATACAAAGAAAAAAAGTGGAGACAGAACAACAGAGAATGAGAGAAGAAATGATGTTGAAAGAACTGCAAGTTAAAACAGATATACGGTTGAAAGAAGAGGCGCAGAAGAACAACTTCATTCTCGAGAAAATGAAACTGGAAAAAGAAATGTTGGCTATTAGGTTGGAGATGGATAAAAACAAAAAGTAAAAATGTCGTACATAAAGTTAAGAGGGGTTTATTTGACAAGAAGAGTCCCATGTGGTTTCCAATCACTTGTTATTAGCGGAAAGCTTTCAACAACCCTCTGGTTGTCATTATCAACCAGGGTTTTTGAAAGCTCTCCGCGAATAACAAGTGATTGGAAGCCACATGGGACTCAAATTTTCAAATAAACTGAATAATGTTATTTATGAATAGTTATATATGAATAATGTTATAATTAACTGAATAATGCTGTACGTCAGCAACTTTTTGGACGTTATGGTTAACTTCAGCTTCTAAAAGTTAGGCTGGTTATTTTAATCACATGTTCATTTTTGTCACAAGAAAACTACTTACTAGTAAATTTCTTTATTGAGATATATTATATCTGAAAAACCCTTAAACCCTGAAAAAACAAGAAAACATACATAAATGTGTACTTCAGAGGTTCCTAATTTATTTCGAAGGTTCCTAATTTATTTCTAGTGTGATTTGGTGATGGGCAAATTTATAGAGAGGCAAAGACTGTCTTATATTTTTACCATAAAGTAGGTAAGTATCTATTCCAAAATTTAACAAGTAGGACTGCTATTGTTCATTTTACTTGTCACGTTTACCTTTTCGTTTTAATTGTCTAACTTTATGATACTTGGTACCTGATTACTTTTAATAACTTGAGTTACCTTCCTACCTTTAATTTTCTTTCAAGAGTTAACTTTGTTTAGTTTTTAAGGAGATTATTGGAATATATATTATTACTTTTCTATGTGAAATATACATTATTTTTGAAATTTATATTTTTCAACAACCATGTTTTGTTCATATAGGAACCTACTTACCTCACTTTGTAGGTGGATACATAATTTTTTTCAAATATTTATATCACTCGTTATAAGGGAGTTTTTAACGTAATAGGTACCTACGTAATGCACTTTTTTTCGCCAAATATGCTTATTTTTTTCAAATAAATTAAAACATTTTCCAGACTTTAATGACACAACTCGGTGAAATAAAACTCTACTTTGTTTGAAAAAGCTCAAGGTACTTGTTAAAAAAAAAAAAAAAAACAATAATTTAACTGAATAATGCTATACGTCAGCAACTTTTCGGACGTTATGGTTAACTTTAGCTTCTAAAAGTTAGGCTGGTTATTTTGATCACATGCTTATTTTTGTCACAAGAAAACTACTTACTAGTAAATTTATTTATTTATATTATATCTGAAAAACCCTTAAACCCTGAAAAAAAACAAGAAAACTACTTATTAGTAATTTTTTTTATTGAGATATATTATATTCATCAAGTTTTTGACGCGACGTTACCACCTACAAAATCAGTTCTGCTATCGCTTCCCTCTTATGAACTCCTTCGTTAACTGCCTCGCCATCATAAGCATTGTTGATTTCGGAAATTTCTTCGGTCTCATGATCCGAATCTTCAGCCTCGAAAGGTTCATCGTCGTTGGAGGTAGTTCTAATTATGTTGTTCAAGAGCACACACACAGTGAACCATTCACAAACAAAACGGACGCTCTTTTCGTCAATTATACGAACCTTCAGCTCTTTTAAGCTACAAAACCGTTCTTTCATGGAGCCGAACGTATGCTCCACTCTAACCCTGTACTTACTAAAAATTTTGTTGAAGCGAACTTGGTTCTCCGGCAGTGGCACACCAGCAGATCGCTTGTACGGGGTTATCAGGGTTGTTGTAAGTTTGTAAGCTGAGTCGCCAGCAATCCATTGATGATTGGATAGGAAATCAGGGGTTCTTCTTCCTAATTCGCTCAAGGCGTAAATCCTAGCGTCGTGGACACAACCAGGATGCCCAACAGTCAAGCTACGTACCACTAAGTGTCTATCACATACTATTTGTGCCTTGATGGAGAATCTCTGTTTCCTGGAATAGTAATCATCAGGGCTGGTGACAGGTTTCTCCGCCAAAGGTATCTCCGTCCCGTCGATGTACCCAACGCAGTAAGGTAGCTCGTCATAAGTCTCTGCTACAATTTTCGCTCTCTCTTCCGCATTCATCCAAGTTAGGAACCTACTTTTCAAGGCGAGGATAGCTCTAAAAATTCTTCTAGTGACAATATCCACAGTGCCCCCATCACCAACGCCGAATAAATTGGCTATTTTAGCTATGGACGCACCCTCACCATAGCTACCTAGGCGGTATAACACAATCATCAACTGCACTTCTACCGGAAATTGAAGTTTTGACTTGAAGACGGCGTCGTCTTTAATCAAATCAACAATGGTCTGGAATTGGGCCCAGTTGACTCGCATCATCTGCCTAAATCGGTCCTGATCCATGTTGGGGAGGACGCTGGTGCACCAGGCTCTTGATTTTTTCACCGATCCGTGGGTTAAGTCCACTCCATAACGAAAACCGACTACGGCATAGAGGTTTTCGAAGCAGACTTCCAATACTTGTTCTTCATCATCGGAATTCTCGGCTAGAATGAAATCTTGCAATGCAGAATATACAATGCCGTCTATACATTTTGCCTTCTGACTTTTTCTTGGCATGGTAGAAACTACGGACTTACACAAACGGACGTACACTAACAAACTGACAACTGACATTGACATTGACAACTGATAAGGAACCTGACAGGTGATAACAGTGACTTGGTTGCGTCTGATGCCGCAACGAGCGCTACTCACAATTCGATATTCGACGATTCGACGGGAGAAATTCGTGGGAGCCTCATGAGACCCTCGAGTTTACGACGATTCGATATACGACGATTCGACGATCGAATCAGACCATGAATACCCCTAATATTGATAGTTTGTGACACTAAAGTATCGATACTCGATACTTTAAAATATCGATACACGTGCCCGTCGATATTTGGGATATCGATACTCAGATACAATACAGTATCGATACAAAATATCGATACTTTTATAACGATACCCATTCCTAGATTGCTAACTGATCTGAAAAAAGAAATAGGCCTGATAGACGTTCAAATATCAGCTGATAAAATTCTTTGAACAGATTTAGCTGACAATCGATTTATTCCATCGAATAGAGTTTCACGTCACTCAGTTGGATTTCCTTAGCAACCAAGAATGAAATTTCGTTATGAAGGTACTTTTATTTGCTAATAGGTAGTAGGTATTAATGGAAAAGCCGAGGTCTTTGCAGACAGGTGATCTATACAGTATAATAATAAACCATCCTGTAATAATTTGCAGCGTTTGAATTTCGTACCTGTGTAGCTCGTAAAGCAATAAACATGTACCTATCACATCATCGATACTTTAAAGCACTAAGGCGCTAAGTCCAAAAAAGGAGTTTTGAGAAAAACTCAAAAGAAGTTTTCACCAGTGCACAATTCCTTAAACAATGGCTTATTACAGTAAATTCCATAATTTTTCAAGCTACAACCTTCAAGAAGGTCAATAATAGTTTTGTTAAATTTGAGTTTTTCTGAAATTAAAAAAAATTAAAAATTTGGAAGATGGATGGACGTAGCGCCTTTGTGCTTAAGGGTATCGGCATATAATCGGTGGAAATTTTCATTTGTAAGAAGTTTACGTTATTTCAACTTGAAAACCTGGAAACATCACGAAGTTGGCCACCAGAATGGAATGTAAAAGTCTGTTATTCGTAGATACAAGGCACCGGTAAGAATTTTCGCGACCCCTCGCAATTAGCATATAAATCGGGGCTCGGGATGAGGAAATACAATGGAGGTCCTGTCTGTACCGCTGCAGAGTAACTTCACAACCAAAAAAAAAAAAAAAAAACTGAGAAAAAAATGCTTTTTTTTGTCTCCGGCGTTATTACGGCATAAAATGCAAATTTGAATGTTGGAGTGGCGGCTACACCACCGAACAGAAAAACTGATTTCAACAATGTCAATCATATTCTTCGTGGAGTGAGCATGGGCAACAAACTTGTTACATGGCATGTAAATGTCAATTTACATGTTATTACAATGTAAATAATAAATACATTGTATACATTAAAATATTAATTTATTGTAATATTATGGAAGTACTAATAGGATACGCTAAGAATGTTGCACCGTATAATATTATACACCATCTTGGAATTTAGGATGACATTTTACAAAGAGCTTTCAAAGCCTGCAAACGCCCATAAGATGTCAATCTCGTATTCGATCAGCCAAATGAGTTAAATTCATTGAAGAATGTAATGGAGACAACGTCGATTTTCAATAGCTCTATTGAATTATCCTTAGTGTAGAACGAGTAAGGATTTATTTTCGTGATATGTTTAAATTTTTTCCAAATATCGGTGTTTTTTATTTTCTTCAATTTCAGATTCGGATTTCGCGCTTACAGGGTGTCCAGCGACCTGGAGAACCGGGAGTAGTCAGGGAATTTTACTCCTCTTGAAAATTCAGGGAATTTCTTTTTTTTTACCGAAAAACCCAGGAAAAAGCCCTAGCGCCAAACCTTTTGGTGGGAAGATCCGGTAGTCTGAGGCGAAAAAGTTTTAGCACGGGAAAATACTCACATTTGAAAACTTGACCTAGTAGGTAGTTAATTTTATTCCGTTGAACCAGCTATAAGATAGGATGTGTCCTCCTCCGCAAAATGTAGGATGTTTCCAAAACGCGGGAAGCTCCCAATATAAGGAATTTATGAAAACCCAACCAAGTTGTTTTTTGAAGAATTTCTTTGAATATACCTACGGACTTTATTTCGTTGTTTCTCACCAATTTTAATGTTTCACGGTTCAAGTTATCAAACAGGATGAAAAAAAACGGAAAAACACAGAAAAAAATGGAATAACCTAAGATTTTTTTCTTCAAATATTGATGCCCCGAATGTAGAGAATTTGGCCAACTATTATATATAAAATGTAAATTTCTTTTTCAAAGAAGCTTTCTTTATAGTTTTGTAAAATAAATATAATGCCACTGAAATTGCTTAATTTCCTTCGAAAATTTGCTAGAAGTGTTCATAAGGGCATACCTGCAGCAAATGAATTAATGTTAAACCGCACCGAGTACATTTTTCCTCTACTTGTCTGATTCTGGTTACCCAATTTATTTTCATAATGAGATTTTCATATTGAGTTTATTAAAAAACACAATAATAGAAATTGGATAAAAATAATAGATAATGATATATGATAATAGACAATAATAATATATTTTAATTTACCTATTTCAGTATCACTATTGTTTTATGTCATTTTCTACGATTCCTAGTTATACTCAACGAGTACATTCAGAATAAATAATTAGAAGAATATCATTGAAGACATACCTAGGAAGCACTTTTAAGGTGAACACAAGCCTTTGAGTTGTCGTTTCTCTCGATTAAACCAACCAGTTTCGATGATTTCAACGTTCAGTCTCGACTTTTTCAAGTGGTCGTTTCTCTCTAGTATACCAACATGTTTCGATGAATTTAACGTTAATTTTAGACTTTATCCAACAAGCGTGTCATCATGAAGTGTGTCTGTCATGAAATCCTTGTAATGGGCAAAACTATTCGTAGTTATCCTTCGATTGCGATGAAACATTCAGGGCGAATTGCTCTGAGATGATTTCCTATGAACATAATTATCAGCTCTGACCCATCCTTCATTTCGATCAAATTTTTAGGGATTAAGCGGATAGATAGGGGTAGATGGTCCCCTATGAAAATCATTGCTCCGGACTGATATGTAGGTACCTACTTAGGGATTGATGTTTTGAGATTAGCTACAATTTCATCGGATTGATACAATCGGGTTGTGGAAACGAAAAAACAATGCATTTTCATTCCTAAATGTCCTTAAAAATTTTAATATTGAGATATTATATTTTGATTCATTTGTAACTCTGGATAACTCAGGGATTTTTTTTTTGGGGGGGAATCACTGGACATCCTGGCTTAATTTAATGGACATTTGACCCCTAAACAGATTTTTTCTGTAGCGCGCAACAGCCTCCAGGAGCGCGCAAAGTCGCGTAGACCTGGAACTGAGCGTATTTTAGATGTTTGTAAATCCCAAGTGAGGCCATGTTTAACCAATATTATTCAAAGCTGAGCCCCGTTTATTGTTCCAATTCCATTTTATCGCCATTACCGTAATTCCAAAGTGATTAGTGCATAATAAAACCGCTGATAATAATAGCAGCAAAAGCTGGCAGTTTGATCGGGAAAATAGATTTTGAACTGTGATAATTCCGATAAAATGGAATCCGGAAGAAAAACGGAGATGCCTGACTCCGCTTTAAAGAATAGTGCTTAAACAAATGCTACACTTGGGGGTTTACCAACATCTGAAATACGCGCATTTCCAGGTCTAAGCAACTTTTCTCGCTCCTGGAGGCTATTCTCAGTGAATTTTTTTCACTTTTCAGTTTTTCTCAAGTAGTATTACCTTTCAACGTTCAGATGCACGTTTCATACTTAAATTTTTAGTGTTATTCGTTTTTCACACTATTTCTAACACAATTGTCAATAAACACTCATATTTTTCTTGTTTTTCTGTTTTCTGTATTGTTTCATGTCTCGACATCAGTCACCCTCGCTTGGAGTTGTGTTGCTTTTTTATTTCATTTTAAATCTCTATATAATAATTACGGGAAATAGATAGACACAGTCATTTCAGTTTTAAACGATTTTATTGTCTGCACGCTCAGCCATAGCATTCGTAAATAACAGCAAGTTGTGTCATGCTACTACAAACTCACATTCAAACTGCCAGAATCTGAAGGTGGTTGACAACATACCTACACGTACATTCCTAGTCATTCTCCATAGCAACGGAAAGTCCCAACACACTGTCAGTCACTTTAAAATATGGGAGATCTTGAACCCTCACAGTTATTTTACATTTCCTATCATCTGGCCCAAATCAATCAATCGTTTTGAGACAGGATTAGACAAAGATTCACTGGCCGGGGATGGTTTATTGTTTTCCCCCGTTGTCTTCGACGAGGAAACCCCAACGCATGAAAAACTGTCGCTAAAAAAATGGAAGATAGATTACAAGCATAAAACTTCGTGATGCAGAGATAACCCTCTGTGGCGAAGGGCGGAGAGAATCAATTTTCCAACGGCATTTTCAAGGGTTCAATTTCACATTGGAAACGAAAAACAGGACGGGAAAGAGACATACGTTCCAGTTCCTTAAGTAACGTGCAGCAATTACTGGTTTTACCATAGTACAAACCTAATGGTCTTCTACCTACACTACTCGTTTTCATTTTCATCCATCATTCTATGAACTTGATAATGACTTGCAATTCACAGGAGCTTTTAGAAGTATCTATTCTTGATTGATGAACTCCCTATTGCTCAGTACAATTTTAGAAAATGATACCACTCCTACAACTATACAGAAAAATATGAACGTAAAATCACTCTTGTTCATGTTATAATCGTATTCTGATTCTAAGGGTTTGGGATACACCAGCTGCATGTTTCTCTAGTGCCTTCTAAATCCGGAAGTTTCTATTTTGGAAGAACCAATTTTTTTTACCTGCTGCACAAATATGATATTTTCTTCCCAACGGCAATAAGGTAGCAGTACTAACATTTCTACATACAAATATTGTCGAGCAGGGGTTTTAAATTGGAGATTTGCGTAATTCGGTATTTAGTGGTTTTGTGTCCGACCGCCGTTCCAACTCTCAACCCATTTACACTTTGAGATATGGCTAGGCTAAATGAAGATGTATTTAGTTGTACTTTGATACCAATATCGAAAATTATGCGTAAGAGCATATGGCTGTAAGTTCATGACGAAAAAATGAACAATCGCAGTGTTCAATATTCGTAGAGTTGCAAATCCTAAGTGATAACTCTGAGAAAGTAATGGTAATAAGTTCGCAGCGACGCAGTGTTGCATTGTTTCCAACATGTAGGTATAGTATAATATTATTCATAATCATAATTTCAACCCTTAACTACATGCGGCTTCCGCTGGAACAATTCTACACGCGGGCAGGACTTACTCCCGCCCTGGTGTTTTTCGAACTTATTCTGGAAGCCTCTAGTGCAATTCTAGTGCAACCCAGAAAAAATCACTGGCTCTCGGATCTCAGACGACTACGGGAAAGTTAATAGTTGACATTAAATTGAAGCATAGGAGGTACAGAAAATAAAGAGCTTTTAGTTTCTGACAAAGGGATCAAATAATAGGAATGCACTGTGACCATAACGAAACTATTATACAAATTCACATGAAAGAACATTGTATCGTTTATAAATCGACCAGATACTCGTTCCATGGAAGTCTGAACTATCACACAACATCAGCCTCGTCATTTTTTGTTATTTTTCCAAAAATTCACCTTACCTAACACTATAATGAACAAAATAAATTTTTATTCATCAAAAATTTCTTCAAACCAGAATTATTACAAAAATAAGGAATAACCTTTTTTATCTTTTCACGAAAGTGTTGAATATGGGGTTTTCATAAATATTTACCACAAAATTGTTCTGTAGAATGTTTGAGTAATTATTTGCCCCGGAAAGTTCTTGAAGAATCCGAAAAAATTCAAGGGGTTGACATCGCTGTGACCTAAAATTTTGGCGAAAATCTCAACAACGAAAAAATAGCAAAACACCGCGTAACATGGACGGTTTTATCGAATCCTAGAACAGTAGTTAAATATTCACGTTTCTACACGCGAGCGGTACGGAGTGCTCATAGAGGGGACCTCCGGACTTTGGCGGTTGATAACTAACTAATCAGACATGGTTTTGCGACTGGAATATGGAGTATTGTCTGCTAAGTAACCAGCTGGAGAATGGACTCTGATTTGGACAGTTGACGTACCCGAAACGATAATCTAACACAAAATGGATTAAACGTTGTCCCAAAGAAGTATCTGCAAAATCATTATAGGGTTTTGACAAAAACTCCTCTTTCATTGAGATCTTTCCTCATAAAAATACCATAATCCATTTCTCATCATTACTAACTACATCAGGCTATTGGAATCAGACATAGGAAGTAAATCAGGCTCAATTATGAGGCATTATTTTCTTATGAAACCATTCTGGATTGACAGAAAGATTGAAATATGGAAAGAAAAGAGGAAAATGGTAATGGAGAATAAGAAAAGAAAGAGCTCTACAAATCTCCTACCTCTACAACACACCCCCATAACAATATAGCAGTGTCTTGAAGGTAATTTCTTGCCAAGAAAAGCGTTGAAGGATCGTAGCTTTCCCCCACAAATTAGCAAGTAGAATTCTTGATGACGAGGCATTTGGAGCGGATTTCACGGTGTACCACCTCCCAGGCTGGCCGTATGGCCCTCGATTTATCATTCCAACTACCCCCTTCCAGCGCTGCCAGCCTTAAACAAATTCTCCGTCCTCTTCCCAGGCGAGGAAGAAGGTGGTGGAGGGAGAAGGAATGAGGCATATTGGAAGGTGAAGGGGAGTAGAAGCCGCGACGCTAACGACCCAGAAATATTATTCATTTATTGTAATGAGGGTCCGGCAAACGCAGGGTCTCATTGATAAATTCAGTCCGGAGGGGATTTTCTACAAAAGTAAATAGGCATTCATCATGCGACCTTTTCCTGCTTTTAGCCTCGAACGGTCCAACCGTTAGAATTTTACATTCAATATTCAATGTAATGGTTCCCAATTCGCTTTGAAGGCCTGCCTTGGTTTGCTGTATAGTTCGTTTACAAACGGGGCGACGGACAGTCTATTACGTGAACAACGATCTGCTAAACTGCAATTCATCGCAGAGCGTTCACACTGGTGTTTTCTTACACCCCGAACCTTTTTTTCAGATGAAAATACTTGGGCGTAGGGATTAGAAAAACGTTAGCGGAGTAGAATAGGCAGTACACCTTCCTCACATAGAATAACATAGAGGTAAAGAATAAATTTTTGTAATTTATTGGTCGTATCATCGAGTACCCCTGATTCCTCAGTATGATCATTTCAAATAATGAACTTCTGAAATCACTCAAAATTACATCAAAATTGAAAGGAGAGTCTAGCCCCCAGAAAGTATTGTCGGGTTTCAGCACTACCTACCGCTACTTCAGCGAACTACTATCATTTTCAGCCCGATGTGGGCGTGGTCAAGCTGCATTTCTGAAAAGTAGGCTTACCTCGATTTTACCTGTTCTAATTTCTAAGTTTGGCGGCTTTACATCCCTGCCTTTTTAAATTGCGAGGAAAAGGAGCTTGTTATTGCATTATTGTGTTTCGGAGCGACGAATCAAGCAGAATTTAATCTACATTGCAATCTTAGAAAAACTGCAAGTTAGAGGAGCGACGGTAATGCGGTCGCGAGCGTGATCACCTGATAAGATATCAGAAATGGTAGTTCGTTGAAGTGGCGGTAGGTAGCGCTGAAATCCGACAACACTTTCTGGGGGCTAGACTCTCCTAAAATAGAATGGTTTGTGTTTCAAGGCACGTAGAAACCAAAAATCGATTTAAAAAATACTTACGTCCGCCGTATGCGGCACTTTCCTTTGTTACCATGGACCGATTTTGGTGAAATGTAGTATATGGGCTCCATTTAGGTCTAGTTGTGCCGTGAAGCTTTTGATTGGTTTCAGTCACCTCCAAGGGGTGAAAAATAGGGGTTGAAATTTAAAAAACGCTGCAAATTATTACACTATGGTTTATTATTTTTCTATATAATCGTCTATAAAGCCACCAACCATCCACCATGAAGAAAAACATCGATGGCATTTCGGTCAGCTTTAATTTGAACGGAGATTAGGCCTCTTTTGCGATTCACACTCGTGTTTCTGATTTGTCGTACGTTTATTATTTTTATGGTTTATTATTTTAATGGTTTATTATTTTTCTATATAATCGTCTATAAAGCCACCAACCATCCAACATGAAGAAAAATACTTTGAAAATGTCACCCCACGCATATTTAAGCAAAAACCTCTTTTTTGGCTGGTTATTTGCCCATAACTTCTATACGAATTGAGCGATCGGAATAGTTCGACGTTAGGACCAACTAGACCCCAAATGGAGTCTATGTGCGAAAGAACAGGTTTTTTAGACCGATTCTAAGGTCTTTTATGGCCCGGACGGCGAACGGCGGACGGCGGACGGCGGACGGACATTGCAAATTTGGATTCTACGCACCTTGAAACGTAAAGTGACAAAGTTTGAGGGGGGGTTATACAATTTTTTTGCGATACGATCACATAGGCTTATTATTGGAAATAATAAACCAAAACGCCCTAGCTTGAAAACTCCCACTATAAAGTTATTGTTTTTTCATAAATTTAACATAGAAATGAATTTTTCCAATATAATGAAACCACCAAGAGCGTTTTAGGACAAACCATTTGTCACCAATGACGAATCAGGGGTTGGACTTACAATAAGTCAGTGACAAGAGTGTGAATCGCAAAAGGAGGAGGGTCAAATTTCAGCTGGTCAAATGCGTTCTTCGTTGATTGAAATTAGTTTTGTGCTGTACTCAGTTGTGCGTCTTTAGCAAACAAGAACCAAATTTCGTAATGAAGGCACCCCCAACTCTCGAATAGCGAAGTTATTGCTAGGAGCCAGTATTAATGGAAAAGTCACGTACTATCCAGACGGGTGATCTATATAGTAAAATAATAAACCCTTGTGTAGTGATTTGCTAAGTTTTTACCATTGTGCTGATGGTAGTACGACTAATCAGCCAGCAATACGATTAGAAGCGACTATGTTGATGATTTTTCACCTTTCCGCTTGTTATCGTGGTTCCAGTTGATTGGATCACGATTAATTAAATGTGGATTATTCATGAATTCAAATACTACCCGAATTTGAGAAGAATCGAGCTGTTAGCCGAAAAGAAACTGTGGTTTAGAAAAAAATACTTTTTTTTCGAGGGAAACCCGCCTCAACTAAGAAATTTTTTTGTAATGCTCTGAACCAAAAACAGTATTAACCACATAGACGGAATCAAAGTAGTTCAGAAAATTCTGAAACGCGAAATACGAGAGCAAATTTTGATTTTAGAGGAGCTTCATTATATTGACCTGCAGTATTAACAATTTATAATATTGGAAAAATATTTCAACGCTAAAATTGATGTTGTTGCACATAAATGCATATACATCAGGACTAATAGCACTCGATACCCATGTACATCATGCAGCTTTGTTTCAGAGCCTTAGTTCCCACTTCGGACATCCGGGGTGAGAAGATTGTATTGGCTTGTTATCGAGCTCATGGAGGGAGGATTGTTCCTCTTCTGGCTGTCATCAGCTGACGTTTCTCTCCCCCATGGAGTTTGAGTTCAGATCCAGGTCCCACTTGCTAAAGCCGTGTCAGGTCGTCAAGTAGTCGTAACCTCGAATGCAGACCAGATACATGTTTCTCCCGTCAGGACCAGGGAGATCATCTATTCCAGGATGAAAAATGGGTAGCTCACTCGTACCAGATCTTTGGCTGACCTGCCATGCCATATCCCAAGCCAGGTAGGTAATCGTTGCTCTAATCACCTTTAAATTACTTTGCTGTATGTTAGCAAGCTCCGATGCGGCCTTTAAAAGCGCGCAAACTTCATATTTCTGAAATTTGGCAGCATTGATGTCTGCAATTGAACTCTGTCCAGAGTCAGAGACCACCGCGACATCAATAATGAAGGCTCCTCATGAAGTTACCACCAAGAGGTCACGAGGATAACCTCATGTTTCCAGCTTGATATGCAGCTCAAGTCATAACGGCTCCTTTACGACAAGTTCACTTATCTAATAAGTTAAGCGGAGAGTTATAGTGGAGGGCATACCTAAGTCTCAAAACACTCCTTAGATTTGATCTCAAAATCAAATTTGTACCACATGTGAGGCTGTTTCGGTAATTTGACATTCGGTATGTCACCGACACGCCTGCCTCTTTTCTCTTGTTGGTAGAGAAACATAATGGACACCCACGAGCCCAAAGACCTTGCAATACCGCTGATGGATTCCTGATCCTTGATACGCTAGCCATATCAAAGGTAGCCAGATAGATTTGCTGACGTCGAGATTCAGCCCCACTTGTTTTCAAGGTATCATCGAGTGCCGCAATCTGAGCCATTATCCCAACCACAACGCTTTTCGAACTTCGAAAGTGAGGGGGCAAAAATACCTAGGTATATAAATACGAAATCGAAGAGCCCACAACGTGACAAATTATTCATTCAAGCGTTAAAATAATGTTTTCTGACTTTCGGTTGTAACAAAGGAACGAAGAATCCTACAGAAAATGTCACTCAAACTAACATCAAACAGCAAAAAACTCTACGCCAAAAGATGTACTGTAGGGTTCAAACTCGGTTCATTCGTTCAGCTCCAATCAATTGAGACACAAATAAAGAAATTTGGGGATGTACATAAAGTAAAGTAAACAACCATTTCAGGTTGGATTTTCGCCCGACTGCCATTCCTGGTGTCGCGGACGTCATCACCTGTCTTCTAAACGGAAGATCAGAATTCGTTCTGATGATTTCGCTCAAGGCTTCACATTGCCTCACCGCCCTGGGATGTAACGAGGGGGACGATGAGCCCCGAACGCAAGAACCCTGCGGCGAGTCTCAAACCCATGACCCCACCAGATCGGTCCTAATCCCACTTTCAAAGCCCAAGCGCCCAGGAACCCCAAATTTTGGAATGTTATGCTCCAGTTTCAGAAGTCATCAGAATGACTGCTAAGTGAAAACGTGATATTACGGAACTGTCAGAATATCGAATTGGATGAATATCCATTTAAAACATTGAGGAAGAGAACCCTTTTGTGACAAATCGGCTATTGTATGTATTCTCTGAGTTTGGATATACTGAATAGATATACTAGTTTGGATATACTAGTTATCCCTCCAGAATGTTGTCTGTCGACACACGTAGATTTTTTCGAAACAGGTTTTCAGATTGAATCATTCATATGACGCAATTCGTTCTATCGCCATATTTACTCAACAAGCGCAATCGTTATTACTGAAATAATTTGATTGAATATTTGACCAATCCAAAATTGAATCGATATTGTATATCACAAATGGGTTTTGTACAACGCTGTTACAAACGTATCACAGAATTCCAGTTTTCATAAGATAGGAAAACAATTCTGAACGATATAAATATTTAGTTGAATGGCTTCCGCAGATTGATCGTAAATGATGGAACGATTGAACTCCCATCATACATATTTCATTCCATTACAAGTCAATATTCATTTGCCACGGCTGGGTAGTACCTACTACCCTACAATGTAGTACCTACTACATTGTTATGAATCTCAACCGCAGGGACACCAGTATCAGAATACATATACATAACGGGTTCCGTCGTGGTTGTTTTTGTTATTGTTGATGTATCCCAACAATAACAAGATAATTCTATTATCATAATAGTTGATAAGCCGATTAGATTAAGTGTCCATTAGAACCGTCATGCTCCATGCCAGAAGTTCAAGCTTGTATCGATCCTTCCTCCGGTGATACGTGACGCGATTAAGGTGCAAGGGAAATCACCAGAGTCACGAACGCCAGGCCTTATTAATTATTTGGGTTGTGCAATAATTGATCACTATAGCGTGCTTCCTGAAAAACGTGCTTAGACCGAAGATGATGGTTACTGTAGTTATTCTCATACTGCAACCAATACCATTTTCCGCACCTTATCAGCTTCGTGAAATTACAGCTTAAATAGGAAGCTTTAGGCGCAAGTTTCAGCAATGTTCAATCAACCAAATGCTCCACGTCCACAGCTTCATTGGTCACAGCACGGGAGAATATCAGAAATTCCATTCATGCAGTATGAGTTAATGAGCAAATTGTCAAAGTAATCATATAACTGTTTTTAAGAAAATTGGAATATGACCTGAATGAGGAAGTAGTCAGCCTTTATTATTATAACCCCGAACTCATATAAGTACCCTCTTATAAGTTGTTATTTTTCGATTTTCAGTATACCTTACCAACGTACTGTAAGTACAGAGTACCCATGTTTTGAAGATGTACTTAGAGAGTCCATATTCATGTTCTTCTTGACTATTCGATTTTTGGTACAACGAATAAACTCTCTCTGTTTTATCGAAGGAAACACCTTAAGTACTCGTAGGGAGCAAATGGATTGTCCTGCAGAGCTCCGGGTGGTCTCAAATATTTTTAAAAATTCAATGCTATTTAAAATAGGTGAAAAAACGATACCTTTATTTTGAGAGTTTTCGAGCTGGGGCACTCTTGAAAATCTCAACCCTCAATTTTCACCCCTTAGAAGTGACTGACATCAACCAAAAGCTTTGCGGCACAACTAGACCCCAAATGAAGCCCATGTACCAAATTTGAACCAAATCGGTTCAGTGTTGCTAAGAAAAGTGCCGCGTACGGCGGACGGACGGAAAATGTTTTATTGGATTTTCGGATTCTATGTACCTTGAAACGTAAAACATCAAATTTTGAGGAGGGGTTAACTTTTTTTTTTCTTGCTCGATTCCAAGGCCTATTATTGAATATAATAAACCAAAAAGTTGCCAAACAATAATTAATTTACTTTTCGTTCGGAGTGATACATATTTGTGTATCGTTATATGTACAGTTATACTAGTGATTTCTGGAAAAACTTCAGAAATCGTTTTAAAATGTTCCAAAACGGATTTCAGGGAAAGAAAATTTCAAAATAGCCCATGCCAAACATTTCAAGTCCATTTTAACAGTGTCATTTCTTTAAATTTAAAATTCGTAAATTCAATGATCAAAATAGGTCAAAATTGGATAATGAGTTAAATTGTGTCATAAGAGTAATTATGTAATATATTAGTGTAATAATTTGCAGCGTTTAAATACTGCAATGAGTGTACACGTAAACGGAAGGTGGTGCTTTGAAGAAAATTGATATTAAAGGATTTAGTGATTGATTAAATGGACAATTTTTCTGTTTTCCTCTACCATAAGTCATGCGGTCAATGGAAGTGATACAGCATTTCATTTTAAAGGGTTTTTAATTTGAATCTACACAAATGGTCCTTCAACGACACAGTCGAAAGTTACTGGGGAAGTTAAGTGAGTAGGTACTAACCAATTTTTCCGAGATCAGCGACCACGTTTTTCAACTATTCTCATCCATTTTCAACACTTTCAACAAAGCAAAATGAAATCCGTTCGAATAAGGACCACCACGGATAATGGTAGAACACAAAAATAGAAAATAAAAAATAAATCCATGATGTTCTAACATGAAAAAATAAATAAATAAATACGTGAAATAATCGTTGTCCAGTGACACGCCGAATTGAGCTCCCTCCTCCTTCGCGCCTTCGGCAGTTCTGAAGTCAGTCGAAAAATTGGAGGCAGTTCTCATCCATTCATCTCCTCACACTCACAACCAATTTCAATGTAATAACTACTTTTTTGACTTAGCTAATCTAGAGGTCATCAGAGATTCTGGGTACCTATCACACAATTCTACGTTTAATGGAGAAGGGCTTCCAATTGTTGGGGGCCACAGTTTAGGACCTGAAAGTGTGGCATTCAAAAGTTCGAGATCTCGATTTCTGTATGAAAAACTTCTTATCTGGAGAAATATTAATTTTTCGGAGTGGTCAGCCTTTCAAGTCCGTTCGTCCCCCCTGAAAGACCAGCTCCTCTCTTTTCTTCACATAATATGTTTGTTTCACATAATCTGTGTGTTTCACATAATATGTTTGTTTAGGTGTTACCCTCTGATGAAATTTAAATATCTACCTTATACATTATTCAATCTACACTAATTAATTTTCTTCGTATCTCGTTCAGTTTAATCAAAAATAAGTGAGTGCTTTCCGTCAGTTTTAGGTAGAGCTCCACATATCTCCCAAGACAAATACGACTATTTACACTTTCAAACTGGGCCTGACTCTCCCCTTCCCTCCATCCCAGCCTCATCAATTCAACGCTTTTATGAAAGGTAAATTATTTTCATCATATAGTCATGAGTACGGTGTAATTATGTCGATTGGTTCACCTCTTGCTATATTTCCCTACTATATTACCTATTTAAAATCATTTTCTACCTCGAATATTGTATAATATAAGAATAAGTTTTAGTGGCTAATAGCTTTCACGTATCCATAACCTGATTGTATAGATGATCAAGGTAACCTCAAAACATCAATCACCAGTACCTTGCACTACCCTCAAAGGGAATTATCAACATGTCAACATCAACATTCCAGAAAATGTAATCGAATTTGGATGGGAAATGTTAAAGTTATGGATGTTACGCATTATATGTTGCTCATGTGCAAGCGTAAAAATCTTGTAATAGCTATAACTTCTTCATTTCCCTCCCGAATTCGTTGGAATGTTAAGGAATTTGTGTGGGTTGGCGTAAATGGTCCCCTATGAAAATCACCACCCCGGGTCAATAGAAGTCTCCGCGCAACTCTAAAGTAAAAACCTTGTAACAGCCATACCTTCAACATTTTTCACCAGGTTGAATTTATCAGAGGTTGTACAAGTTGGCATGTAGATGGAGGGTAGTGCAAGTTACTTAAGAGATTGATGTTTTGAGATTAGCTACCACCTTTGCATCTGATCATCTATACAATCTTGTTATGGATACGAGGAAGCTATGAGCCACACCCACTTGACAGCCTTCTTCTCCACGCTACCATGTAAAGTTTATCAATTTGCAGTTGATATGTGGTAGAACGAATTTCGAATGCCCTTATGATATTTATGTGACGTGGAATACTAGTATACGTCCTTAGATAGAACACTATTGCCGTACCGGCTTCTAGGATTCAAAACTCTCAAGGCTCCCTAGCTAATACCAGAGAAGCATCAGACCAACAACACCCAAGAATGCAGTTTGCCCCTACATAAACTTTACTGGAATCGGGATAGGCCCCCTTCACAATCCCATCAATACGGGATTAATATTCTCAATCGGATTAGCTACTTGTCATAGTCATAAGGAGACCCCCGACAGTCTTCACAGTCGTTCTTTGCTCCTTCTTCTTGTTTCTTGTATTGAACTAAAATCCGCAAAATAAAAAACGGACTATCTATCAACAGTATGGTTCTGCGCACTTGTACCGTTCACTCGGTAAAAGTGGGCGTCTATTTGCTACATATCACCAAAGGTGAGCATTAGCGATGGCTTGGCCAATCGCTATTTATCGTTATATTACCTCCACAGCTAATTTTTGTGAACTATAGAGAACCATACCCTATGTAAAACATTACATGATTCATTATTTTCCCTTAAGGATACCTACCAAATTGCCATGAATAATGAAGTGATTCATTAAATCATTTTACCTATAAGCACTTCATAAAGGTGTTAAACATTTAAGTTATTTTAGATTAAAATTTGATATAAGAGGATATTTTGGTGCCGTCAGTTGAAATTAATATCTGCACTCACACTCGGAAGTGAAACTCTATCGGACGGGCATGAGTATAGGTGGGGGACGAAGCAATTAAACTTTCTCTCGCCTTTGACTGAAAAGACCGTCATGCTGAGGTGCATCTGGCAAAATGGAAACGTGTGCAGCGCATTGTTTCAATAAGAGGGTACTAAGCTGGAGGGGGAATTGCTGGGAAGCATTAGGCATTCAACCGGCCGCTTTTCATTAAATCCTTAAAAGAGCTCATATCTTCCATTCGCGCCCGAGTTATATTCCTGCGCCTCGGAGCTTGAAGCGACGTACTTTCGTCATTGATAAATTTAATACGTCTTGGGACGCGGTGTTCTCCCGAGAGGAGCGGTGGCCATAATTATACAGTCGAACGTGGTATGAATGAAATGGGCGGTCAGGATTGCAGAGATCTCCCACGAATGCCAGCCATCTCGTTTTCAGTCGTGTCGTAGAGATGATTGAAATACGATCTGAGTTTTCCAACTCCAGACTACGATGAAATATTTTTATCCATTTGGTACGACCACGGAGGAACAAGTAACAATTTTTGAGGAACACGTCTTACAAGTTTGATATGCTTCTATTTACAACGTGGATTAATATGAGTCTTTTCAGGGAGAATTCATAACACGTGGACCAGTACCATATTCAGTAACACGTGAGATAGACTGATGCCCAAATGGGGTTTGGGTTTCTACCAGTCTGCACATTTGTATCAAAGTACGCCCAATATCTTGAATCGTAAGATGTTCGACCCTCTGAAATCACTGCCAATCGAATAAACATGAACCAGGAGTTTATATGCCGGTATTACGCGGTTCTCTTGAGTTCACAAGAAGAATCATCTACTGGCGCTCGGGTTTCTCTGATATGTCTTTCTACGCTTGAGGATGAGAATTGGGATTAGCAAGCGGAGTCTGCTATAGCAGCTACGCCAGTCGGGCAGATGGTCCACGCTGAAATAGCAGAAGATCGTCTTTGTCTTCCGGAATGACAGGGAGTGCCCCATCAGCAATCAGGAAGAGCCAGACAACCTCCACCATTTCCTCTTAACATGTCCTCACTTTGAGATAGAAAGCACTACCTGCTCCCATAGATGGAAAAGTTTGATGGTGACCTCTTCATGATGCTGCTGTTCACGGACCAATGCCATGTGAACAGTGTATTTTTGTTTACCATTAATACCATGAGCATCAGATTGTTTTATGAAACCCCACATCTAACGCATTTATCATAATATGATAAACCCACCTGGTACGTTGTATAGCATATTATGCAATACAATATAGCATATTATGCTATGTTGTATAGCATATTATGCTATACAACGTACCAGGTGAGTGCTTGAATCATCCAGCAGAAACGATATTGCTAGCGATGGATTTGTTAATGCACCTCGTTTTTGTTATCTGTTGCTGGTTGTTATAATTTATCTAGGTGTAAGATCTACTCCTTGTTCAGGGCTAAGCCAAAAACACAAATAATTGATTTGTTTGATCGTGAATCATGTGGTATTCATTAATAATTAATTAATGATTGAGGTAATTCATTATTATTAAAGAAAGAAGTTTCCCAGGTTGGGTGAGAGAATACTTTTCATAGTATAACATGAACATACATACATAATCAATATAAAAAGTTAACAATCGTACATGAGTACGGAATTGGAAATTCATGATCATGTTGCAGGTTTTCTACATCAACGCGGTTGTAAAGTCGATTGCAATAACTTTGTTACTATTCGACGGTAATTGTTCTGTGTAATTGTTCTTCACTTT
Source organism: Apolygus lucorum (assembly GCA_009739505.2). Classification (NCBI taxonomy): domain Eukaryota; kingdom Metazoa; phylum Arthropoda; class Insecta; order Hemiptera; family Miridae; genus Apolygus; species Apolygus lucorum. The sequence continues at coordinate 42,090,698 of CM019180.2, forward strand.
TCCTCGTGTGCCTTGTTTCCCACAGATTGAATTACGATGAAGAAAATGCGCCTCATTCTACCATCCATCCTCAAAATTACCAGCAACTGCAAGCAATCAGATCGGGAGAAATTGGTGTATTAGGAAACATCTTTCTTTATAGTGCTAAAACGCTACTGTTGGTTCCATGATGATGAAATTCACGAGGGACCATCCCGAGGCCACCAATCCTGACGCGGAACCAAAGTTGTTGAAAAAGCGCCGAAACACAAAATACGAGTAGAAGTTTTGATTTAGGGCATCAAAATATTATTTCAACAGCTGCACGAATACAAACGCTTCCTTATCTAAATTTGGTAGCGTTGAAGCAAGTGAGTCAAAAAAAAAATTTTTTTTTTTTTGGAACATCGAACGGCTTGAATATTTTTGAATTCATTGCACAATCCAGATGAATTGACGAACATAGATAAGCTAGCAACCACAGCACAATAGGATGAATGGAGGTTCTGAAATATAGAACAAAATGCTAGATATTAAATTGTGAGAAATATGTGTTTCATAGGAGACTGAAAAAGAATAACCCCTCATTTTCTCTGAAATTTGCATCAATATTGAACCATAATTTAATAATTTATGAAGTAATTGGAGATTTCATTTTGCTTCATCGAATGAGCTATAGACCTTGTTGGTCGCCTTATACGATTTGCCTTTCCTTTTTAACTACAGGAGAATCAGACGGTGGATGATTTCCAAATAAAAATACCGTATTAAGGTCACCATAGCAGGCCAGTTGGCGATCGTAAATCACTCTCCCCGTGTTTAGTTGAATTGATTCTGGAGGGCAGGAGGATGTTCGAAACGGGGGCAACCTCTCCACTACTGGGCTTGATTACGCTGGAATCACCATGTCAACAAAGGAATTAATCACAGTTTGTTGGTAAGGGCCGATGTTGTCGTAGGATAGGACCAGTGTGAGGGAGTTTGTCCCGACGCACAATGTCAACTTAGTTGTCGGAGTGTTGAATTGCCAACAAAAATTCAGGATGAATCACGCGTGAGTTTAGGACGTCTGTTCAAACACAGTTTTATCACGATGTTCAACCAAGTGATTGGAAAGTTGGATGTTTACAAACCTCGCTGTTGAACTCAAACTCTAATTTTGAAAAAACATCCCACTGTTTTGATCAGCAAGCATTGACATTAGTAGGGAATGAGATGCATATTCAACCGAATATCGTTATGAAGATGATGCATTCCACAGGCTGATTGATGGCATCTTGATCGTCATGAACAACTATTTAACATTTATTTTTTTTATTTTATCTTCTTTCATTCGTGAAATACGATGTTTATAAATAGGTATGAAGAAAATGAGTACTTGAGTAGGGTAGCCATTTGCAGTGTTTTCTTTAAACTCCTCTCCCACAACTAACGAAATGTTGGCAATTTACTCATGTTATCACCATCGGATGTGTTAAATAATAAATTGCAGCAGGAAAATTCAAAGGCAGGAAATGGAAAAATGAGAGTTTTCTTCACAGAAAACCTATTTAGTGAACCATGCATTACTTGGAAGGTCCCATTGGATAACAAAACTGTCTCACTCAACGTAATTTAGTTACCTGGTATTTTGGATCAGAGAGAGTGCCCCACTCACCCTTAGCCACTCAAACTTTTCTAGCATCAAGCTATCTTTGAATTTGAACCGCATTTTAAAAATCCATAATCTACCGTACCAACCATGTGAATTCGAGTTTAGCCCCCCCCCCCCCCCCTCAATATCCTCTCCCTCAACCAACCTCCAACGGTGCTAGACTGGAACCATAGTGGTAATACTGTCAGTGATGGTTGGTAGTCCGTAGAACATCACAACAGTATTCATGTTGGAACAGCCAAAAACCCACGAAATACGCGGTTTCTGGTGACCTGGCATCACTGATTTGTATCATGGTGGCACATAAAAGTTCACGAAAATCCAAAGGTATGTTTATAATGTTCCCTCAATTCCAAAGCTTGGACACCATTACCTAGTAAACGTTAAAAGGAACCGAAATATTGAAAAATCGTGTATTTAGTAAATGATATCCACCCACTCGCCCCCTCCCCAAGATCCCCCCTTGATCCTCTGTAGTCGTAATGTGCAACTTGGAAGTTGTTTGAGTCGAACAAAAAAGGAACACACATATCGGTTGAGAATTGAGGAATAGGTAGTTGGCTGAAGGTACTGTCGGGATGAGCCTTATTTTTACTAGATAATCCTTCGCTCCTCCCCCTTAAACTCAAACGTTGATATTCCGGGAACGTAGTGCACAATCAGTTAGATTTTTGCATTAAAAAAAAAACACGCAAATCGGTTGATATCTGAGAACTGGGGAGCACACAAGATTTTGTCACATACACTCACCCCTTATGCACACATACAAACGGACACACAGCATTTTTCGAGTCTTTGGACAGAATTCAGTCAGTCATTCAGTCAGAATCAGAATTCTGTCAGTTGTTCAGTCAGAATCAGAATTCACTTATTTTTCAAGTCAGATTGCTCTAAAATGGATTTGTATGTGGTTTTGCTTCTGGGTCTACCAATTTTGGTTCCGTGTCTGTCTATCTATCTGTCATAAAATGTCATAAAATCCACATGAAAATGAAATGTCATGAAATCCACAGCTATAACTTCTACATTTCTTATCCAATTTCGATTAAATTTTCGGGGATTTTGCGGGTAGGCTGGCCCCCAGACTGATAGTAGGTAGCCACTGCGCATGAGCAAATAGTATATTTCCTTCTTACAGCCATAACTTCTACATTTTCCAACAATACTCAGCGATTGTGCCGGTAGACGTGCAGAGTCCCCTATGAGGGTAGTGCAAAGTATTCAGAGAATGATGTCTTGAGATCAACTGCTATACATCGGATCATCTATACAATCGGGTAATGGATACGAGGAAGCTATGTGCCACACCCACTTGGCAGAATTTGTTTCTCTCCGTTGTGTGTATTACTCCTTTACTCCAGATTACTCGCATGAGGACGCCCAAGTTCTACAGTGGGAAATCCTAAAAACACAACGTTTTAATTTTTCAGTGTATTTTTCCAAAGAGTTTATGTGTGGCTGCTCCTAAGGAGAATACAGGCGTTCACATTGTTTTTCGATATATATTGTAGATACAAGCTTGTTAAAACAATTAATTACTTTAAAATCCAATATAAAATTTAGAATGACTGTTGTCCATTGTTCCATGCCTAAATTAAATTTTTTAGAAGACAATTTAAACTTAATCACAATTGAAAAAGTGGAAAATCACATCATTTAAATGTTTTAGACTCTCCTGCTAACACTCTGTGAATGTCAGCAGTCTACTTAGCCTCAATGTCAATAGGCTTCTCTCCACAAACTAGGCAGAGGGGCTGGAATGAAATAGTCACTCCCTTGATCATCCGAAGCAGGTTCCAACTTTGAACACTACTAATATAAGTGCCCCCACATTACTCGATACAGCGCCTCTATCCATACAGGAACCATCCAATGATTGGCCCAATCGTCACTCTTTAAATTACACCCAATGACTAGGTACATCTAAGCTGGCAGCTTCTCCTCGACCGTAAATAAACCATTTTTCCATGAACTCTTGCCTTTAGATTTGGTACATTGTTAAGATTAGGTGTTTTGGGGTAAAACCTTTAGTTCTACTCTTCTTTTGTATAGTTGTCTTTATACGATATATATATTTCGTCCGTTACGCCTTGATCATGTGGATATCTTAAAAACTCTAACCAACTCGTGTTGGTGTTTTCTCCAGAAACTTTCAAATCATTAAATCCAACACAAACCAACAAAGTTAACGTGTCGTCGTGTTGATTGGTCAAAATGAAATTCTATCCACGAAGACAACAAAAGTGCAGTCATGGTAGTTTGTTGTGAGTGCAGAAATGGTACATACAACATGCAAATAAAAAAGTACTATGTAGTCAGCCACCCCACAAAAACTAACGGTAGATCGCATACAAACGAGATCCATATTCAAATCGGTAAACAAGTCGGAAAAATAGCCTCGTTGTTACGCCCGAAGGGATTCTTCCCTCCGCATTCACAGGTTGGTTGATGGCGTGGTGACGTGTTGCCTCTTATTCACGCAGGGGCGTCAAAAGTGGATAAAGAAGTTGGGGGAAAAAACGAGGGAAAACTCGGGGATTCCCTGCAATGGGTGGACGTAGGGTAATATACCTACTCATTTTATTTCGTGGGTGAGCACTGAATTTCAATAAGGGAGGACTGGTGCGTATCTGGTGAGTGAGATTCGGTTATCCCCTCCAACGGGTCCGTGTCTGTGCAGTTTTATGAATGATAGCGCGAGAGGGTGGGATCGTTTGCGGCGGTGGTAAATTTGATGGTATCCACGATTTTCGCTCTTCAGATTACCCGTGAAAGCTTCTATCCCGATTTATGATCGCCAGTTTATCTCTCAAACTTGCAACGTTGCGGATCCTACATTGTTCTGGGATTCTACCTAGTCTACCAAGATCTGGGATGTCTCGTCATCTTGTGGTTACACTTTCCTTACATGAAATCTTCCAACTGACCAATCAAATTTCTTATCGATTATCAATTTCGAGAACCAGTAGTTTGTCCTTAAAGACGTCTACCTCGTGGCAATTAAAGACGTTTTCTTCGTGGCAATTTCACTTAAAAGCGTTTTCCTCGTGGCAATTGCACTGTCCTACCACAGCAATTGCTCCAACCAAGCATCTTCCGGAAGAAGTACATTTCCAGAGTAATGATCTTTTCTTTTAAACTTGGACAAAAGTCCATGTCTCACTTCTCTTTGGACTTGACATCAACATTTTTAGGCAAAGGTCAAGGCCCAGAACCGAGCGAATAAAAGTTTCCTCATATTGAGAAAGGAAGGCCAAGGTAAATTCTTGAGCTGAACTTGATCTTGAATTCTTGATCTGGTGACTGTCAAGAGATTTAGGTATACCATGTCAATTTTGGTTAGTATAAGTTCTCCATTTCATGAAACTCCTAATAGGGAAGTAGACGGTATTGGATTCCCAGTCCACCACCCCATTTAAGCTGGTTACTATGACTCAGTTTGGAATAGTATATCACAGTTCGTCTCATACCTTTCCCTTTCTTGGAGCTTGGCGTGGGGATAACTATGACGTATATTGCTGCTGGCTATCCTCTCCATTGAGGCATGGTAGCAAACGTGGTTCTGGGAAATGCAATGAATTTATTCATCGTTCTCACAGAACGATAGAGGGTTTTTAGAAAAAGTCGACCACGAATACCAAAAGGAGTCTCACACAGAATGCAGAATAAGTCTCCTTTTATTAAGTATTTTTGCTAGTTAGCTAGTCTAGTTTCTTAATATTAGTGAGCAGAGGTGAAGATATTATAATTTATTTGTTTAATCGTGGATGGCCAGGGCTGTTTGGTATCAATAAGGGTCCGTCACACTTTGACTTACCTTTCCTGAAGCTTGAAATTTGGAAAAATAAACTTTTCTGTATCGGCAGCTTATTCCCCCTTGGCCGATAAAGAAATAGCTAAAGGTATCGCTCACTCATCACATTCCTTCATTGCATGGTATATATTTGAACTTAACGAACTACTCTAGTAGGTAACAGATTTAGGATACATAACGTTCGTTGGACTGTAGGTTACCATAATATTTGATCTATCTGATAAAGCAAACATAGCGTGGTTCTACAACGCCTACCCCGTTTCCATGCTTCCATAACACTACGAGGTTCGGCTCAGGGGAAAGAGTGGATGTAAAATAAACACCGAAGGAAATAGGTTTAAATCAGTGCTTCTCGACGTTTCGTATCAGACGAAAAAGGGAGACGACGTTTGCTCAACCGAAGGAAAAGTCGTTTAGCGGCTTCCGCAACTCACCCGATCGTTAGCAATGGCATCGCGCCCCCACACGCTACGTTTTTTTTCATCCGTCCTATCCCTTTTCCAAAGCGAAAATTGAAAGTAACATCCAATCTCCCCCAACTGTACGTGAAGCTCGTCTGTTGAAAGTTATGCAAACGGCTTTGGGGCGGATATCAGCCGATAATGCTCGGTGAAATCACGCCTTCCCTCGTCAGTTTAACCTTGGAATCGGTGTTCGGAAAGAAGCGAGGTGGATGTACAAATAATCTTGTAAAGAACATGATCTCCCTGTAGTTGACAAGGACGGAGCTTCCCCAGACTGTGCCAGACCGAGATAATATTGTTCGAGAGAAGATGAAAACTCATCATTGAGGGGAAGCTTGGATGAGGGAAGATATCGATGCCTTCAGAAAAAGGTTCTCAGTTTCCTGTTTGACCTCGTTTTACACTCTTTTCTGGGGTTTCCTCTAAACTATAAATCCTGTCTTCTCTTGCGAAAGATGTTCAAACTGAGAAGACCCTCTTTTACTCGAAGGAGTTTACATAATGTTGGAGTCAGAGCAATGTGAGGAGGAGTAAAGGTGCTACCTGAAGTTACTTTCGAGAAAACTCGAAAATCAGCCCCCCCCCCCCCCCCCTCTAGAATTTCCGACGTTAAGAAATTGTTGATTTTTCTGCTTCACAATTCAAATATATACAATATTGTGGGGGAGATCACTGCAGTGACACTTGAACACGTGAAATAACCTATGTTTCTATAACGATTTATTTGTTGATATTGGAAAATCAATAAAGGAAGAGTTCCGATCGTGAAGTTGAAGCGAATGCGTTGTTTCTGAACTTATTCAGCCTTGAGTATTTAGCAATCTAATACTGATGTCAGAAGTGGGATCATTCACAGGGTTGTGTACCTACTACCGTGGTTTTATAAAAGATTTTTCAACTATGATGAAACCCTGCGGGCTGAACAAACGTTCAAGGTAATGAAGCGCTTGTTGTCTCAGGGTCCAGTTCTTGGTCATGTGCAGCCAGAGTCCCCATTCATAATTGACGCGGATTGCAGCAATGTTGCAGTAGGAGCTACATTGACCCAAATTCAGGACGGGCAAGAGAAGGTGATATCCTAATACAGCTGTTGTTTGACCAGACCTGAACGCAACTATTGCTAAACTAGAAAAGAGTTATTGGCAATAGTTAACCCTTAAGGTTAAAGCAATAAAGCATTTCGCCGATTATGGACTTGGTCAAATGACCCTTTGGTTGGAACAGATTGCCCCATATTCGCCTGAGGTAGTGTAGAGGTCAGGGAAAGCACATGTTAATGGCTGCCGCTACTGTGCATCTAGGGAGAATAGAGATGAACTAGAAGATACAAGTGTTGCCAGATGGAAGCTTGAGAGTTGGACAAACTTGGAGGAATGCAGAGAAGTTCAAAGACAAGATCCCACCTTGAAGATGATCATTCAGTGGTTAGAAGCAGGTAAGCGTCCATTGAAGGAAGATACAAAAAGTCAGGGACGAGAGGTGAAGGTTTACTGGTCCCTTTTTGATCTCTATTCATTGAAAAGGGATGCCTGTGCAGGAGGTGGGAAAGTCCTGTTGGTCTGCAAGTTAGCATTCTAACAATATTTTACATTTCCTCAACTTTTGAAGATTTGTAAAATTCAACAACTATTCTCTAACTTCCCAATTCCCTGAGGTCTCCAGTTGGAGGCCATCATGAGAAAAAATCATCTAAAAGGTCATATCCAACGGTGCCATTTTTCTACAGTAGCGCTGTTACTTCCACTTGTTAGTTTTCATACCTCCTCCTCAGTGAACCAATTGGATCAAATTGTGGTAATCATGGTTATGCAATGTTCGCGAATGCGCAAAGGGTTCTACTTACCAAACTCCCGTGAAATTCAGATTGGTACACTCTCAAGGGAATCGAATAACCTGTGAGTTGGTGCTCACTCATTCGAGAGAGGGGACAGTTTCATATTGCTTGGCTCCGATATTATTATCCAGTCAGATGAAACATCTATACTCCCCAAGGCAAGGACATTTCCAATACAACTGTACTTCGCTTTGATATAACTATTTTTATCAAGTCTCATCTTCGAGCGAGATCTCAATTATATACATTTGTAAGGTACCGTGAACTTTGACCGATCTGCCTCTCACATTATGGACAAATTGATATACCTTCATGATACTTCAGCGAAAATTGTTGAATACTGAGATTCCTTATTCTGAGTTTCTTCAGTCATGGCAGTTCGTAAAAGGATCTTGAAAGTGTTTCTCTTATTAAAGTAGATATCGGGAAAGCATCATTCATGGAATCGCACACATCTGTAGCCCTTTCCAATTTGAATTTCTATTAAACCGAGTTTGAAAACACCCCTCAAGACAGGTGAAAGCTAATATCAAACGCGTTTAGTATTCATAGGAGGACCGGGGAAGCAGTAAACAAACATTTGTAAGCTGATACGAAATTCAAGGTGTGAGCGCAAAGCCAACTTTCATTTAGCGAGAATTTTGGGAAAATACCTTGCATCCCATCCTCTGCATTATCCTGTCTTTTTCGGGATAAGAACTCGCCCAGTTGGGTTGCTAGGGAAAGAACGCAAGTTTGCCTATAAGGATAAAGTTTCTTTTCCCTTACATGTTTATCTAGTTTGCTCTTACCACGTTCAGATATTCTTCTCATTGAAGATGGCTGATATATGTACATACGGAGAGAATATAGTACCCACTGTGTTTCAATAATGTACTGGATACTATTGTTTCACATTGAGAATTAATCAAAGGTAGGTATAGTAAATATAGTACCCACTGTGTTACAATAATGTACTGGATATTATTGTTTCACATTCAGAATTAATCAGAAGTAGATAATAATATTATCTAGAAGTAGATATTATCTACATAGTAGTATTACTAGAAGTAGATATTATCTACTTCTAGTGAGTACTATATTATAGTACTCACTGTATTACAATAATCAATGGGTACCAATGTTTTACATTAAGAATTTATCAGAAGTAGGTATTGTAGGTATAGTAGATATAGTAGTATAGTCTCAATGATATATTGTGAAACAGTGAGTGTTTCACAATGAGAATTTATCAGAAGTTGGTATGGTTGTAGGTAAAGAACCTACTTTTTTACAGTGATATACAGGGTGTCCGAGGAAGATACGGCCAAACTTCAGGGGTCGATTGTACATGGTATTTCCAACAAAAAATGTCTTATAGCAATTTCCTTTTAACCCCTTGTTTTTTCAAGTTTCTTCAATTCAAAAATTTTTTTCGTAGGGTGAACCTTGTCTCACTAAAATGATTACGTATAGCTCCCTTATTTTAGGTGGAAATTAAAATCTGACTACACCGTTGAAAAGAGCATTAAATTTCCCGTCAGATGAGCTACAATATTTTCCTGTATAGATCACTCGTCTGCAAAGATCATAACTTCACTATCTACCTACCAAATGTGACATTTTTTTTTTTTTTTGACGCAGGGGGCACGCCATAAATAAAAATTAATGAATAAATCAAATATGATGGGGAGGACGCCCAGGACTCTTCCCACGCCGGCCCTAGGGATGAGGGAAACGAGGAAGGTGAGGGTGGAAGAGAGGGATGACTGTACTATAGGTACCTACTACGCATAGGTACTACCTTCACTCCTTCACAACCAAGTTTATTTGGAAGAGATAAACACTAAACGATTCGAAAAATGGGGAGTTGTGGATCCTTTGTATTGTCCTACAGAGCCCGTGAGAGTTTTCGCGCTAGGGCACTCTTGAAAATTTTCAACCCTCAATTATCATTCCTTGGAAGTGAATGACATCAACCAAAAGCTTCAATCAAATCGATCAATGGTTGCTAAGAAAAGTGGCGCGTGTGGAGGACGGAAAATTTTAACACAGAATGTGTTTTAGCCGTGGACTAACTAGAAAAAAAGCTAACGATATCTGGGACGACAACATGGATACCGATGATGCGGATCGAAGGATCGTGTAACCTGGTGATTCTGATTCTGATTTAGTGGGAGGAAAGTAGCGAAATTATGTGAAACGGGTGAGCTAAAACACATTCTGTGTTTCAATAATTTCGTCCGAAGTATGTAAATAGAGGTAACCGGGAGTCCGGGGGGCTTGCTGAGTTTTTATTCGATTTTCGGATTCTACGTACCTTGAAACGTAAAACAACAAATTTTGAGGGGGGTTAAAAATTTTGGTGGATTCCAATGGTTCATTATTGGAAATAAACCAAAAATCAAGGCACCGAAGAAGCTACGAGGGAAGACAGAGCGGAGGAAAACCAAAGGAGACTTCTTCATTAATCCCGGGAGTCCAGAAAATATGTTTCTTTGTTACAAATCTATTCGTTTAAACTATATTAAAAATCGTCATTTTAATAATTAATTCTTCGATGAACAAGATCTCCTTTTTACAATTTTTCTATGCAAAGTATAGAAGTATAGAATATAAATACTATACATTCTACATGTCGATACCTTAAAGCACAAAGGCGCTATGTCCAAAAACGGAGTTTTGAGAAAAACGCAAAAGAAGTTATCACCAGTGCACAATTCCTAAAGTAATGGCTTGTTACACCAAATTCATTAATTTCTTCAAGAAATTTTCAAGCTGTAATCGTCAAGAAGGTCAATAAAAGTGTTGTTAAATTTGAGTTATTTTGAAGTTAAAAAAAAATTAAAAATGTGGAAGATTGATGGACACACTTTTGTGCTTTTTGTGCTTTTCGATACACTTAGTATACATTCTATCACATATATACATTCTATACATAGTATAAGAATGTATAGTAAATTCAGGATTTTAGACGCAGTTATTTATTATCTTGAAGGTAGATTTAGACGTGTTGATCATAATTTATCGGCTTGATCACAGGTTTTAAAATTGCGTACCATTGACGAATCAGGTGAAATTGGTAAATACAGGCTTGCCGCACGCGAATGGTTCATCTTAACAAGGTTGTAATATCACCTCGAGAAAATAGTTTGTTGTTCTTCGATTTTCAACGGGAGCATCCTGCAGCACCGCATTTCGAATTCCAAACACCGGCAAAACAATTCGTTCCGATGTGCGCGAAAAGATTTCCGCCGTAGGGGAAACCCTGCCCGCTCTATGAATGAAACATCTCGGCTCCGCGACCCCCTTCAATAAATTATTCTGATTGATTTACAGGGGGTGCCCGGTTTCGGCCCTTCGCGTAAACCTGGTTCTCCACCGACCCGGACCGGTCTCAATAACGCGTTCGGAGGACGTAAATCTCATTTGTGTATGGAGAGGAGGACTTTGGGTCTCAAATCATGGGCCTTTTCAACGTGATTAATCAAAAGGGGGTTTTCGAGAGGAAGAGCGGCCGCGGAGGTTCTGGAAATATCCGGGTCACTGCTGTTGCTTCGAATGAGAATCGAATGGCGAGACAGCGCTGGAAATGGAAGGAAGGGAGGTGCCAGGGTACAAAGAATTCTTGTTTACTCGATATCGAAGGTAGGGAAGCTTTGTATTCGTCCAGCTTTGTAATCGTAATATCCTCCGTTATATAATTTGAAGCAATTAATCCGCATGTACAGCTCTGTAATTCAAACAAACTAAATTGCTAAAACAATCAAAAGATTATCAGGTTTAACAATTTTGGTTTATTATTTTCAATAATGGAATCGACCAAGAAAAACATTTTTTAACACCCCCTCAAAATTTGATGTTTTACGTTTCAAGGTACGTAGAATCCAAAAATCGAATAAAAATTTGGCCGTCTCTCCGCCGTACACGGCACTTTCCCCACTTAGCATTGACCAATTTAGATGAAATTTGGTATACAGGCTCCATTTGGGGTCTAGTTGTGCTCCACAGATTCTCTTCTAAGGGTTGAAAAATGAATTTTGAAATTTTAAAAACGCACCAACTCAAAAAATTTTGATATAAAGGTATTGTTTTTCCATCAATTTAAGATATCATAGAATTTTTAGATTTTTTTGAGACCACGCGGAGCCCTGTAGGACAAACCGTTTGCTCCCTACGATAATTTAGGGGTTGGACTTACGATAAAAGAAACACGAGTGTGAATCGCAAAAGAGGCCTAATCCCCGTTCAAATGTTAGCTGGCCGAAATACGATCGATGTTTTTCTTCAAGTTGATTGGTGGTAACAATGGCAAAGCCGTGTTCTTTGCAGACGAGTGATCTATATAGAAAAAGTAAGAAACCTTTGTGTAATAATTTGCAGTTTTTGAAATTGTGGCGGACTTCAAGATTATCTGAGATCTACACAGGGACTATCAGATTCACCAAACTTCAGGGATCGATTCTACATGGTATTTCCAACTCCATGGTATTTCCAATTTGATTCATTTGTCCAGCTAGGTAGGTGCCTAATTTCTTGGTAGGTAAGAAACTAGGATGATGGTGATCATATTCTTTTAAAGCAATTATGTAATGGTTATTAGTGAACAAATAGCGAACAGCTAAACAGACTCTGAGGGGTCTTGGCACTATGCAACAACAGTGTCATGTAGGTACATCTGTCATGCTGACAAGCAAACATTAGTGTCAATTAAAATCTATCTAAATAAGTTTTTCAGAATGAAAATTGGAATATTTACTCGTCACATTGAACAAATTTATTACTACGTGGATACCTATTTACATAGAGAACCGGAGACAAGTGGCTATCTACATCCCTTTCTGACTCTACATTACGATATAAAATCATCTTACCTTCTGATGATTTTGATCGTATTCACCTTTAGAAAGTGAACACCACAAACTTAGGTTTTCCAGAGTTATTACTGCATTTTTTTGGGTCTCAAATATTAGGTATTTAGATAAAACTACCGATTTTATAGTAGGTACCTATCTACTGGTTCATTGTTTGTTCAACAACATATTCCTAAATAGTTTAGAGTTACTCTAACTTTAGGTGTTTCGTTTCTATCCACCAAGGACGTACAGACTATCACAAACAATCCTACTAGGATAGATATACGACCTTACAGGCGCAACAACTAAATACAGACATCCTTAATGAACCAAATATCTACCATTGTGAGAAAAGAAGGTATTTTTCAATGGTGAACTTTATAACGACTGTTCGAACTTCTTTCCTTGAAACCTTAAATGGTACCTACTTACGTGAACTGTCTCCCATAGTCTGTTTATTGTAGATCTGTAGATAGGTGTGTTGGTAGATAATTAAATAATGTACTGTCACGGAAGGACAGTGACTTCCAAAGAAAGATCAGAATTTGTTCTGATGTGTTTGTTCTGTTGTTCTGATGTGTGGTGTGTTCACTCATGGCTTCCCATTGCCTCACCGCCATGAGGTTGGGACGAGGGGGGCGACGAGAGCCCCGGGCAAATGAAAACGCAGGCTTCCGGCAATGAGATTCGAACCCACGACCCCAGCGGAAGTCGGTCGAAATCCCACCATCAAATAACGCCTTGCCCAGCTACTAAGGCTACACCGGACCCCCACATATACGTAAATTATTGTAATAATAATACTTCTCAAAATTATACAGAAAACAAACGGTTTATGCAATAAATGTTATATTCGATTTTCGCGCCTTCTAAAAGGATTTTACGCCCCTTGAAAAGTAAAAGTGCATATTCTAGTAGGGGGTTAAAACATTTGTTGTCTTGCTCAATTCCGAAAGATAAGTAGAGAAAATAATAAATCAAAATCTGATCCATAAGCGCCAACAATTTTGGTCAAAACTTGACCTTCCACTTGATATCACTAAAACTTTGAGGATTGTTAAGGATTTTTCCAACTTGTTCCCAGCATCATTTAGCTTTGAGAATAGATTCACCCCAACGTACATGAAAAAATGTTTTTTCCTTAATTATCATACAAATTATTTACGAAACTATCAAATTTTCAAGTTGACACGTACTGTCTATAATACATCAATCACTTTTCATTACTCGTAGTTGGAATCTAGGGGCGACAACTTACCTTCCAACAAGCATTTCTATACTTGTGAGTTCATCGACCACACCATCTGAAAACAAAAAAAAAACTGTTAGTACCAAGATTTTCATTTTTTTTTTAAATATACGATTACAGGAATAAACTTGAACAATCGCTCCGGGAAGTTTTATATGTTCGATTACGGCGTGATATAATCGATACAGTCTAGCTTATACCATCAAATCGTACTCCTATCAAATCGTATGTCTATGAAGGGAAAATTCTAATAATGTTTAAATATTATTGATGCGATGTTGATTTTTAGCCATCTCGATTGACCACTTTTGGATCGTTGTTAATTTCAGAAAAGCTATAAAACATGTACCACTTATATGATTTTGTATCGTCTGCCAATACAACTAAAATGGCATGTTGTTTTTCCAGTTAAATTTCAATGATCATATACAGGAAAACTATTTATGAGGAGTGCTAGAAGTCAACCTCAGTCAGTGATTGTGTAATTCTTAGCCTGATAGCCTGCGTGTCGTTAGAATATCAGTTTGTTTGATCCCAATTGTTCCTATTTAGCCTTATTAGTGCAGTTCCTTCCAGGTTTCCAACCCGTTTTCCTCTGAACAAACTACAATCGTCCGAGCGTGCTAGAGAGTAATACCCAAAGTTCCTCCGGTAAAGCAATAGATTATGCCATTACGAGCAACTGGCAAAGGAAGTTGTTCACCGCCTCTTGAAATCCACTTATTGCGGTTGGCTTGACGTTGTTGTAGTTTGTACTCCTCTGAGCTGAGTGCTCAATAAAAACGAAGTGAGAAAAATAAATAAATAGCGAGCTATTAAGAAGATACTCGTTGTCATCTATGGTGTTACTCGCCCTACCCGATAGACCAACTTTTCCTATTGGCCGAGAAAATCTCAAACAGTATGCAAGCTTGCCGAATAAAAAGTAACAGCAAGACGGAAACTCGTGAGGCCACAAGAAGGCAACCTGCAGCTACAGAGAAAAGCAAGCGAAGATACAACTTGAGTGCTATAGTCCCTTGGTTCAAGAGTACCCGACTCACCGGTTAACACTGACTTCAATCTGGCACGATTTGTCAAAAATAAAGGCAGAGATAACCATAAGTTACAAAAAACACTGTGTGGGGTCGTGCCGAGTATTGAAGTAGATGTCCCTGAACAAATTTCATGATCTAAAGAGCTGCAAAGTGGAAAGAAGAGAATAGTTCAAGTAGGTTCCATTTCGACAAAGTGAGAAAAACGCGAAAGACCATTATGGTATGATAGCGACCTGAAAAACGTGCTATAAACCAATGATGTTATTTTTTATTTAGTCCTAAATTTCATAATAAACATTATTGGAAAAAAGATTAATTAGTTTAAAGTTTAAAATAATTTTGAACGAGATTTGAAATATCAGATTTATGGATATAGTACTTTTTGAAACAAAACGTGGCGTTTTGTACTTTTTGGAATCAAATGAGTGGATAAAGTAATTTTTGAAATCAAACGAAGGGGAGTATAGTACTTTTTGAAATCAAACGAATTGGATATAGTAATTTTTGGAATCAAAAGAAGTGGATAAAGTACTTTTTGAAATCAAACGAAGTGGATATAGTAATTTTTGGAATCAAAAGAAGTGGATATAGTAATTTTTGGAATCAAACGAAGTAGATAAAGTTCTTTTTGAAACAAAACGGACAAGAGACCGCCATAGTGCTGGATATAGTACCTTTTGAAATCAGACAAAATATTCACTTTCGTTTTTCAAGGGAATAGATTATCTTTTGCTCCAAAACGATCGCATTTTTGTGAAGAACTACCCCCCTAAATTCCTGGAAAGTGTTAACTCAATTTCGATGAAAATGGTCTTTAGTACCTTTTGGAATCAAACTCCTCAATTGGTACAATAAAACAAAAAGAAATGTGAAGGACAGACATTGGGATTTTGTCACCAGCTTGATAATTAGGACAGTATCCACGTTGTTCAAAAGTTTGTTTGTTTCATAATAATAATGTGTCACAGCACAATGTTAGTTTTGTAAGTCCGTATAGATGAAAGAGTGCTGACATGATCACTGAATACTGTTCTGTCTGATGCACATAATACGTTATTTCTCCAGGAAAGAGTAAGAAAGCCAACGAAAAATAACAAACTATTACATTTATTATTTTGCCTTGGAAATAATGCCTCGGACCATTTTTGTCAACACGTATTGCATGATCATTACAGATTATCACAGTGTTATATATTGAATAATTATAGAAATAAGTAAGTACGGCCAACTAATTAGTGCAGAAATCTACATCCCTAAAACATTTTATTATAAATTCATGACAATTAAACTTCACACACGGTATGATATAAATAATTACTTGGAACGTTCTCGAAAATTCTCATAATTCATTCAATGGTTTCTGATTTAGAGAACTAAGCCATCTGAAGCGGTTTCGACGGACTGAAAAGGGTTATCAGTTAAATTTTAGATTATATCACAGGAATACATGTGGATCGTGGAATTGCAAGTCGCGGGTACTAGAAGTAGCTAATATTATATCCTATGTACTACCCTTGGAAAGTTACTCTAAAACGGATATATTAATGAAAATAACTCCCTCCTGGGTTTCGGTTGTTAACTCGGTTTGCTGACTGGGGTGTATTAAACAAGGGCAAGCTCCGAACCGATTCGAACTAGGGAGAACTTATTACAGAAGATCCGAGTGATCTATCCATTCTCTCCAACAGAAATTATATTCAAACTGCGGGGAGGGAGAGGCTCTGCCCGTAGGGCTATTACTTCCAAACGTTAATATCTCTCTCGGTCCCTTGGTTCAATATTTGATGTACAATAATGTGGTCATATTGCTTCTGAAGAACTTGGTACTCTAAACAACTACTTTCCATATAAATTCAAGTCACTCCAATTGGCTTCTCGATGAGTTTTCGATCATAAATGTGAAATACCACGCTGCTGGAGCACTACATATTATAATAATCAAATAATAATACAATGTTATAATGTAGGAACGAAATAATTCGATGCTTCTCCGACGAGTTTTTTACGATCGGGTGGAAGACATTTTTTGAAGGTACTCGGAAGACGCCGTAACGCACATTCAACATTTTTGTGACGGGAACTCAATCCAATTACATCGTTTAGTAGTGAAATAAGAAAATTCTGGCTGTTCAATATATATACAAATTTAAGACACATATTTTTTTCTTTAAAAATGTTCCTAATTGTGTAATCTTCCTCCTTTTTTTAACATCAACCTCCGGTACGGTAATGATCACAATAATTGTCCAGGTAGGCAGAGAGGCGAAGACGATTGAGCCTTGTTTCGAGTTCAAATAGTGCAAAACTTGTTGAGTATCCTAGAATAATTATCATGATTCACATGATTTGAATTAAGGAATATTATATTATTAAAGTCAGCAGAAAGCACTTTAGTTTCTTTGCATCCGTAATGTTATGGTACTTACAGTTTATCTGATCACAACCTAATTATGTTCTGGGGTGTGTTCCACACCTTCTTCAAATTCTCCAAATGGGCGCCTAAAAGAAATCAGGTGATGGCAGAACTGGAGTTAGTTCCCCAGAGTTCAACACCAGAAGGTGTTGTCAGCAGAATGCTGGAAGGTGAAAGAAGCAGGACTACTGTGCCAGAGTACACAGAGAGCATCCTGACAAGGAAGATACTCTTAGAACGAGAAATACAGAGGAGGGAGCATCTGATCCTCCCCCTCACCCAGAACTGGTTAAACGCTCCAGGACTCAGCCCGAAGTGATGTGTTAAACGGTTCCGGGCTGAGCTCCAACATGGGAGGAAAGGAGGTGTTTTTTTAGGAGGTTTGAATCCCACATAACCTGAAGACGTGGACCCTACCAGGTATCATCCGGAATCCAACTCCACCTATAGATCTTAAAGATTTTTTCAACTGCCTGCCGAAAAAAAACTAATCATGTTCAGGGGATTTAAAATTGATAGGGAATCACTAAATAATCTCTAATTTCAAGCAATGCCAGTAGAGAAAAAATTCATATGGCTCCCTCTTTTCATCTAAATCAGATGACAACTGTTAAATTCATGCTAGTTACACGGGTTTAAAGAAGCGCTAATAGCGATTTCGTGATTATGAAATTTAGAGGGAATTCTCAAAACGTCAATTCCGAACTACCATCCAACTATGAAAGAAGTTGTGTCAAGGTGTCAAGTTAGGAAATTGGAACAACCCAAACAATCAGAAATTTCATTCCGGTAAAACAGCATCATTTCTACTATTACAAGAGCTTGCTAACATACACTAACGAGTGATATATGAATTCAAATATTTTTTATTAGCAAAAACTCATAGGCAACTTAGCAGTGACGGTTCCCGTAGGAATCAGTGGTTAGGGGACGTGGCAAGTAAGTTAAGAAATTTCTTCCACAATCCTTTCAATCGGCCAAAGACAAATGTTGCACTTGAGCAACACTTCGTAGATATCCGTTGGCGTAAGATGGAAGAACAGAGGACAAGAGCGTCTCGCTTTCATCAGAGCTACTGAGATGTCACTAAAATTGTACGATTTGCCCCAAAAGAAGTATTGCCGTTATGAGCATTGGTAGTGACATTCGCAAGATCTAGGTCCGAAGCACAAGCAGTATGTCAAAAAAAAAAAAGGCGGAGGAAAAAACCCCGATTCCCATCGAACAAAAAAGGATGAAAAGGCCCAGAAATGAGCGATTTGAAAGGCTGAAAGAAAGAGGAAGGGTTGTGGAGTGAAGGTGTGAATGGAAGGGAATGTCAGATCGAGGTCACAGATATACGAAGGTGAACAGGAGAGATCGCAGAACGGCGGCTGGAAACTCTCCTTGTCTCAAGTCAGCTGTTGACATGGAGTGGAATTGATTAGATTTCAAAATCTTTTTTCCTCTATTTTTTTTTTTTTTTTTTTTTTTTTCCTCCTCTCTCCTCCAGTCATCTTCTACTTCCGAGGGACGCTCTGGCGCTTTCAAGTTACTTTGAACTTCCTTCGAGCCAGAGTTTTCGTCAGACGGGCGCCTTTTCCTATCCATTGACGGTCTTTTCCGGTCATCCCACGGCTCTCGCTGAGTCAGTTTCCTTACCTTTGATCCTCCCCTCCCGCGTGAACTTCTTGTTAAGGGTTCACCCTGTTTTTCTGGCCAGCATCAAAACAGTCGAGATCAAAGAACAGTATTGTGGATCGACTGTCTTGAAAAAGGGACGACGACGCGGAATAAGGTCGACGGGGAACGCAGGCGAACGAACGAGGACAGGTTACATAATACCAACCTAAAGTTGGAGGTCGTTTGTGGGGAAACGAATTTCCCAGTGAAATAGTTTGGAAAGGACCTCCAGAGAGCAGACTGCCTTGGGAACATCTTACATATATACATCCAAACATCAAAGGAATAGTGTTATTTCCAATGCCAAGTGTGATTGCTCGGCTAGGCTCCTTTGCCATTCTATCACCAGCATCAGAATGGCTAGATACCAGATTTGTTTTACAAGGGTTATTGGTGGAATTAACCGATTTTAGGTTTTTTGTGTCCAAATTAGGGGTATTTGACTCACTTATACCACCTTCAACTTATAACACGTTCCACCTCCTACTCAACCAAAAACGTCTGCCAAGTGGGTGTGGCAAAAAATATAGCATTCTCGTATCCATAACTCGATTGTATAAATGAGTAGTAGCTAATCTTGAAACATCAATCTCTTAAGCGCAATCTCTGATCGAATGCCAGAGGAAATGTAGGAATTATGGCTAGTACACGGTTTTTACATTTGCGCGTGAGTAGAGATTACTATCGATCCGGGGGCGATGATTCTCATAGGGAACCATCTACACGCTACCCCACACATTCCCTGAAAATTTGATCGAAACCGGACAATAACTTTGTATAGTTTTGCCCATTACAAGGATTTCATGACAGACAGACACGAAAGCAAGATTGTTCAGGAAGGTCTAAAACGTAGTACCTACTTGAGTGGAAATTTTTATTTCAGGGAAAACGTTTCAACAAGCGAAAACAAAACTTCTCCCACTTTGGTAGACTCAAAAGCAAAATCATGCAATACAACACAAGGTATAGAGTTCCTGGATTGGATAGGAGTACGTAGTCAATATGGATGGTTCTGCACAGAAAAATAATGAACCATAAGAGAATAGTTCAGCTTAAATCAAATAAGATGATAAATTGAGTGTCAATTTCTAGCAAAAACCTACACCAATAGTGAACATCTAAATTTCCTGTGCAACGCACTAGTTTTACAGTAGGTAATGTAAGAGAATAAATTATACACAACCATGTTTAAGTTACAACATTCCATCTTCTTCGAAACTTACCTCTGGTGCTATCCAGTTCCAGCCATTTGCGCTCCGTGGAGGTATGTTTTTAGAGTTTCTCACCATCTCGCCCGAGTGATCTTTATCGTCATAACTCTACAAGATTTCCAACTGAGCAAACTTACTCCCTGAAAGTTCTATCACAAACACGACCCCTCACTCTCTCCCATCTCCATAAATCTCCCTAGGCAAAGAGTTCCTTTGCTCCTTCGCCATCTCTGAAAGTGTGCAGGTCACGCTGAACCTTTTTTTTTCTTTTACTCGATGCACATTTTCAAACAGCCCTCGCTACTTCGTCATCTAGCCCAGGCTGTTATCCGCCCCCACACGGCATCCCTTCAACACAAAAGCCTTTTAGTGTTGTCTCCCACTCCTTTCACTAGGGGAGAAAGACCCTTGAGATGCGAAACGTGTTGATTCATGCTTCGTTCTCTGATTCGTTAACAACACGACTCAACTCCTTTTCTCTCCCTACGTTCCCAATCCTTTTCTGCGTCACCCTCATATTTTATACGAGCACCCTTTGGGGTCCCCTTCTTGTGTCTTCCTTCGCGCCAGCAATGTGAGATTTATTTACCTTTTTGTAAATTGCATAAAGATCCCCTATTTGAGAATCGTGGAATTGTGTTTATATGCTGACGACAGGAACGACGAAGGAAAGTTTTGAACCTCAAAAACTTCCCTAGCTGATGAAAAACGAGCTGGTGTTGAAATTTATAGTACCATGCGTATACTCTGGGGGATTTTCTCTACAGGGTTTCCATAATCGAAAGAAGTTTTTATAATTTTCAAATAATTCTGGGTGGAAAGACTCTGTTTGAACAGTTTACTCTCGAGTAAGAGATGATATCCACTTGAATGATCGAACAAAGCGAGAATGTTCTATCGTAATATTGTTTATGTATGATTGAGAGCGCCAGAGAGGAGCAGTCAGGAATCTGGACGCTATCACTGGAATCTACCAACTGGTATTTACTATCACATTACTATTCAATTGATACCCTGATAATACCAGATAACGATATTCCAACGAAATTGGAGAATGGTGGTTTCACGATTACTTAAATAGTGCTGGTAATGATATTGGTACATATCAGTACCATTAATTTGAAAGTTGTAAGTTACAAGAAATCGTACGCAGATGAGTTTTTATATTCAGTTATTCCTTGATACTATTTGGACATGAACACATTTTTTAAAAAATACAATATCATCTTTAGCACCTACAACTTGATCTTCCCTCCCACTCAGGAAATACAGCAGGGATCACGAAGAACAAGGTGCACCATGCCTGCAACAACCAAACTCTCAATAAATCATTTGAACGCCGCATCGAACGTGATAAGACTAGTATATGGCATATCGCCTCTCTTATTTTCCCCGGTACAGGACAGGAATGGTAATGCGAATCGTCTATACTTGTAGTATACGATCGAGAGATTCTTCATGCTACAGGAAGATGGAAAAGGTTATTCGCTTTGGAGAGGAATCATTGAGGAGGGGGACTATTGATTCTTTTGTGGGGATAGCCCGTGATATCTGCTTTGTCGATACTAACGAAATTGCTAAAGCAACGACCAGAGGGGTGAAAAGTCGTTTTGGACTCGTACTGCTTCTTTTCTAGAGTTGTGGGATGAGTAAACGTTCTCCTCAATAGCAACAATTTAGGTACGTGATTCAACCTTCTTTTAGAACGGTAGAGACAAAGTAGATATTTGGTTAATAATTCTACAAAGCAGAAGTTGATGAAAGTCTACTAATACAGGAGGAGTTAATGAGCGAATTTTCAAAATCATCTTTGAAGCTATTGAATGATTAAAAGAATCGAAATATTAGCTACAAGAGAGTAGCCAACCTCTTGGGTGTCGCATATAGCAAGAATCGTTAAAATTATACAATCAACCCCGTGTTAAGAAATAAATTTAAAAACTCAGAAAATACTCTCCTTTTTGAGTACTCAATCGCTATTTTTCCGTATTTTCTCTATACCATACCAACACACTGTATGCAGAGGGTATATTTGAAACATTTTAGTTGTCTATATTCATGCTCTCCTCGTCACTCTAAACTCAGAGTACCTCACGTATATTGTAGTTGTTTTTCGATTTTCACTATAGTACCTACTATATCAACATTCCACTAGAGTGGTTCAACATTTCTGGCCAACAAACTCAGCATTTCATCTGTTATTGTGAATATTTTTGCAACAATTTCGATTTTTTAGATGCAACCTAGCACTTGTGGACTTCACACGAGGTGATGACGCCATAGGCGAACTGTTCTCTTTTCAAGCGTAGGTTTACATCTATGTTTCTGTCTCTATTTACGCACCTCCTATAATTTCGAGATTATTTACGTGTATTGGTATATTTATACATATTATGTAAAAGTATTAAACTTCAGCCAACGTTTTAGAATGTTCCAAAATGGTTTTACATGACGATTTTTTTCAAAAATTGCCATCCTAAAAATTTGGAGGCCATTGTAATAGCTTCACTTCCTTCAAAAATTCGCTAATGGAATAGCAAGAACTAAGAGTATTCTTGTCAACAGTCTAGTACAAATGAGAACCAACCTCACCACGACTGAATGGAACCACTGGAACGGTTCAGACTCATCAGCACTACC